>OW796094.1:5948288-6347982 GCA_941860345.1 Chrysodeixis includens
TGTTCAATCGCACCACATACTTTTATTTCTATACAACGTACTTACTTTTATACATACACTACTTATTATTCATCACTGAATTAACTAAAAAAGCAAAATAGGTCTAATTTTGAAAACACACATTTAAATTTAAATTAGTGCATATAACTTACAGACAGGTTTCGATGCGCACCATCTGCAAGAAGTGCTCGTCGGGGGCTTGCACGACTGTGAACCACTCACCGGCCTGAGACTTCACTTTGAAGAGTTGTTCGAACTGGAAAAATCAATGATGATTGTCATTAAAACTAGGTGATCCGTCCTCGTTCGATAGGCAGCATTTAAAATACTAAGTATTGCTCGCGACTGCGTACACATTAGTCCTACTTCCGCGAAAAAAAGAAATTTTATAAAATTTGGACACGCCATTTCGGAGGAGTATGGTTAATAACATTGTGATACGAGAATTTTAAATACCTATAAGTTAACATTCAGTAATAACCTGAGATAGTAGGATTTAGCAAATTCAAATTTGGTTATTAGAACTTGCTTTGTAATGGTGTCATAAGCCCTAAATATCCTTATCTTCAATTCAGTTTAGGTTTGAAAAATATATTTTTTTATTACTAGCCGACAGACTAAGTTGATTTTGCTTTTCATACCCACACATAAATGTCCCATCACTGCTGTCTGAATCGTTGTTGATCGAACATAGAACCGCATACCATTATGATTAAACTATATTTACTAAACCAAGTCGTCACATAACGCTTAAACGCGTTTGTCGGGTAACGTGTGATCTATAATTAGATGGTCGCCTAGCAACGTGTTAGCGATTACTTAACAACGTTTAAAAGAGGAAAACATAACGTAACCTTGTTCGCCGGGTTCGCTCGTCTAATGTTTTATTATGCGACGCGATCCGGTGAATCAGCAAAACAAATGCGCATAATTACATTTGTAAACATAAGAAGTAAGTTGGTCACCGATAGGTATAAGTAAAATTCAAGGGATCGAAAATTTATATCCTTATAGCCAAAAAAATAACTTTTAAGTAATACTTGTTGGTTAAAGCTTAGTCCATTAAGCAAGTGACATTTCTTCATTCTCTTTTTACCCTAAGTCTTAGACTCAGAGAGTCATTAATGATAGATAGTTGATGTTGATATTGTTGATACTTGTTGCGGATATACACGCTAACGTTCTCAAGTTATTTAAGTGCTAGTAAGCTCTAACAGATATTATTTAGACGGGCCCTTTGGTCTAGTGGTTAGTGACCCTGACTGCTATACCGGAGGTTGTGGGTTCGATTCCCACCCAGAACAAATGTTTATGTGATGAGCACGATCATTTGTTCTGTGTCTGGGTGTAATTTATCTATAGTATGTATGCATTTTGAAATATATAAGTATGTTTATCGGATGTCTAAATACACAAGCTACTAAGTATGCTTAAATAAATAAAATAAATAAAAAGACATTTATTGCTACATAAATAAAAATACAAAGTCACATTAAAATCACGGTACAAAAACAATAACTAGACTAAGTACTTAAAAAATTTAAACTTGTAACAAAAGGAGGTGGCTCAGCTAATGCTGTAGCGGGCCGAGCACGACCCACCTCAGCGCTGATTTTCAGCCACTCCTACTCCCTAAGCTGTAAGGCGGGAGTATAGGACGACAAAACTGGCGGCACCAGTCGCTAGCTAATCTCTATATAAAAACAAGATAAAACTTATAAAGATAAAAGTTAAATAATTAGGTATTTTTTCTAAACATTTGTTGTGGAACTCCAACATTTATTTATTGACGTGTTATATTCGTGTGTGTGAGAATATGTGTGTGAGTGTGTGGATGTGTGTGTGAGTGTGTGTATGTGTGTGTGAGTGTGTGTGTGAAGTAAAGATTGTGTATTAGTTGAGTAAATGTGTATGTATTTAATTGATGCTAGGTTGAGACTAGTTGAGACTAGATGGCGTTGTGTGAATGTTGAGAAATATTTATTTATTTATACCAATACGTTTTAGTTGGACAAGACAGTTGCTAGACTATCTCGAAACTGTGTTGTTGCACAGTAAGCACTTATAATGTGCGGCTCTTGTTGACCAATTGAATTGCGGAAATTACTAACAAATATTTCTCTACTGTATAGGTATTATTGATAGAAATTAAAATTCAGAACTTTGCTTAATGCAATTAGATTCCAGAAACTAGTTTTAAAATAACTAGTTGTACTCTGAGTGATATTTGAACTGGTTATTTAACTTTTAGTATGTGTTATGTGTAATTATTTCTTAATGTCTAGCAAAATATTTGTAATAAACGGGTTCATGTGCCGCAGTCGGGCCAATTCAGGTTATTAAAGGCCAAGGGCTCATAAGCTTGTTTTATATAATGACCATCTGTCATTACATGAAACAAACTATACATAGCACATTTTGTAGAAATGTAAACATTGTACTGTATGTTATCCACACTGAGTATTAAGAACAAATAAATTTGTCTTATTTAAAAAAAAATACTAGGCTTTACACCGATATCTAAGCAGACTACGGCTCAATGTATAGAAACACTATCTGTTGCCCGCGACTTTGTACGCATTAGTAATACGTCCGCAAATGAAAGTTTTTTCCAAACAAAAAAATCGCGTATAAAAAAAAGATATAGATAGGTATCTCAGACCGATATACACACAAAATTTTATAAAAATAAGTCAAGTTGCTTCGGAGAAGTATGGGAATGAATAATGTAACATGAAAATTTTCTTGTATGTAAAATTCCCGTGTCACAATGTTAGTTACTGTACTCCTCTAAAACGGCTGGACCGATATTTACCAAATTTTATATGCGTATTCAGTAGGTCTGAGAATCAGTTACAGAAATACCCTAATAAATTCGAGTTACTTTTAAGTTCAGGAGGAATTACTTTGTAGTACTCACTTCGACTTTTGATTCACAATCGTCCATATCCTCAGGGTCGCCCTGACGATCATCCGTCATCACGTATGTTGGCTGGAATATTGGCTCCTGAAACAGACTCGTATGTCAAATAACCAAGAAATTTACAACTGGTATTAATTTAATGACTGTTCTAGTCGTAGATGTAAAATATTGCTATTTATCTTTCATTTATTTCAGGGCACACATAAAGTAATCTTCCTGAACTAAAATTTAGTTTCTTCAAAAATGTCTTCCTAACTGTTAGTCTACTGAATGACATTGGTTGTTATGGGAATTCTCCCATAGCCCCATAATCCTCTTTCTTTTAATGACATGCTCTTCATTGCAACGCCTGTAAATCAAGATTTAAAATGACAACCAAAGAATACTACTCAGCAGTTAGACTAAGTATATCCCAGTGAAACTTTGTTGGAACTTAAAACAGGAACTTAAAACAGTAGAACCCAGTGACTTTCTTGGAACACATTTTTAAACGATTATGAACTAGATATTGAGTGAAAAAAAGTCGAATTTACCTTATACTTTCCTTTGAACATTTGATTGAATAACTCTTGTGGGTAATCATCAGGCTTCACTGTACAATAGTTTTGGTTTTTGCATTTATCTGGTAAATTCGTATTATTTGCATATCTACGGCTTACATCCTGAACTGGTCCAGGGAAAACGATGGATGAGTCTGAATCTGAAATACAAACATCTCATATTAGAATGGTTGAAATAGATGTACCTATTTCTTGTGTCTGTATGAACTTACGAACAGGCGAAAAACCTTGTGGTTCCATTAGTAGAAACTAGGTTACGAGTCTAAAACCAACACAGATTAGTGTCAATATGGTTTGTTAAAAGTTTAATGTCTTTGATTGAGTTTGAAAAAATCTACTTCAAAATCTTAAGTGTACGTAATGGTCAGAGACAATTATTTTTTTCAATAGCAGGAAATCTTTGACAAACTGTCGCGAATTTAAAGGCTTTAATGCATGTTATTATATTAACTCTTCAACAAAGAAACTACAAGTATTTTATAGAAACTCAAAAAGCCCGAGACCACTCACCTGTCAGAACTTGGTATTTATAGATCTATTATTTATTTCATTAAACATTGGTAGTATCGCGATAAAACTGCTATCAATTGTTTACAGGCCAGATACAAGTAATTAGTAGATGTTTTTTGTTTCATTATAAATTCTATTTATATATTCCAATTATTTGTTTTGAAAACATCACCTACAATTAACACGCGAGTACACGCGCGGGCTACATATGTAGCCCACGGTATCATTTTTGTTCATTACTTCTCGAAATCGTAGGATTTAACTTTGAGCCTCTAGCTAAGCTCCGATTGATTGTTACTCAATGCGTTTACTGTGGCGTTAAAGCTCGACGCTGGCGGACTTGTGAGAAATAATTATTTAAAGTTGTTGGGCTACGTATGTAGCCCATGCGTGCACTGGCGGAACTTTTGAGGTACGATTTTTTTCCTACTTTGAGATAAATATCTATGTTTTTTATTCTTATATTTTATATTTATGTACTGTAAACTTACTTTTTATTGATACTCTATATACAGATCGGAAATATGGAACGCAGAATGGAAGAAAACTTGTTGAGATGGCTAGAAGAGGAGTCAGATCAGGATAATTTGATTGAAAGCGAACAGGAAGAGAATTTAAGGCTAGTTTGGGTCGACAGATATACCTATAGTACTTTATTTGGATTTCAGAAAGACTATACACTAGTCAGTTATGTGGCAAAAAAGAATAAAACAGTCTTATTGTTGTCAATAATGCACCACGATGAAGCAATGGATTCTACTACTGGCGAAAAAAAGAAGCTTGAAATCATAACTTTATACAATCATTCGAAGTGTGGGGTGGATATTGTGGACAGGATGTCATATTGTCGTCAATATGACGTATCTAGAAAAAGGAGGCATTGGCATCTCACATTATTTTTCAATTTTTTGAATATTGTCTCTATAAATGGCCTAGTTATTCATCAACTGAATAATTCAAATGAAAACATCATCAGACGCATTTTTCTTTATTCTTTGGGGTTCGAGCTTGTAAAACCCTTAATTTTAGAACATACTATAAGGATAATGTTCCAAGAAACATCAAAACAAAAGCCGAACTATTGTTGAACCTGTCAGAAGCTCCTCAACAAGCAGGCATACCAATTCATGATGGGGTTGCACGCTGTGCGTTTTGTAGCAGAGCTCTTGATCGCAGCACAAGGAAAACCTGCTCAAAATGCTACAGGCGTGTATGTAGTGACCACCAGATTTTAATTTGTCCTTTGCGTAATGAAAATTGATTTAAAAAAATGAATAAAAACTTAACCAAAAGTTGATTGATCTCGAAAAAGTAAAAGTTATGTGATTTTTTTAAAGTCTGAAGTTTTGTTAATATTTTTTAGCTTAAAGAAGAGAAGGTAATTTCAGTTTATTTAATAAATGTCATTAATACTAATAAATGTGTTTTATTTCAAATAGAAACATTATCTTTTATAATAAAGCAATTTTAAAATGGGCTACAAGTGTAGCCCACGCGAGCACTCATGGACCTTTTTGAGGCGCGTGTACTGTAGTGTTAATAACTAATTAAATTATTAGATATCAGGGTCAGATCGATAAAGCATCCGTAGTAATTATTGTTACTATCGAATTGTAAATAAGTTTTTATTATGCCTGTTACTTACAGGGCCAAACTAATAAGTTTAATTGAATAAAACTAATTTCGTTTTAGAATTAAAGAAAATTCAGCAGAAAGCAGTGAGTTTTTTCTATTCAGCATTCAAAACTCACAAAAACAAGTGAAGGTATACCTACTTTTGTTTTGTGGAGCGCCATTTGCCAGCTGCAGACTTAGCGCACCCTGTAACAGAAAATGACGTACATTCTTAATATTTGTAGTTATTATGTATTCGTTTATTATGGACAAATGACTCACGCTGACATATAAACTACTGAACAGGTTTTTTTTGTATACGGACAGCGATATTTTACTCGTGTATCGTCATATTTGCACGCTTTTTAAACAAGTTACTTAGATTTTTGTTTTTTTTTTTTATATCTTGGGACAATATCCACACACGGCCATCTGATCCCAAGCTTAGCAAAGCTTGTGTTATGGTAATCAGACAGCTAATAAACACACTTACATATTTCTAAATATGTGCATATTATAGATAAATCACACCCAGACACAGAAAACAATTAAATGATCGTGCTCATCACACAAACATTTGTCCTGGGTAAGGAATCGAACTCACGACCTCCGGCTTAGTAGTCAGGGTCACTAACCACTAGACCAACAGAGCCGTCAGCCAGTCAGCTTCTAAGTTCCTGTCTCTGGGGGCGTACAGCCATATACCAAACCAATATAATTGCAGTTGTGTAGGTGTGACAGCGCACTATATGACGTAGAGTGGCGCTTCTTTTCTACAACTACTTATTATGATACGGAACTTGTTTAAGTAGGTAAGTCTCATTAATGAATCTCCTGGCCATATACCAAGCGACAAATTCCACAGAATCCTTTTAAGTGCTATTCATTGATTTGTTTAATCAATACTAAATAGCGACCTGTCCGAGCTTCGTACGGATAAAATATTGATATTATTATACGTATAAGGGACCCCCCACACTAGCATCTTTCGAGCGTCGTCGTCGTGCCAGCGTCCGCGCGGCGTCGACGCGACGTCGACGCCGCGGCGACGCGGCGTCAGTTCAACGTTTTTTGTGAACGCCGAGCGTGCGCGGCGCTGGCAACGCGTCGCCGTTGTTAACAAAAAACGTTGAACTGACGCCGCGTCGACGTCGCGTCGCCGCGGCGTCGACGTCGCGTTGACGCCGCGCGGACGCTGGCACGACGACGACGCTCGAAATACGCTAGTGTGGGGGGTCCCTAAGTCATATTCTGGGAATATTCTATCTATTTAAAAAAACCGCATCAAGATCCATTACGTAGTTTAGGAGATCTAAGCTTACATAGGCACAGCCAGTCAGATGCAGGAAGCGATTTTGGTTATAATTTGTATTGATGATAATAAAGATTTGTTACCTCTAATTTGCAAATTTATCCTTATAAAATTATTTATTTACATAATTTGAAATCGCTATCAGTTTTAAAATGGGATAGGTATGTTGTCTGTCTGAACTTGCAATAAGACAGGTAGGACTTAATTTCATTCTAACTAATTCAGTTTGCTTTTTATACTTGATTTGTACTACAATATGTGTATCTATAGCAGATTAAAATAGTTCTTTTTTGCGGCTGTAAACGTATGCGTAGTTATATAACTACTCTTTAGTAACCAAATCAAATCAACAATTATCTATTATTACGCCAATTTGACAGGGCTGATTGATTTCAATTCTGAGTAATAAATTAAACTGTTTTTTGTTGATTTACATATTGTGTAACTGGATATTTATTTTCCTTCCTTCAAATGATCAAGGTCGAATACCAGCTGTTGGAATCTATCTCTATTCATGATAAATGGACCAGAATAATAATATATCCGATCCGATTTCGCCCGCGACGGCTAGTGTTACTATGCCACCGCTACTACTATAACACCCCCGCACCTACTATAACACCAGCCAGCTTTGCAGGACAAATTATAGTGCACAAGCGTGTGCACACAGGTGTACTCTCTAATCCTTTACTCTCATAGCCCGATGGGACGGCATTTCGAAACGACCGGAGAGATATCAGGCGTAGGACTCACATTTCAACGTGCCTTCCAAAACTCGGAAAACGGAACTGAATATATTTCTAATGAGAGAGTTTAGATAACATGTTTTACGATTTTATTTTTATTCCATCAATAACCGAGTAAATTCTAATGACATATTTCTTGATTTTATTGTAATAACTATCTTGAGGCTGATTCAGAATTATATGCTAACGGTTTACTCATGCGTATTTATCGGAATAGCCCGACTAGTTTCAAACCCAACCGAAATCCTTAATAAGAGCTGACGCTCGGCTGTTTAAAGCTAGCATATAAATAATAATATATTTCTTGATGGTATTGAACTTTGCTTAGCGTCTGCGCTAAAGTAAGAAGCGTCAGCACCTTAGACTACTTGCATAGAAACCAGTTGTATTCCAGTTTACTGTACAGTTTATAATGCAATAGAATGCGACATGGCAACTGTAAATATTGTTGCTAATAAGATTTTTTTACACACAACTCTTTACATTTTGAGTTTGTTTTTCATCTTGACTCGTTCGTTACTAATATTCTAAACGCCTTCAGGAATATATTTCTTTATTAAAATAAAACTTTCGTTCATAGGCTTTGCGTTATAAACGCTTGACTATTAATTCATTAAAATAGTTTTAGAAAACATATATTTTATTATTGTTATTGGAAGGACATCCAAAAAGGCTTCAAACTAATTGTAGTTGCGTTATGTTTGCGTGATTATTCAAGATTATAAGGATAAATTACAATAATTACTAAAAGACGGTACAAACTACCGTTGCAGACAGATGCATTAATATAACTGCGCACTAATGATCTTTATTATGTATATATAGAGTTGGTCCTATAACAGTCTAGTTCTTTGTGCTTAGAATATAACCAAGTCTTAATTAAAATAGTATAATAGCAGTTGTGGAAGCGTGATAGTGCTCTACTCGTTGTAGAGCGGTGTCTCTCTTCCATACTGGCTCTCAGGTAATTTAAGTCTTATTTTCTCTATTCTTTTTATAATTATACTAGCTGTTACCCACGACGTCGTGCGCATTAGTAATACTTCCGCAAAAATAAAAGGTTTGTCAAAAACAAAAATGAATTTGGCTGATTATCAGACCTACTCAATATGCTCATAAAATTTCAAGAGAATGGGTCAAGCATTTTCGGACGAGTATGGGAACGAACATTGCGTGACTCGAGAATGTTATATTATATAGAGAAGATGTTATGTTATATTACAAGAGAACATTTAATCGGGATAAAAAGTACCCTATCACCCAAGTCTGCTCATACCCTGTTTAATATACCAATACAAAAGTTTATCCAAATCCGTTTAATAGTTTCAGCGTGATTGTCGGACAGACATCCAAACAAACAAACTTTTACATTTATAATATTAGTGCGATATTAACGGTTTAACGATGTATAGCAAAAAATAAAACAGTAAGCATATTTTTTAGAATACAATAAAACTACAAACATTAATGCGGATATGACACAGCTTTACGAGTAAATATGACAAGTTGCGTTCCGACAAAGATAAAAAGGAATTCGAGTTAGTGATAAAGTTTCCTGTAAAATTAATTCGAATGTTTGATGTCAAATCGTGTATGCTTGGATGACTCTTTTGTATATTAAAGGTAAAGGTACTCTTTTATATATATTGGTGATTAAAGTGATGTGTCAACTGTCGACTGTTTATCTTTTATGCACTATCATTTTAATTTAAAAGTAGATATTTAATAAATTCGGACCCAAACAAAAATATTTATCTGCCAAACAAAAATAGTATGTATAAGGTTCTCATTCTTATTTTATTTTAATAAACTACCTTATCTCTTTGGCTACGGAAATAGACATACAGTTCCTGTTTTGCGTACTGTCCCAAACTGTATAGGTAAAATAATATGAAAATAATTTCTTATTACGAGAACGTTAGCATCAGTTATTTCTTTCTAATAACAGTAATAACTAAACAGGTATTTAAGTAGAGACCTAGTGAAGAAAGTACGCACACGGCTTAGAAGAGAAAACCTGGCTTTAGCTCTAAGATCTTAATAACTAAACCGGTGTATTAAATAGGTTATGTTTATTAGAGAGCCGATGAGAACTCTACATTGTAAAGTAGAGTTCCTAGATAATCCTAGATAAAGGCCAATTAGTGTAACGTGTGTACCGGCTGATCTAGAGCTAAATATAACTGAAATATCCCTTTTTTGTGTCCCAGTGGAAATGCTCATAGACTATTATATGGTATAGCATAGTTTAAAATTTGATTTAAAGATTGGAGAGAAATAGACGGCAGAAAAGGAGCTAATTAAATGAATTATAGTAGAAGGGGTGATAGTTTCACAAGTGGAGATGAGGTTTTACCCCAAATGGTAACTTCGTAAAAAAATGAAGATCGAATGTTCATATTGTCGAAAATGTACATAGATAATTATGAAGAAGCCTTTGCCTGGCAAGCAGCGGGACAGCACAAGCTTAATATAAGAAAATAATAATTAAAATTAAAAAGAGAAGGTGTCCATTGAGGTTGTTACACGTAAAAAATACTATCGTTCGGGGAGATCCCTACACACAATCACATAAAACAATAGTTACATTAGTATTCTTGAAGTAACATTTTGGTATAAGTTTTACTGTTTTCCTTACAATCTAACGGCATATTGTAAGACGAACGATCCGAGAAGAGTTTCCCAGAATAGCTTTATTATAACGTAGTTGTAATACGCAAATCTCTACATTGTATGGGGTCGGGATGTTCACGATTATGGAGTATGTATAGCTGCTATAAATAACAAAGAATGCAGAATAGGATTTGAGCTAAACTTAAGGTTTTGATATGTTTTATAACAACATGTTGATGAAAATTATATTCATAACTCTACCTTTTTAACTTCGCGCTCTCAGTCTATCTCTAAAAGTTAAACTGTTGCAGTTATGGAAGAAAAAGAATGCTCTTCATTGTATAGTTCTTCTTTGGGCTGTGGTAGTAAGCCTCTTGACCGACGTTATGAATCGCACTTGGTACATCAGTGGAAAATAATGTGTAAAAAGCATTGTACAAATCCTACTAATATAATATACGTGAAAGTTTAGAAGTATGGTGGGATGTTTATTACTCTTTCTCGCTCAAACGGCAGCATCGATATTAATTAAATTTGGTGTGTAGTTAGTTGACACCCTTGATTAATAAATAGGCTACTTTTTGACCGACTGTATACCGACCGGTAGAACCGACATTGGCATGGGTGAAATACAGGTTTTACTCACTCATTAATCATTTAAATTTTATTTTGTAATTTATCATGATTTGCAAGAGGTACTCTAGGCTAGTGAGTAACGGTTAAGTACCGAAGTAGGTATTATTAGTAAGCATTGAACGAAAATAGTATTGGTCTTAGTATTGGATAAGATTTGATGTCAAGTAAAAAAGTCAAGATCACAAAATAATCTGAATAGAAATTAGGTATTTATCATACGGTAAACAATGCGTACTCTCTTTCTCTTACAAATAAACATTGTAATATTTTATTTCATCTCAGCTCTGACTCAGTATATCCTGTCTTGATTGTTTACTAACACTAAGGTGTAATCGTTTTTAATTTTATTGTGACTCTTAGGTCATATTTATCTGCTAAATAATATTTGTCTTAAACAGAATTTTAAAGTACCTATGTATTTTAGTGTGTCAAATTAAAAAAATATGTTGACAGAAGTCAAATCATCTTTTTTTTGTTGTTGCCACGATGTTTTTTAGACTCTACGTTATTTTATCATAAAAAATTTAACACTGTTCTGTCTTGTTTCCATCGCACTTTACGTGGGTTTCTTATTCTAGTTTATAGATATAAATCTAGACGGTCCACTTTACCGTAACCTAGAACTCTAAATCTAAGTCAAGCCAATTAGTCAAGAACGCAATTTCAAATCCTATTCCACTGAATCACAAAAGAGGAGGAAAACCATGTAAACAAAACAGCATCACATAAATATAGAAAATGTACTTACGAAAACAAAACAGATTCCCACGAACATTTTTCCGATCACTAATAACAAAAGACACGTGCTCTCCGCCGTCGGTCGCTGACGGCACTAAAGGTATATAGCGTGTAAGGCGATACAGGGTGTATTTATTACACACTACACATAGTATGATCAGTCACAGTATTATGACGTAGAAATCGGAAAATTTGATGTCAATTTTGATTCATGTGGCTTGTCTCAAATAAGCTTACTTCTTTTATGAGGTTTTTGCCTTTTAAGATAATTTGACGCTTCGCTTGGTTTAATTCTAATATTGTTCATATGTAAAATTTAACTAAGGCGTTTTTCATTGGAAATGGTAAGAAGAGTGAGTTCAATTATGCTCATATTTATTTGAGATTGACTTTAAATAGAGCTTAAAAATAAATTCTGGTATAGGTTATTAAGCAGTTACTTATGAGGTGCAACCAAAGAATGACTTTGATTAACATGCGGTTTTTATTTAAAAGATACAAAGAACATTTCAACAGAAACATTTTCACGTATATTTCCTAGTTTCACACGGCCGCAATACTGATGTCTTAAGTAGTAGATGAAGTATTAAGTAAAAATACTTAATTAAATGTTTAATTAATTTCATTTTAAAATTGTCTCGCAAAGTTTTTAAGCGACTTTCTCAACTCAAAAACCTAGTAACTTACCAGGCTAACACTTTACAACAAACTCTCCTTTTTTAACCTAACTTTTTCTTCTTCATTCATTCAAAAGTCTTTTAAATTTAACATTCAAAAATTAACTCGAAACTGTAATTAAGTCTCTCATTCTACGTAAGTACGATAGTTACGATCTAGGAAAAACCCAGAATCCATTCTTTTCCATTCATGAATGAACGCGGTAGGTATTTTATTATCATCTTGTCCACATAATGACCGCAGACGCACGAGCCACGACCTTCGACCTACTGACGTCGATTTGAGTACAACTAGATTTATCTTATACATATTTTCATGACAAGGTATAAACTGAGGGCTTGAAGAATGAAACGAATAGTATACTTCAAATGTATAGGGTTGACATTCCTTTTGACAAGTCACGTGATTTTGATTTTCACAGTTCAATAGCTTAAAGAAAATCGTCAGCGTTTGCGTTCGGAGAACATTTAACAATACTAGACCCGTAAAACATTTTGTATTCTACAGTCTCCTTAATATTATGTCCTTAATGGGAAATATCCTCGGCTGCAAAAAAGTTAGTACGAAGTTTGGAAAGTTTGTGAGTTTGCGTGTGATGGTCGCTTAGCATGTTTTACACTGAGTTGAGATGTAATCTGTAAAGAAAGAAATGAGAGAAAAGGGAAGAAAGCATTCTTAAGGGGTTGTAGATAGCATTTTTCGAATAAACAAAACTGGATTGGTTTTAAATTTCACTTAAAATAAACTAGGCCTTTAGTTACCAATTCAGAAATAACTCGAATGCTATTATTATGCTGAACTTTTGTCGCTTGTGTTGTTTTATTATCATTCTATATTTAGTTCATCCGTGATTTGCCTTGTGCATTCATACAGTATTAATATGAATGAAATGATAGCCGCCTTCAACGTCATAACGCGTCATACTTGATACACAGTTATTTTGTGGTTTTAAAACCAGGTTCTTTTTATGTTTACTCTGTTTGTAAAATTGAGCTTAACATATTGAGAATGTAGATATTTTCTGTCACACATTGTAATATCATGTAGAAAAAATTACATGTTTATTAAAACCATCATTACGATGGTTGGATTGTATAAGGAATGATATGAATGAAAAAAGAGTAAATGATAGTGTGATGTCTGATAGGGGAGAATGGCAGAAAAAAACGTTGCGCCGACCCCAAGTAAAATGGGCAGGAAGATGATGATGATGATTAAAACCATTATTACATTGATGTGAGACAGAAACTACCTATACCAAACAAAAAATTTCTTCATTTAAAACTTAGCTTATATCACTGTAGAAAAAATATATTGACGTTATATTTCTCTTATACCGAAAAAAATCTAAATAGTAGAGGTCAGAATCTAGGGAAAACGATTAGGGATATTTGAATTATAATTCATCAACAATAAAAAAATATACAAATAATTTTTATATTTGATATTGCGCATTATTAATAAATAATAGGCTTTTTCAAGGTCTTCAATAACAATGTTTTGTTACTATTTATTTTAAATAAATAAATTATTTTAGCAGTAGCAAATTGGTAGGATGAAAAATTATGTTTCTTCGTAGAAAATTATTTTATTTAATGAAAATCAAATCGAATATTTTAATCAAAGTTGCTACCTTTTTAATGAATTACTCATAGATATCAATTGTTTATTCTTAGAATTTACGTATTTATCAATACTTTACTTTCTCTGCTTGTCATTTACAGGCATTTTTAAGTTGCTGATCTGTCGTCGATGCTGAACATTCGTAAATAAACCATATCTAATTGTATGCTGTACTTTACAACTTTGTCCTATTCACGCTTCAATCATGCCCCCGGGTTTGAAACATTGCATTCTAACTTAAGTTCTTTCGTGACATGACTCTTAAATCTCAACAGCTAGCTGAATCAAGAAATTAATAAAAAATAATAATTTCATAAAAAGAAAAGAAAGAATACCGACATTTAATTTAGTATCGAAATTGGTGTGCCAATTACTAAGTCCGTAAGAGAATAATTTTGTTCAGATTCGTATCATTTTGACCACAAATTAACAATGAATGGAACAAAACAATTGATGCACCTGTCGGGAAATCACCTTTCAAATGACGATACGCGACAGTCACAGAATTCAAAGAAAAAGTTCCAACAGATGGGGCCTACATATTAATTATAAAATATGAAGTATAATAATTCGTAGATTTCCGGATAGTCACAATTTTCCAGTGTGTGTATTGACGCAAGTTGCATAGATACTGTCATCATACAACGTGTATAAACAGATTATTATTTATTTATTTATGAGGGTAATAGGCACATATTATACATATGAGGTAAGACAGTGTCTCACAAAACAGTACAAACTGTTTGACTGCGAGATCAATAATTAATAGGTTTATTAATATATTATAGTTTAATTAATAGATTCCTGTCATTATTTAAATATAGATCGATCCTTTTTTTACGGAAACTAGACATAGACTCGAACTAAGCAGAGCTTGTTTAATGAGTACTAGACTACTGATAAATTTATATACTTCTAAATACATACATGTTATGGATAACTTACACCCAGACACAGAACAAATGATCGTGCTTATCATGCTTCGTAATCGTGTTTTTGTTCTGGTTGGGGATCGAACCCACGGTCTCTGGTATAGCAGTCAGGGCCACTAACCACTAGACCAACATGCCAGTCAAAATATAGGATCTATTTAAAATTGTTGTGAAGAGAAACAACTTAATAAGCGGCAACAATCACAGAAACGCCTTGAATACATAAAAATATCCCCTTTTTCTCGATAAGTCATGTGACTTAGATATTATACTTACTCATTTATATGCAACCGTTAAACCTGCAACGGGAATTCAAGGTAAAAATTGGATCTAATTTATTATTGTCGCTATAGGAACAAAACAATAATTTAAAAATGTTTTTTTTTTAAGTATGAATTCATTTTAATTTTCATCACCTTGAAAAATATGAAAATTGAGTATCTTCATTTAATATGTTGATTTATTTTTTCATATTTCTTTAATTCAATTGAAAGAATAAATCTTAGCCTATAAATATTTGTTGTTGACTTTTTCAAATTCAATTATTGGTAGTCAAATTTTACGGATATTATTGAAAATTTTATTTAGAGTAAAATGAAACAACAAAATCAAAGAAGAAGGGTGTCGACACATTGTTTTTGCCGTCACAATTATACATGAAATATTCGAATATCTTAATAAATAATAGCTATTTTTGTTACATTGAAATTGAAATAATTGTGAAATAAAACCAAAGGTTTACGTATAATTTAAAATTAGCAATGTTGTAAAATCCCATTGCTTAAGGACAATTGAGGTAAAACTAGACGCATACGCATTATACTTAGTTTACAGTTACACTTGTAGTTGGGCTATTCGCATAAATATTTTAATGTTATTATCTAAACCAAAAATAATACTTTATTAGATGGTAGTTGGCCTCCACTTTAGTGTGTTTAGTAGGTCTAGTGAGCCTACACTTTTTTACTCCCCCGCTAAAACAAAAGCCTTGTACGACAGGCACGGGATGTCTGGTGTCTGTCTGCTGATTTTCGGATCTCCAATAGGGCTGCATTTCATGCTATTATGCGCTTTGCACGTCGGCCTCCAAGACACAAAAAGAAGCCGTCGGTCTCTATTAGCTGATGGCATCTGCCGTCGCTGAGAGATTAAGTGGTATGCGTTACCACGCACTAAGAGATGTGGCAGATGTTGAACGGCAGTTCAGGCTTGTCAGTAAGAGCCTGACACTCCCCAGTTCTTCTCCCAAGAAAATGAAAAATGAACCTACCGTTCACGAGGATCATGAGGAGGCAGGCACGAGGAAATAATATTGTAAAATGAAAATGACGGGAAACTTTAATGATATTGTTATTTTTCGATGGTTTCTAGTAACGAACTGTCGTATTGTGGATGGGTCGACCTACAAGACCCCAAGTTGTGTAGAACACAACTTGATTGTCCTAAATGATTATGACAGTGCGGTCCTATGTATGTAAACAGTGATTATTTGCAAAAGATTTTTTTGTGAAAAAACAAATCCTCTGATGATAAGTAAGGTCGTGTAAGTTATATGTAATAGTCAAGCGCTCTAATTAGTTAAATTGGAATTTTATATTACTGTTATTTGGATTTTATGAAAGACAATGTCTCAGTTTTCGCAAACAAGTAGAATGCTTATAGCATATTTACATGTGTTTACTACATTTTGCAATGATCAAAATTTTAGGCGTTTTAAAATAAATTGTAAAATGGTGGATTTTTAAGTACCCCGATGATAGATAGGGCATTGTGTATTGTTTCAAAGGAATGTCATAAAAATAAGAACATGATTTGGTACAAATGACGGACAAATAAAAGTACAAGGAATGAATAAATAAATATTATTTTATGAAATATCATTCTTAATAAATTAAAATTAAAATAAATATACAAAACTACAACTAAATTTATATGTAAAGTTGGTTACACTTATAACATTATACACTAAACTCTTATTATAGGAATTATAATTTCCTGTTTATGATGCAATAATCCTGATAAACTACACGCATGTCCGTGTGGTGTCCGGATATAAAGAATAGCACCACCCCATATCCTCCACTGGGTGTCGTAAAAGGCGACTAATGGACCTTAAGACCCAGTGCACTGTACCAAGCACCTTGGGTCACCCGAATGGTGGCGGGTAAACAACCAACAATCGCATTCCCAAAGAGGGTTAGTGTCAGGCAGGCGGCCGAGTATAAAACCATAGCCAAAACTTTAAGCAACACGTCTAGAAGACGTGTTGCGCCGACCCCAAATCATAATAATTGGGATAAGGGCAGGGGAATGATGAAACTACACGCATCATATTTTTTAACAATCATATATTTTATCAAGAACAGGAAAGTGTAATTAAATTTCGTTGAGATAAAAATGGCATTTAAAAACTTAAAATACGCTTAATAATGATAATAGTGAACAATGAAGTTTACATGCTATAACAAAGGAGTAGACGTCATTTAATGCTGCTGATATTCAAATATTATAGCAAAATTCAAAACCCCACAAGAAGACATAATTATTAAGAAATGAAAAAGTTTTTCATTCCTTAATTATTATACTAAGTAGAGTTATTAAATTGGTAAACCTAAAGACATTGAGCCCATAACATCAAAGCATTCTGTCATTGATGTTCACAAATATCAACGGTATGACATAGACATCTCGCGTCTAAAATGTCAAAATATGGCACACAGTCTTTCTTCTACACCACTTTAAAATGAGGCGCTTAAAGCAGTGTAGAAGAAAGACTGGACTCTACATCCTGTAGTGTACCGTCACAATTTCCATGAACTGCAATAAACTAACTTTGTGAGCTAGCGGTAGGCACCCAAGTCCCAATCCAGCTTAAGACCCCATCATAGCATAGGCGGGTAATGAAAAAAGCTTTTCTTTTGATGACGGGCCCGTTGGTCTAGTGGTTAGTGACTGTGACTGCTATACTGGAGGACGTGGGGTCGATTCCCACCCAGGACAAATGTTTGTGTGATGAGCACGATCATTTGTTCAGTGTCTGGGTGTAATTTTTCTATAGTATGTATGTATTTAGAAATATATAAGTACGTTTATCGGTTGTCTAGTACTCATAACACAAGCTACTAAGCATGCTTAATTTGAGACTAGATGGCGTTGTGTGAATGTTGAGATATTAATATTTATTCCAGTTTTAGTCCATAACTCTGCATCTACAGCATACTGGAATCCCTCCCATTGCTTGAACTCTCTCCAGTACTGGCTCTCCCACATTGCTCCAGCCTTCGCTCAGGACGAAGAAGTCAAAGTCCATCCTCATGTTAACACATTCCATATCATGTTCCTTTATTGTAGTATTAAACATGAAGTGTGGAGTCTCCCGGTTGATCTTGCCTTCCTTTCTGGAAGTAGAAAAGAGGTAGATGAATATTTAGATACCAATGGTAAGATTAGGTAGTTCACCACCATAAAGTATGTTGCAAGTTGAAAACGAGACACCTTCCTACGCCGTCTAGAAATCAATTTGTCAAGTATTGGTTTAGTTAGTTCAAGTATAAGTAAGTAAAGAGAAAGAAAAACTTACAGGCACCACTCAACAGTGTAGAGCTGCTCGAATATGTTCGGCATCTGTACCACCACCCTTACAGAACCAAATTTGTCGAGGATGTAGTAAATAGGTTTGTTCTGAAAATAAAAAGTTGTATCTTGACCATCTAACATTTTCTTTGTACCAAAAATTTACAAAGCAGGACTGAATTGACTGTTGAAACATTGAACAACGACTACGGTCTCCTGAGGACCCGGGTGTCCATGAGGATACACCGCTTCAACAAAAAAAAAAAAGGGAAAAGAGTCTCAGCTTCATGTTCTCAACTGATATCATTGGCTCCCTTTGACTTATATACTCTTCCAAATTACCAATATTTGCTTGAAACACCAGTTCCAGTATTTTATGTGAAGCTTACTAATCAAAAGCATTGTCATAACTGATAATACTTACGGTTTTGTTGGAGGGGCAGTCGTCATCAAAGCCGCCGCGATCATCATAATATGAATCATCAATGGACTGTAAAAATAACGAAATAATTAGTTAAATAATTAGTTTTACAATATCAATTGTTTGACTTTTGGTTTGTAAAAAAAAATATTCAATAAAGGCTCATTTAGACGCAAGCGAGATTGCCATGACACCAGAATCTGGAATATTTCCAGTGATGAGAACTATTTCATCGTCGGAAATGTTGAAACTTGGATTTTATTTCTCGTGTCATCTAAATTAGCCTTAATACTTATTTAATTCTTACCAATTTGGTGATGTTTCTCAATACTGTTTCGATAATTTCGTCTGGATAATCCTTGCCTTTTTCAAAGCAGTATGTGGCATCGACCTCTGCGCAAGAATCTGGCATGTTGTCTGAAACAAAGGTAAAGAGTTATTAATGAAATTGCATGTTGAAATAAAATTATAATTATTGAAAAGAAAATGATTCTTACAACGCTTTACTTCAAACACATTCTCGTATTTTTGTATGTGTGATTGTATGCTAAGGTTCATTTGCATGGCAATCTGAAAACAAAAAGTTGTATTATAGACAACGCACAAGGTATAGGATTCGTCATAATACGTAAACGTTAATTGTAGAATATAATCTAATTAAAGCTGTGGTCGTTTAATGTTTAACTTATTTTTAATTAGATTACCGAAACTACTGAATGTCACGTTTAAAAAAAGAAAAAAGTTTAGAAATATGTTTCACCAAGAAAATTGCGGCAGCCAGGGTCTTCATGTTGATAAATGTTTTTAATTAATTAACAATATATTTTTTTCCTTTTTAAATATGAAATTATATTGTAATAATGCGTCCTGATTTTGTTAAGCTCAGAATTGTAATGATGTCCTGTTGAGAAATCCAGTTTTTATATATCACGTTATGACCTGTGACGTAGTCAGGTCTGTGGGGAAAACGTAAACGCACCAACCAAAACAAAATCAGATCACTGAGGTTATGAGTATTATAGGCTATTTGACTAAACTAAATCTAATTGGTCCGTCAGGTATATTTCAAAAAAATGTTGGTTACATATTTTTTATTTATTAAATCAATAAAAAATACGATGATAAAACGCAACAAAGATGGTGAAACGTACGGAAATGGGGGCTACCAACGTCACTTACCAGTAAAAACTGTACTGGTATGTGACATCACACGAAATTTCAACTTACCGTATAACGTTATTTTTTGTTAACGTGATAAAAGAAAAAATACGTATCCAATATTTTTTGGAAATCTATCTGACGGACTAATTAGATGTTTTTTTTGTGAAAAACCAAATTATTGTATTTTTTTAAATTGACAAATATTAATGACTTCAGAGAGTGGAATAAGAATTATCTTATCAGGGATGAGTGCATCTGGCCTGTTCGGCCTTGCAATTAAAGTGGTATTCAATATAGGGTAGCAGTTCTTTACCACCATATATATTTTCTGCATGTGTTTTTTCTTTTTTTACTTGTATCATTTTGTTTTTTTTTTCCACTTTTTATAGATTATACATTCATTATAACATTGTAAATGTAGAAAGTACTAAATTTGATTGTGAAGAAAGATGGTAAAAATTAATAATCTTAATCTAAATTTCGCTTCATCTGTTCGGGAGCTATAATGCCAAAGATAGACAGACACAGACATAGACAAGGCAAACATATAACAACACCCCTCTTTTAAGGGTTGGGGGTTATAGTCCAGTCATTTGGTAGTTTTACCTGGAAAGTTTTCCGGGAGTTTTGAAAATTGGGTATTTTATAGATTTCGATATGCTCTTTTCGAATTTTAACTTTGCCACCTCGTACCACCGCCGCTCGCGCCGCCATTTTGAAAAAATGGCGCCCAAAAACGGGTTTTTGGGAATATCTCCTTTCCGACGCATTTTACAAAAAAAATGTTTTCTACAAAATTAAACAAAAAAAAATTTCCTACACTTTATGTCTTATTCACTTTTTCATAAAATCAATAGTTTTGGACGTACGAGCGCCGCAAAGTATTCTTCATTTGCACCATTACGAGTGTTTCGTATATTTTTCTTAACTGTTCTATTACTGCCGCCGGTTTTTAAGAAGTAGGTGTCAGGGTAATATGTCACTTTTGAATCGGGCCCTTTCCCTCGACTATGAACGAAACTTCAACGAAAATTTGGTTGGTAGAAGCTATATTATGAGAAATATTTAGTTTAGACTGAATCATCAATGTACGTTTATTGACGTATAGTGTGGATTATGTTCTTAGAGCTATGGCTTCTTATACGGAAAAATGTTTTATTTGTGACAATTCACTTGAAAACCGGCGGCAGTAATGGAACATTTTAGAAAAATATACAAAAAACACGTGGTGGTGCAGATGAATAAGTAATACTTTGCGGTGCTCGTACATCCAAAACTATCGATTTTATGAAAAAGTGGATAAGACATAAAGTGTAGGATTTTTTTTCTAGTTTAATTTTGTAGAAATTATTTTTTTCGTAAAATGCCTCAGAAAGGAGATATTCTCGAAAAACCGTTTTTGGGCGCCATTTTTTCAAAATGGCAGCGCGAGCGGCGGTCGTACGAGGTGGCAAAGTTAAAATTCGAAAAGAGCATATCCAAATCTATAAAATACCCAATTTTCAAAACTCCCGGAAAACTTTCCAGGTAACCCCCTTATTTTCTACCAAATGACTGAACTATTAAAAGTGAAAGCTAGAACCATTTTATTAAATTTAATTTGTAATTTCGACTTTATTATTACAGCGAACATACTATTTCCTTCAATTGGTGAATTTTCATGACATCATTTATTTTCTAATACGTAAGCGCCATAATTATTAATTAGAGATAAACTAAACAGGATAAAGTGCAGGTAAATGGTTAAATTTCAATTCGTTTTATCTATTTTTTTTATTTAAACAACGTCACATTGATTGTTGACAATCAATTATGCGTCAATAAAGACCTAATGCAGGACTCCGGTTGGGTTCGAAACTAGTCAGACATTTCCAATAAAAACGCGTGAATAAACCGTATTATTTAATAACTATGAATCCGCCTCACGAAAGTGATTATAATAATACCTAATATGGTGAAAGCAGTCATCCTGCACAGATATTGCATTACAAAAAATGTAATTGACGTCATACTACAATCACTACGTCATATAATTATAAATCGTTCGGTTTTTTGTTTATGTAAGTATTATATTATTATTGTTGCCAGGTTGCCAAAGTTGGATTTGTAGTTTTTGAATCGTAAAGCAAAACTATAATAAAACCGGTCAAGTGCGAGTCTGAGTAGAGACACTTAGGGTTCCGTACAAATAAGCTAAAGAAAAATAAATTTGCGTAAAACAATAATAATTGCATTAGCATGTGTTGAAAGGCAGGTGCCGCAGTTAGTAAAGTAAACACTATTAACATATCCTATCAATTAGTTCAATTTTGTTTCATCTTCTTTAATAAAAGAAATGAAAGCTCAAGGTAGCTACACCTTGGGCCATCCATGTCTGTTCGTTCATTGAGCAGGGATGGATGGCCCTTGGTAGGTGCCCCATCTCATTTTTGATTAAAGTTCTTAACCAGGCCTTTGCATGTGCTTTGCGCAACTTGAAAATAATCTGAATGACGAAATCATATCACCTTGGTACAGACTGAAGTCGGTACCAAATCAGTAGGTTGAATATTTCCCTTATGTATTTGGAGATGTGTTTAGATTTTGACACCGACTTCATAGTATACGTATTGCTCCAGTGTCCAGTAGAGTACGCAAATACCAATAAAGGCATTCTGCAGGCAAACTGAGCAAACGTTTTATTTATCAGTTCTTATCGATACATGGCCTAGATAGCTTCTTCGTTAAAGTAGACTTACTCCGAACAGAATCGAGTTCTGTTTCAACTGAGTAGAGATCGAGTTGTCGACACTAGCGCCGATTTGCACCGTGGCACAAGTTGGAACTACGCCCACCCAATGACGTAAATTGACGAATTCACGTCATTAAAATGGCGGCCAGATCTGTCAGCAATTTGCGGGATTATACCATGTGACAAATATAAGGAAAGGTTACAGTTTACAACGAAAATCAAACGCAATATTTAAATGGCGAGTATTTATTTGGTTACTAAAATATCAAATTGTATGTGAAACTTTGTTATGTGGGCAAACAATAGTGTGCATTCTATTCTGTCAGAGTACAGTTTTCGTATATCATTTACATAACAGTGGCTTAGCAAGTGGCCTGTGCAATTTTTATGTTACAGGATATTTTACAATAGTATGTTGTTGTCAAAATTTGTATGTAACAGTTTGAGTTCATTTTGTCACAAAGATATTGCTTGGTAATTGACCATGCAACTTATTTGAGTTCGCTGAAGTCAACATTTCTTAGCCGAGTCGGTGAGAAAATAATGAAACAGACGTAACTATAGCCACACTTAAAAATCAGACAGTATTTATGGTATGTTATAGGTATTTATTTTGGAACTTTGAAAATAAAACAATTACAAACTTATGTTTGCCTATGTATACAAATAATAAACATAAATTCTTAAAATAGCGTTTAATAAATTCGTCTGCATATTTGCCTGTTAACGTGTGCTCACAAGGCTGGTGGCATTGTTGGATGGCTTTGCTTATCCTCTGTGCGATGTAAAAGCCAGCCTTTCAGTCAAGGAAATTGTCAACAAGACGCATTAAATGTATTTTCTTTCTTTCTTTCTTCTTCTTTCTTTTATCAAAATCTTTTAATAGCGCTTTGGCATTCGGTCTTTATGGTCCAAGAGTTTTAACCCCAAAGGCTTAGGTAGGTATAGGTAGTTATTTTTTACCCATTAGGCCTATTTTGGCCGTAAACCTTTGGGTAGACATTCTTTAATCGAAACAAACATGGAAGTGTCTCTTAGTCACATCACTTGTAATAAATAAAGACAAAAATGATGAAATTAAAATTTTATTTGTGAAAAAAAAAACAATTCACGTCTTCACAAATTAATAATACTGTTTTGTAATACTGTGAGTTTTCCTCTATGTTGTAAAGTGGTGTTTTGAACCTTTCCGTTGAATTTAAAGTTAGTGTTGTATTATTATTTAATGAAATCTTGAAATGATAATTAATAAGTTTCATTATGACCTATTTACATTTGATTCTATTTTTCTATAATAATGAAAATTCCATGACTTTTATTCAACGCCGTCTAGTCTCAATCTAAGCAAAGCTTGTATTATGAGCACTTGGCAACTGATAAACATACTTAAATACTTCTAAATAGATATATAAGTATAATAGACAAATTGCACCCACACACTGAACAAATGATCATGCTCAACACACATATGTACATTGGTCCTGTGTGGGGATTAAACTCACAACCTCTGGCCTACAAACAGGCCAGTCAAAAGTTACTAAAGCTATCTTCCTTTAATGTCTGAATGAAACAATTGGACATTAGTACTGAGATAGGTTTTGACGTTTATTTAACCAATTACCTACATTGCAATGTTTCAATAACTTATAATTTAGCCGTATTCAAGAGTGACACAAAATTTTAGTGCCATGCTGTCTTTGTAAAGTGAAATGTAGAGACAAATAGAAAATTTACTCTTAGCGAAAAACTTCTCGAATACTTCGTATATATTCGGCTCTCTTCGGCTCTATTCGTCAGCGTTGTATCTACACCTGCAGCAGACCGGGATCCCGCCTTTAGCCTGAACAATCTCCATTTTCTTTTCAAAACCTTCACTCAGTACGAAGAAGTCGTAGTTCATTTTAGTACTGACGCATTCAATGTTGAACTGTTGAAGAGTGGTACTCTGTAGGAAGTGAGGGGTGTCTCGGGTGATACGACCTTCGTTTCTGGAATAAGAAAAATAAATATTATTAGTCTATTTAAGTCTGGGAATGTAGTTGATGGTAGAATGACTTGAGAGGAGTAAATGATGTAGGTAATGTAGACAAAATGCTTGAATTGATTGCATTAACATCAAGCGACTGAGGCGTTGAATAACAACTCGTTAATTGGAGTGCTGTTTGACGTACATTAAAGTACAGAAAAAGAATGTATGTACTTGCAGTCATGTTTGGGAAATTGTTGAAGATATAATGATTTCGGTTTTTGCGCAAATTAGATGTAGTTCAATAGTTGGACTACCTTGAAGTGCCGTATATTTTGTTGATAGCAAGTTAAGTAACCATATAACGTTGCTATATGTAAAACACTACTCAGAAATTATTTCTTTAAATACATGTAAATTTGAGATAGAGAATATGCGGAGACTTGGGCGAAAAAAATATTTCCCCTTTAAAATAGCTTTCTTGCTTGCGTTTTGTTCCATAATTTAATTTTAATAAAACCAATACTTACGTGCACCATTTAGTTGTGTAGATCTGCTGGAATTTGCCTGGCATTTGTACTACAACTCTTACTGTGTCATTTTCGTCGACAATGTAGTGAATAGGTTGTTCCTGGAAGCAAAAAAAAAACATTTTAATCTTTAATTGTAATGTAAAAGTCATTTATTTCTTGTTCTTGTTTACTGAAAGTTTGATAAAATCAGCTATTAAACCAAAGCTCTTTATAGTAAGTGCTATGACAGGTGGATTATTAATTTAATTATGATCTCATTTCTTAAACCATTTAAAGAAGGACATTGTAGTGATGATAACCCTTGTAGTAATAAGTCGTTTCAAAACTGGGAGTGGATGTTAGAGGTTTTTGTATTACATTACTGTAGACACGCATGTGTAGGTAACCCTATATTACTTATTTAAATAAAAGAAATTTATTTTATACTAGCTGTCCCTGCAAACTTCGTTTCGCTGACAAAAATAATATGAAAACTATCATTTTATTTATGACGAAAAATCCAAATATCTTTTTTTCCAAAAAAAAAAATACAGTCTATGTTACTCGTGGATAATGTAGCTTTCGAATGGTAAAAGAATTTTTAAAATCGGTCCAGTAGTTTTTGAGCCTATTCATTACAAACAAACAAACAAAGTTTTCTTCTTTATAATATTAGTGTAGACTTACGGAAGATTCAGAAGCACAGTCAGGCTCGTCGTACTCATAACCGTTGCGAGAGCCAATTTTAACGGACTCCACTTGCTGAAATAAAGATAATGTGATTTGTGAAGTTACTACAGAAAAATATCATAATTTGTAATCAAATATAAAAAAGATTCAATAAATAAGTCGCCTGAGTTGAAATAAATGTTAGTGTATATCTTACTGGAAATGTACTGTCTGACGATTGTACTCGTGATATTTTAAATTGAATGATTGTTCTATACAAGGAAGAGTAGAATTCAAATGAATAGTACTGTACGGTATAGCCTAGTGTTTTTAAATCAAAGTAAGTGCTTACCAATAAAGTAATATTTTGCAAAAGTTCAGCTACTTTGTCGTCTGGGTAAGAGTCACCTTTATCGAAGCAAAACGTCTTTCCCTCACATGACTCTGGCATATCATCTGAAAATGTAAAAAAATAAATTAACTTCTCTGTAATATTATTAAGTTCTACTACTTCTAAATAGCTAGTTGTGGGAGCGAGATAGAACGACTCTTTGTAGCACTGTGGAGCGACGTCTCGTTTCAATTTTGGCGTCAGCTCTACAAAAAAGGTCGTATCTTTAGATAGCCTTAGAGGGCCTACCACCACGTCTTAAACTAATAAATAGATGATGAAGAGCGAGAGTAAAAACTGCAACAGTCTACTTTAGTAGAAGTTCGTTGACCATATATTAGTACATTACATATATTACAGGCATATACATTCAGCCAAGAGTTAATTACAGGAAACGATTGGGGATTTTTGCTTGAAACTTCAAATCCCTTAACATTTTGGGATTTTCTATTAACAGTTATGGAATTTATATAGTTAACATGATTGTATGCTTTTGGTATTGTGTGTTTTTCCTTACTGCATATTTTGTGATCACACAGTGTTGTCAAAGGTTAAATCTTTTGTAAAATTGGATGGCAAATAATGTGGAATGATTATCTGATCATTTAAACGTGTGTTTAGCTGCAATAACTGTAACGCAAGAGGAAATGAATAAAATAAATCAATTGAATGTTGACCTATAAATTGGTGTAGGTAGTAGCGTTCCACTTAATAGTGTGATGTCAGAGATATAATACTGAGCCACGCGGTCCTACTAGCGTTATAAGATACAATGTATAAGACAATTTTATTTTGCATTTTTTTGCGAATCCGAAAAACAAAATTTAATCTACTATATTCGATGTAGTTTGCGTCAAATAAAAATGATGGTTCAAGTTTGATGATGAATGATGATGTTGATGCAAATTTTTGTATGCTACAAGTTTTAAGTATTGAGAATTTTTTTTTTTTAAGATCTGTTTGCTCTAAAGCGGGATTTAAATATGGCCAGGACGTTTCAATTGTACCACCGCCTATTTTAAAAGGATTTAAGATATTTTGTTCCCATGATACTTAAAAAAGGTTTTATTATATTTTAAATTACTTACATTGTTCAATTTCGCTTGGTTGGAAAATAAGATCCCCTGCAATGGGGGTTGAAGTCACTTGCGGTGAAAAATGAAGAGTGACCTGGAATAATCAGAAATACATTATTGAATACAAATCCTCATAAACTATTATATTATTTGTAATTTTTTTTTTTAGTTCCAAATTTGAACTTCAAATAAGACGTCGCTTTTGAAAGTCTCAAAAATACAGAAATTTGATAGTAAATAACGGAAAAAAACAAGTGAGTTTAATGATCTGTAGTATGTCTTTACAATGAATACAGAACTTACGCAATATAAATATTGTTGCAAACAAAATCGGATGCAAATAACAATATTTGGAAATAGTTGTTCCCAAAACAATATTTCTGTACTTAACATAAATTATTATAATATTTAAAAAACTTACCAAAACAATGGGAACGATTAAGAAATTCATTTTGTAGTGTTTCACGAATCCAGTCTCAAATTTATTTAATAAATAAATATTTTATTGATATATTAAATATATTTATAATAAATACTTATTTTCCCAGTAGTCCGCTCACTGCGGATTCGAACTGGAGATTCCTGTGTGAGGATTGCAAAGTTACTGTATATATATGATGAAGGAGGAAAATTAGTACTGACGCATGACGACTGGATTTATAAAATATCCCATTGAATCCGTAACGCTTATATTATTTTAATATCCTTACATTTTTCCTACAAGCTAGTTTTCAAGTTGATAATATTTTACTATTTCTAGTTTACCGTTAGTTTGTGGTATTACGTCAGCTGTTGCTGTAATAAAGAAGGAAAATGAACTTTATTTCGTTGAAATAAGGATAAATTTCACGAAAACATTTTGTGTATTTTACATACGTACAGTCGGCAACAGAAGTTGGTTAACACAGTCTGATCTGCAAATTGCTAGTAGTTGAATTCGATAAAAAAAATTGTAAGGAGAAAAAAAAAACAGAAAAGTATGTAGGCCAGGCATGTTACATTTTACCTGTAACTACATAAATGCGTAATAGTCTATTAATGCAAAAAATACCTACGTCTTATATTGCTTGTTGCTCGTCACAGGAAATGCACTAACGCAAGTAATTAATTACAACAACAAAGTAATGTAACTTAATTAGTCATTTTATGATCGATTTCTAACTTAATTGGAATTGGCTTTGTAAGGAAGTAAAATAGAATTTTTTGAAACCGATTGCTAAATGGGATACGTGAAAATTAGTACCAATAATTTGAAACCTTTTAAAAACATTGTTTTCACTGATTATACAGTATTTTTTGTACTTTAATACCTACTAAATATACAGAAAAGCTCTTGGAGTATATTTGTCATGTAGGCAATCTTGAAGTTATTTTTTAGTTAAACGATTAATTTTAGGATAGGTTATTGATGCCAATTTATTTTATAGTGTGATTAAATTAAATTACGTAAATAAAAAAAAATAGGAGATGATGTGCGTGATATAAATCTCGGATTTCTGAGATTTCAGTTATGTAGCTAGATCTAATGACAATCGCTACATAATAACATCTTTATACTCCATGTGATGTCGGATTTTTATAAAAACGGGATGCAGTAAAAGTTTTCTGTAAAGGTAATACTACAAAGTAACTTTGGTAAGAAGCTAAAATAAATATGAACTGAAATTTTACATTTAAAATACCTCAGCACCCGGTCGCGTCGCGGTCGTTTAGTGGTTCGCGGCTTGACTCACTGTTTGCGCGGGAATGTAAAACCTTCAACAAAATTAGTCAGATAGATCGTTCTTTTACCTATAGCAGTTAATAAATAAATATTCCACGACTTTCACACAACGCCATCTACCGTCTCAAACGCTCTCGAACGAGCTTGTATTAAGAGTACCAGATAACTGATAAACATACTTATATTAACATATTATAGATAAATTACACCAGATACAAAACAAATTATCGTACTCACACAAACACTTGTCCTGGGTGGGAATCGAACCCACGACCTTTGGTATAGTAGTCAGGGCCTCTAACCACTAGACAAGTTAAGCCGGTCTAAGTTATAGAATTACTTTAATCTTGTGCCAAATGTTGTGTGATTTTCCTACAGGAAAATGGATATTCGTAAAATAAATATGAATTAATGACTTACGTCATATCCATAACGTTAAACATTAAACTATACGTATTATATCAATTATTGCAATGACGCATATTATGATGTTCACACGTAATAGTAATGCGTGGTAATAATACTGTATTACTAATTTTATAAGGAGTACTGTAATCACTAAAGTTTGGCTGAATTACTACAATGCTTACGTGCAGTCGAATTCATGAACTTACTAAGCACCGTGCATATTTATATTGAGACTTTTGAAGTTAAGTTCTTGATAGAGCCAAAATATGAATGCTAAACGTCATAAAAGGTATTAAAAAACGGACCAAAAGCGAGTCGGGCTTGCTTACGAAGGGTTCCGTACTATCATCCGGGATAGAGCTCTTTTTTTTCCTTTTCTTGTGCAGTAGTTTGGAAATCCTCAAAGACACCCACAATGAAAAGTGGCTGTCTGGGCAGTGCCGGACTCTTACCAGCCAAAACCTCACTCCTGCCAAGCAAAAGGCGCCGGTTTCAGAGACTTTGATAGTGAAGTCAATTTTGTTACTAGGGTTAATTTTTAGAACAAAATATAAATAAAGGTGTAAGGTAGCCAGAATCTATCCCGGCTTTACCTCGGGAACCCTATCCCGGCTATCCCTCGGGAACTTTATCCCGGCTATCCCTCGGGAACTTTATCCCGGCTATACCTCGGGAACCCTATCCCGGCTATCCCTCGGGAACTCTATCCCGGCTATCCCTCGGGAACCCTATCCCGGTTATCCCACGGGAACCCTATCCCGGCTATCCCACGGGAACTCTATCCCGGCTATCCCTCGGGAACTTTATCCCGGCTATCCCTCGGGAACTTTATCCCGGCTATACCTCGGGAACCCTATCCCGGCTATCCCTCGGGAACCCTATCCTGGCTATCCCTCGGGAACTCTATCCCGGCTCTCCCACGGGAACCCTATCCCAGCTATCCCACGGGAACCCTATCCCGGCTATCCCTCGGGAACTCTATCCCGGCTCTTCCACGAGAACTCTATCCCGGTTATCCCACGGAAACTCTGTCCCAGCTATTCCACGGGAACCCTATCCCGGCTTTACTTCCAGGTCCACTTCGGTGCCTTCTTTTGCGCCCCGCCGCCCTCTAGGTTGGGAGAAAATTCAGGCGCGCATCAGGGATTAAAAATAAAAAAAGGTTTAAAAATGATTAATTAAACAATATTGTTGAATATCAATTCCTATTGCATTGTACAATGCTCCTATTGCACAATATTATAAATAAGTAATCTTAATAATGCAATATGTTATTAGCTACAAGAATTTTGATAACATTTATAGTGAATCCCATTGAAAAACCCGTTAGATGGGGGGTTTAACAAAATAACATGGGAATACCTAAGTAAGGCAACTTTATTTGGATAGTTATTTTTGTCAAAATATTATTTGTTGTAAAAGATTTATTGATAATGATTTCGAAAAATAAAGTTTTAAGAAATAGGTAGATATTTAGTTTTAGTTGATATTGAAGGTTCTCAAAGCAACTGACGGTATGAGGGCCAAATTGGATTCTAAAATGACGTAATTCGTTGTTCATTACTAGGGGTGTTTGTAATGATAACTATCTTATTATAAAATTGCGTGTTTTTTTCGCGAACGAAGTCGCGGGCAACAGCTAGTAATTTATAAAAATAAGGACTTAAGGAAAAATCTACAGTAATTCATTGATAGAATCAATTGGATTTCTTCACCCACTCTTTTACCTAAACTAAAGGAAAGCAAAACAATTTTTTTTTGTCATAATTTTTATTAACAAACAAATAATACATTAAAATTTAAAACTTAATACTGTATGGTACACATTTTTTCGTAGATAGTTTAAAATATAATTAAAACATTAGGTACTAGTACAAATTATTAGTAGGGCTAAACATAATAATAACAGCTATTTATAATTTGTATGATTACGTATTTCATATTAATTTAATTTGTCTATTATACAATAACACCAGTTGAACTATTGCAAATCAGTTGATAAGAACATTATTTACATATTACATTTACACACAAAAATCCTTAGAAAACTTCTGGAGTGGGATAAAAAATATTATTGCTGTTATTAAGGAGAGACGCCGAAGGATAGAAAAGCGTGACAGGTGCAGCTTTACGCAGCTTAGAGTGGCGTGTCTCTTCAACAAGACCAATAAGACTGCACTGGTAGTCCGTCGTGTCGCGGGTTCGATCCCCGTGTAGCACAAAAATTTGTGCGTTCCATAAATGCTTGTTCAGAGTCTGGGTATCTTTTTGTATGCGAATTAAGTGTCTGTAAAAACTCCCACGATACAAGGATTAAATTCCTTAGTGTGGAAGTCGTCTTTTTTTTAAATAAGAAAAAAATATTACTTTAAAATGTGGTGGTAGACTAGCTAGCAATTACAATATAGTCAAGATGCTAATATTTTGATGTAATTTTACAGGAGCAACAGACAGAGATCGGGTAACTTTTCTCCTTGAGTTTATTTACAACGGGGTCGTAAACGAGAAGACTGCGAGTGGCTATCGTCTCCTCGCAATTGAACTTCATATTGAAGGAGTTAAGGCCTAAGCTCTGGAAGCACTGCTGGTCCTTTCCACCTCTGATCTTGCCAGTCCTGTGGTAAAAGATACACGTTTAGTTATTAAATTGAATTTGTTTGCTGGGCTCTTCTAGGGCTAATGGAAATTCATTTTAAGGTCACAGTTTCCATTACTTTAAGGTGTAGCTAAATCAACTAATGAGGACTAATAAAACGGTTATTATTTATGAGAACAGAAAACAACTGGAAGCCAAAAAACTAGGCACAAGAAAAAGATAATTTACTAGCTGTTGCCCGCGACTTCGATCGCGAAAAAAAAAAAAATTGGGATGAAAAATAGATGTTGGCCCATTCTCAGATCTACTGAATGCATATACAAAATTTCCAAAGAAAGGGTCCAGCCGTTTCGGAGGAGTATGGCAACGAAAACTGTGACACGAGAATTTTATATATTAGATATAAAACAATCAGTCTTAATATGGTTTATAAATCTTGTTGTAAATAATTTTTATCTTCAACTTGCATTTGGCATCACGAAGAACTATTTTCTAATCGAAAAGAATATAAAGAATGTAATATAATATCGTAGCGAATGGAAAGATGTGATCTCTGCCTACCCCCAAGGGAAAGAGGCGTGACGTTTATGTGTGTATGTATGAAAAGAATATAAAACTTCTTGTTCACTTACTCGCATTTGACAACTTCCAGTGATTGACGCAGCCTACTGGTTTGGACTATTATATCCACATTTGTATCGTTCTTGTTTCGAACGAAGTAATATGATTCAGTCTGAAAAAAAAATACAACTGTAACAAAACCGGCCAAGTCCGAGTGCTGATTTTTTTTAATTTTAGTATTTGTTGTTATAGCCGCAATGGAAATACATCCTTTGTAAAAATGTCAGCTTTCTAGATATCACGGTTTATGAGATACAACCTAGAGACAGGTAGACAGATAGCGGAGGCTTAGTAATAGGGTTCCGTTTTACCCTTTGGGTACGGAAACTTAAAAATAATATATATTTGATTCCTTTTTCTCGTCCCGTCCCTTTTGTGTCTTACATTAAATAGCAATGTAAAAACATATACAGGGTGTACTTTTTTTTTGCGTAAAAGTAGCCCTAACGCAATTAGTGTTATTAATAGTGTCTTAGTTTAAAATATTGCCCACGACTTCGAAGTCACCCTTGTTCATTCAGATTGCAATTTATTTTAATTATGGTACCACATATTTTTTTGTTAGTATAAAGTATTCAAATATCTAACCCTTTTTATACTAGGGCAATTATCTGCAACAGTCTCGGGCCTTTCGATTATAGTTGGCCCATTTCTGTGCTCCATGTTCTGAAAACGAAAGTAAAACAATATAAGTACATATTACAAAATAGTAGCTTAATATTTGACATTGGCTAGTATAACATTTTACTTAAATAATCGTTTTCTTTCGACTTAACACTTAGTTGAAGTGTCATTAGCAATTTTTCCCCACATAAAAATGAAAATTTTACACACTTAGTATATCATTAAAATAATTTACAGAACTTTTATCAGTATATTATTATTTTGACTGCACGGATAGCCGAGTAGTATACGTCACCACGCCAATTACCGCCGTGCGCGACGTGTCGCATGTTTGATCCCCACGTAGGACAAGACTTTGTGCGTTCTACAAATGTCTGTGAAACCCCCCGCGATACAAGGGTTAAATTTCTTAGTACGGGAGTCGTTTTAAAATAAAAGTACTTACATCAATCATGTCGGGTAGTAAAAGACTGTTGATCATTCGCTCGATTTTATCATATCCCTCTGGCCGTATTGTACAGAACTGACTGTTTTTGCACTCCTTTGGGATCTTCACACTAAGTTTCCCTGTAAGAACAAAAATATAGGGTAAAGATGAAGTCATGAAATGCGCGGATGTATGAAAAGAAGTTATAATATAAATATTATTATAATAATATCTCAACATTCACACAACGCCATCTAGTTTCAAGTTAAGAATGCTTACTAGTTTATGTTATGAGTACTAGACAGCCGATAAACATACTTATACATTTCTAAAAGCATACACATTATAGACAAATGACACCCCGACACAGAACAAATGATCGTGCTCATCACACAAACATTTGTCCTGGGTGGGAATCAAACCCACGACCTCCGGTATAGCAGCCAGGGTCACTAACCACTAGACTAACAGGCCCGTTATAATTCAATTGACTCTACAAGTTGTTGTTTTTTGTGTCTTTTGTTTTATTGTATTAAAATATTATGATAACTTACTGCGAGGAACCGCGGCGCTCAAAGCAACAAACAGCGCCAGAGCCTGAAAAATAATTAACATCACATAAGAAATAATTTCAAACCACATGAAGTAGAAAATCGTGAAAAAAACGTGTTGTGCCGACCCTAAGTAAAATGAGATAAGGGCAGGAAGATAATGATGATAATGAAGACAGAAATCTACGGATTTTATTACATAGACAATATTTTATTATATTTACAAACTGGTAAGCAAATTGTAATTACAAAATAATATTTACCGAGATTAACGCAAACTTAGCCATGATATATTTTATCTAATTTTTAAAGGTAGTTAGTTATTTTGGCAAAGCTTTTAATAATATTGCCAAAATAATGATTTATTTTTTTTATAAATAATATTATGACAATTGGTAAGAGGTGTTTGAGCTATGAAGCACTGTTTGTAAATGATTTCGTTTTATTGCGCAACTTATATATATTGGCCCAACTGAAATAAGGAAATTTCATGAAATAGTAAAGTTTAAAACGCTTTACGCGTCATAGTTTCGTATTTCGCAATGTTATTTAACATAAGCAGAATCTATTCGTTTGTCATTTACAACTTGATTTAAAAAAAAAGTATTTTTTGCTACACAATATTATCAATAGGTAGAGTTTTCGGATTACTATTTTTATTTTTTATGCATGCTCGAATTTAAATTTTCATTATGTATTATTATATCCTGAGTAATATCAGTAAATTAAGTTATTTAAACTTCTAATTTTTTTCATTTTTCTATCATTCGAAAACGAGGATTATTATAAAGAGGTACCTAAAGGTTAGAGGTAAATTTATTCATCGTATTATTGGTATTTCATTGTGAAGTGAACTTGGTAAGTTTGTGACTTTCGAAAGGGAATTTAGGATCTAATTTATCAGTTTTGGAAATTATTTCACAATAGAAAGCCAAATATTTGTCAGTGTAGTGGAACTATTGAAAGTAATCAATTCAATGACAAATCTGTGTAAGAATAATAAAAAAAAAACTGTTTTATTTTAAAAGCCCTTAATAGGGTTTTAATTCCAGCGGTGAACCAAATTTTTATGATTTCGTAATATACCTAGATTTGCTTCACAGGCTTGCTTAATGAGGACTTGAACACTAATAGGCACTTAAATCACATGTAATTTGACTCAGACCACAACAGCGTAATATATTGTCTCCAATCGCATGTATGAAATAACAATTTATTTAATTTTAGTCCGATTTTGTTGTGACAAAATCATTACAAAAACGTTAGCCGGGCTTTTAACTAATCAAGCTTAAAAGGAGGTGCATTTTAAGCTTGAATCAAACCCATGACTTCCAGTATAGCAGTCAGGGTCACAAACCACTAGACCAACAGGCCAGTCAAATTACTTATTAAAACTAAATAAAATATAGTTGATTTTTTCAGAAACCCAGCCAACTGGCATTTATACAAGCATAAACGCTGATGTAATTAAGTCAATCTATGAAAATAACTATATAACTTAAAATATTTATGTAGTTATAAGTTAAAGTTTAGGAGAGGGGACTCGTGACGTAACGCATTTGCAAAATTTATACAAAAAAGTGACGTCACGTGTAAGTTTCATTAACTGTACTTTGGGCAATACGTCATTGTGTTTGCGGGACTCATAAAAAATACGTATCCAATATTATTATTATTAATTAAACTATATTATGACGAAAATTAAAAAAAGGATTTGTCATCAACCCTATTGAATAGTTTTATTATCGCTTATACTAATCATCATACATACTTATAGAAAGATGATGATCCACATCTGTACATCTAAACAATAATTATAATGTTTTCCACAACTTTAAAGGTAGATACCCTGTTTGGTTTCGCTCTACTTATTTTTCCAGCTTCATTATTTGTTACAGAATTTGTGTATTATACTTATTTACTGTGAACATTACAGCTATTAACTTTGTTTACATACAAAACATATTTCATAACAGTTAAAACAATGTGATTGTAAACTAGCTTTTGCTCGCGGCTTTGCCCGCATGGAGGTTGGTTATCGCAGTAAGCAGGAGCCAGTGAATTCAAGCGATGCGTATATCAAATTTCAGACCGATAGATTAAAAGTTAAAATCGCATTTAATAGTGATTAATTATGCCATGTTAATTAAGTGTCACTACATAAGTTATTGTACTCCACAATAAGTAAAGTTTTGAATATGTAAGTATCTTATAATAACACTAGTGACTCGCCCCGGTTTTGCACGGGTGTAATATCTACTGACGAATATATACTTGTAATACTTCCTCTTTAATCATTACATCTATAAGAAAATATTATTAAAAACCATTGCGTAGTTTTAAAGATCAAAACATATGAGGACAGACATTTGTAATGATAATACGAATTTAAACATAATATTATTAAGGTTAATTTAAATTAATCATCCAAAATTGGCACAAACAATGCCTAATTTATTATAATATAAAGCCTCATTATGTTACCTATTTGTGCAAAACAATACGTTAGTGATACAAGTCTATTCATATTAATACCTAAGCAGAGAGAATACAAAAATAGGTTTGTTTCGAGTCCTAATTTTCTATTGTCATGTAAACCTCAAATACCTAAATAAGATAAAGTTACTACTAATTATAATTTTATTGTTTAAGGACGATGATCTCATCGTTTCTTTGAAGTTGCCCGACATAATATTTTCCTAGTACAGTCAGCATCAGAAGTCGGTTAACACAAACCGATTTACAAACTGTTATTATTTTTCTATGACATACATGTAGGAATTGGTCCTTAGCATCTTTTAACGATACCAGGTGTCAAGCCTATTCTGTTACCTAATAGCACAACAGTAATTCATCAAATTCGATTGTGTACAGTTCGTTTGAAAATCTAAATGAGTTAATCGACTTTTGATGCTGACCTTACTGACTAAACTTTTTAAATACCTAAAAACTATATTGACCGATGAACTTAGAGTAGAGTAGACAAGATGTGATATCTGATTTGCTAGAACTTTATTTAAGACAGATAAAATGACTAAGAGTATTTAGATGTAATCCCTAATCCCTTCATTTTTATTTTATCTGTTTTAACCGGCCTTTACAAGATTGTAATTGCAGGTGTTACACGACAAGAAACAAAATATCTATTCCACAGTTTACGTATTTACGAAAAATACGAAAAAATATTTTATAACAATTTTGTAGAGACAGAATCATTCAACAGCGTATCTGATGTAACGTCGATCTACAGTCAATTGTTACCATATAATAATATAATAGAAACTATACTCAACAATAAAATATATACAACGTTGATAAAAGCGAGAGGCATTAAATGAAACCACATATTCTGTATATCATTATAAGGCTACACAACAAAAATCAAATCAATGTAAGCAATAGTTTAGTCACAGGATATTTTTTTAGTTTTTTTTTAGTTTGAACATGCTGTATCTTCCTGATTAGGTGACTAAGTTTTATAGGCATAGTTATCTAGTTGGCTCCGGTTGGGTCCGAAACTAGTCGGGCTATCCCGATAAATACGCGTGAGTAAACCGTTATAACGTTTTAAGTATGAATCATCCTCACGAAAGTTATTATAAAAATATTGCTTACATTGATTTGATTTTTGTTGTGTAGCCTTATAATGATATACAGAATATGTGGTTTCATTTAATGCCTCTCGCTTTTATCAACGTTGTATATTGTTTATTACGAGTTTTGAATGTTTTGATGCTAACTGAGTTCTAGGCCCAAATATCGTTTTTGCGTAACTTATGTTCTAGATATTTTTTCCTATAGCTCTTTTTGCTTAGAGCAACCGCCTCACTATGTGAATAAAAGTACAATTTCCCATTTTATGTAGGTAACCTGCAAGTTCATTGCAAAATTTTCGGATAATTTGGCACATCGCAGTTTGCCACGGCATTTATTTCTTCATTCACCAAAACTGGAACCAAACAACTAAAACACGCCTCTTTCATTGTCTAAAATATTTGTAACACATGTCCTTAGTTGTAGTATTGCATGTGAAAATTGTCCGTGCATACCACACATTGTATATTGTAGTGACGAAAATATTCTCATACCTTAATTATGTCTAATGATACTGATTTCATGTAAAACTGTCACGTTATGTCATTAAAATGTATAAATAGGCTCAGAGCTAACAATCCTTGTAGAAATAAAAAATGAGAAAATTCTTCTATTTTCATTTCAACTTACAGCGATGTAGATAAGGTTTATTTTGTAATGGCAAGTGCGAAAGATATGCTATACCTCACGTTTCGCCCTGTTTCCCTTCTAAATTGTCAACATAACAATTGGATATGAAATGTTTTAACACATTCCTCTGTGCAATACATGTCTTATAGCTCTAAGTTACACAATGTGAGGCAATGTATGTATTTGTTACGGTTTGGGAGCCAAGCAGTGGCTTGTTAAAATACAGATGTATTCAATAGGGATGTAAAAATGTTCGATTTTGTATTTTATTTTTGTCGAAATATTTTATAGAGGACTCTACATTTAAGTAAAAAAATATGATTTAAGTTTACTTTATATTTGTAAGTGCCATCCCCATTGTACTAATGTATAAGTCAGAAATTTTTAATTTTTGTTGTCATGCCCACAGACAAATTGTGCAAACAGTTTTGTGGGGCTTTGAGTATTAGCAATAAATACTTACTTTAATAAAAGAAATACTAACTTACATTAATTTACATAACACGACAAAATCGTAAAGAAAGCAAACTTCTCCTTAATTACATCTTATCTTTGTTTTTTGAATAACATTCAATAGTAATATTTTTCATCGTCATCATTGTATTAAACTTGATTAAAATTGTATATTCACCAACAGTATACATATTCACTCTTTACCTGTTATTTATTTGCCTCATCATTCCCCTGCCCTTATCCCAATTATTTTTATTTGGGGTCGGCGCAACACGTCTTTTAGACGTGTTGCTTAAAGTTTTGGCTATGGTTTTATAGTCGGCCGCCTGCCTGACACTAACCCTCTTTGGGAATGCGATTGTTGGTGGTTTACCCACCACCATTCGGGTGACCCAAGGTGCTTGGTACAGTGCACTGGGTCTTAAGGTCCATTAGTCGCCTTTTACGACACCCAGTGGAGGATATGGGGTGGTGCTATTCTTTATATCCGGACACCACACGGAATACAAAACTACATCTTAAGTAAAATAATAATGCACTTTATATTGCACAAAGATTATTACGACCTCTGTATTTACATATTAAGGAATCAACTGGTATGAAAGCTATATTGACAAAACATCCAACACTTTCCCGTTACTAATATCACAGTCTTTGCTTTGATTTTCAGTATGTTTCAGTGACCTTAAATACTTAAGTTTTGCCCAAACTCCTTGACACATACGTATTAATCGTCTATCGTGTGTTGCTCGGCCAAACGCCGCTACTTTGCGAACAATATTCCTTGATATGTGGAGGTTGCCTTTCTGAGCTTGTGACAGAGCTGAATATAAACGACTCCGTGCTGCTAAACCGTCGTCACCCAGCATTCTAGACAATTTGTATTGTCTGAGTGATATTCTGCCCGCTTCTTCGGCACAGTGTTCAAAATAGTCTCCAAGTGCTGAATAAGCTCCACCGAGTGTTGAAAGCCATGAAAATGCATTCTCTATTTCTACTCTGGTCCAAACCAACTTCAGTATTTTTTCATTCCAAGCATAGTCAATAATTTCAGTGTCCGGAGGTTCTAAAATCAATTTTAAAAACACAGTTCCACATTCAGGATACCCTCCCAGCCTGTTTAAGTGTGACACTACATTAGACCGGTATACGTCTGAGTTCACACATTCTTTCACGAAAGGTTGCAAGAAAAGAGCATTAACTCTCAGCTTGAGTTTCTTTTTCACTTCGTCTTCTCCATCGATCTCAAATTCACAGCAGTCTCCCGTCTTTACGCCTATAGACCTGTAGTACTGCTCATCAGGCAGTATGCTAACGTCTTCGCTTATGAAAAATATAGTGTAAGGACTCCTAAACAGACGGACTTTCGTTACCACCTGCATTTGTAAGGTTACGAGTTTACCGAAATGAGTAATTACACAGATACAAAGAGGACTGAGGCAATGGCTTCGGAAGAATTGTTTGAGAATGTGGTTTATAATTTGCCTAAATAAATTATAGTAATTATTCACAAAATTTTGCTAAAAGACACCTCAATGAATTTGCCTGTTATTTATTTGCCTGTATGGTTTTTACATAATTAAAAAATCATGATATCATAGGTTGTATTAAAAGTGTGCCCGATATTACCGGACGTAAAGCAATCACGGATTTGGACTTACCCGGCACTAGCATATCATTAATTTATGTTTTAACCCATAGTCAATTAACCGGAGTTTAAACAGAGTTTATTTTTTGAACGATAAATGGATACATTTTAGTTATAAACATTGCGAAACATCGCAATAATTATAAAAAATGTAATGTGTAGTGAGTTTTAATACACAAAATGTGCCGTTTATGTCTTTTGTCATATTTATTTTTCCTAGTTGCTTCAGGAATACCAGAGAACATTCAGATAAAAAAAAACACTGAGCACTCAAGTATGACTTAGGTATCAATGCAATCGCAATTGCACATATTACTGTCATATAAAATATTCTCTTTATTATCTGCTATAAAATATATTGTCAGTAATCAAAATAATACCTACTATTACAATTTTCCTCAACGAAAATCAATTGCAACAAACCGATTAAGATTTACAATGAAATCTGCGGCAATACGATAGCCACTCTTGCGCAGCTCAACGGACTCACAGTAGGATCTTGGGTTAGATAACGGCGAATGTGGAACGTTGTGTAATGGAACACCCTGTATGACAGGTATACAAGGTGCTTCTATAATGCATTTTATTCATATAATTTTTATGGCATAAATGTCGCGTTTTTTTGGTAATAAGTCAATTTAATTTGATTGGTTTGATCGCATGACATTTCAGAAGGTTACTGTTACATTAATTACTTGGATCAATTATGACATCTTCTGACCTGTGACAAAATCTAGCCCCTTATTGGGCACACTCTTCGATTTTCCTTGTAACGCTTTATCACAAATTTTATACCATTAGCCTAAAATTTGTTATATTTTATGTGTGAATTATTTTCACCACACAAAAACATAAAATGTAAAAATAAATAAATTTACAACAGAACTTTTTCATTCGTAATATGAAAATTCATGTTCCCAATTAGACAGGTTACTTGATAATTCAATCTTAGAAATTAAGTTACATATACCTATGAACTTATTCACTATTTTTTTGCTAGAGTTAACGTAACAGTGAAATGTAAGTATTAATATTACATAATTTAACAAGTTAGTCTCGAGTGTGTCTATCGCATTCAGGAATCGAGACGATGACACTGCAATACTCTAGTCTTGTCTATGCTAGGATACCTGACAGTTACGTAATCGTAAAAAGTAGTTTCAAATGATTAATTAAATTCTACGTTATTTATAACACCCGACTAGTTAAACCTCATTGGTTAGGTTGTTGTTAAATGTTGGGGATTTTGCCCGATTTGTAAGTTAGGGTTTTCTCTTTGAACTGGATATGAAGCAATTCTAAGTGGATAATTTCATTATGAAATGTTGTCCTGTTCATAAAAGGGTTTCTAAAGACGAGCTTGAGATTGGATTAAGCGTTTGTGGAACATTGCTCGGCACGGCGTTTGAATTTAAGGAAAAGTAGACGCTGGTAGCGTTTTCGTAAAGTTTTATTGACGAGCCGTTATCCGGACTACCTCTAGTGTGTAGGACTTTGTAACTTAAAGTTCACTTCATATTATGAAAAAATAAAATAACTCTTATTGCCATTTATTTGAAGGATTTTACTTACAATGATAACATTGTACTAGTAACCAGAACAGTCCGTGTCGAATGGCACGTATACCCCTGTAATCATATGGGTTTTTCATGACATCATCTGTTGTTCTAATTCATAGGTATCACAAATATTTATTAGAGATAGTTGAGGATAAACTCTATGGGGAAATTGTTAAATCAACGGTATCTATATTCGTCTCATCTATTATGTATTTAAATGATGTCAAACGATAGTCAATTGTCCTAATAAGGCGATATATGATAATCTCTGTATATTGTATATGTTTGTTTGTTAAAGGTTTCATTCAAAATATTTCTTACTTTAACCTTATTTCTGTGGTCTAGAAGGCTTGGGAGCCTACAACGACTTCATAAAGTAATATCTATAGTGTTAGGTTAGTAATGAAACTGGTAAATTCAGCTTTGAGAGAGACGGGTTCAGAAATCTACCGGCTAAACCTTATGAAAGGATTTTGTTCCTAATTACCGGGAACTAGGAGAAAACCTTACAGGGGTTAACTGTGGCATCTCGTGTTTCCCGATTTTGACGGATTCATTTTTTATTACTACCTTATTAGTATTAGTTAAATCGTGAAACGTTAAACTAGATTTGGTCACATATTCAAATCGTAATCTGAAAACAGGTGTATAACGTCGAAACTGCTACATTACAGCTCGCTACATCCTTCTTTAAATCAAATCTGCACCAACAGACCTAAAAAGACTAATAAATAATTAAAATAAAATACTTAACCTGACTTCCGTCTAAAAAAACAAATTAATGACATCGATTACTGACAAATCTAGGACTCTACAAAAAGTAATGCGCTTGCAAGAGCGATGTAATAGATGCATAATAATCTAATATAATCATGTCTAAACATGCAAGTGAGAATATTGATATAATAAATTACGATCTACGTACGTCCCTTCACTGTGTGTTGTAAGTTGACCGACAATCGCCAATCGAGTGTGATGTTAGCTCAAATGCACGAATGTATGGAAAGCTCTGGTGTGATTTATATTGAAGCCATTGAATTGTGCATAGACCAAACTTACTGTGTTCTTTTTGTTTGTCTTTTTTATACATGTAGGACATAATATGAGAGTGGTATTTTTTCCACGTTCTAAATAATTAAAAGGATTTAAACCTGCATGGTAGTTGTAGTCTGAAGTAAGTAATTGTTTTTGTGATATTTATTCGTTTTATCGCAGTCAGGTATTTTTATAATTCTCGTGTTTAAAAAAAGTTTATTTAATGATGCGGAGTAAGATAACCCAGGCAGGACAGCATAAGTATTGATATATAACCTGTCCTACAAGGCATTGAAAGGTGCAATTAGTAGAGTAGTCCAGGGCTGTCAGATGGCTCGCCACCCTTCTCGAGTTGCAATCAAAAGGTTTTTATTTCGAGTAGGCCTTTTCAGGCACTTTTAACTCTAGTTGCGCGGTTCCAAGGTGTCATTATTATGAAGAATGCCACCTTGAAGAAGAGGTCGGGGGAAATTGGTCGATGTCCAACATCTTCATCTTCCATCATCTTCCTGGGTCAAAGTCATTAGCTTTTCACCCGTCGTTATTATTGTCATTATGATACGCAATATATTAACTGTCTTTTCCAACGTTTCTCAACTTCGTTAGGGTCTGGTTCGTCTTTATTAGTCTAATAACAATGTTGACGACACATTTAATATCCTTAGTTGTAAAGTTGACTTCACCATTATAATTTGAGCTATTTATTTAATGGTGAAATGGTCCTCTTGCAAAATTATTGCTGTAATTCTTCTTCCTTGTTATAAATTTTATGTAACTAGTAGTAACTGATAGTGCTGTGTTAATTAGTCTTAAAATGTAACAGTTTATCTGTAAGAGTAAAAGTTCGCGAATGTAGAAATATTGAAAAGTTAAAGATGTGGTTTTTTTAACTAATAAATAATTATTATTTGATTGTTATAGGCGATATCGTACACATACAATTCTCATATTTCAAAATTAGTTACCGAAGTCCTCCAAAACTCCTGGATCAATTTTTACAAAATTTTATATGCATATTAAGTACCTAGGCCTGAAAATCGAGCAACATCTAATTTCAACCGACTTTAAATAGGGGGAGGTTTTTAAAGCCTATTTCTTTTCATTTTCTTACCATGTCCTTAGCCGCAGAAAATAAATAGTATATGTTACAGTATTAGGTAAATATTAACAAGCAACTTATTATTATGTGTAAAATACTATAGCTACACTCGTGCAATATAGTATTTTGTTACATGCGTCTTCGTCGCGTAAAATGATGACACATTTAGGCTTTATTAAAGCGCTAGGAAGGTAAAATACTGTAAATGTTAAATACTATTAAATTCAATCAACCATTGCCTATAGTAACCACAAAATATCAATGAATTAAATTCTAACTAAAAACTTAATTCAAATTAAACATGAGTTGTAATAAGTCACGTAGACATTTAGAATATTCTAATTATTCTCTTTATAATAAGGTTCGGCAAATAATGGCAGGATAAGAAACACATAATAATTGCAATTTGTCCTTAAATTGTCCTCTTTGATAAAAAATTTAGTCGGAACTTAATCATTGGGCTTTACGCTTAAGCCTAACTTATAATATTAGGTATATAATTCTATATAATTATAATTGGTGCCTATTTAATTAGGTTCCATTTACACGAGTATATTTAACACTTTACTTAAACGAAGTATTTTAAGTACATAATGATAGAGTTTCGAATTACTTCGTTAGTTCACTGAACTATTATAGCGAAGGGTGTCGGATAACTTATGTATTCTTGAAACTTAGTCATAGTTTTTATTTTTTCTTCATCTTATAACCATACCGCGTGGATGCGTAGATCATTTTTATCATTTTATTTAATGTTTTACTTTTCAGATATTACTGTTTTTGTACATAAAAATCAAAAGAGTTTACATGGTCTCTTGTTATTTTAAGGTCTTGCTAAACATCAATTCGAATGTAGGTCACAGATCAGATCACGATAACTTAACGTTAGAATTATCAACGCATCTACGTAAATATCTTTTGAAAAAAAATGCATTATAATTAATTCGTTAATTTAGCCCTAACAACCTCTTAAGCATCTGTCTGTGCTGAATAGAGTTTTGATAACATAAGATTCTATGCGATAATTCACCATCGCGGGAGGGGATTGCAAGTTTAAATAAAAAGAAAACACCGCGCTGTGGCCAGTGAGAGTGAGACGTCTTAGCGAACGCGCGCGAAAGTTGCATTCGAATTTCGAATTCGCGCCAACATAAACGTCATCCCGGCAGCCATATTACTTTTTGGAACGGGATAACACAAAAAGGACACAGATTATATATAAACATTTTCTTTTTTTTATAGTCGTGTTGTTTTTTTTTGTGCTTGTGGGGTGACAGTGCATGTGCTAAGTGACTTTCGCCGTCTATTTGTGCAGGATGATGTATACACGTAATATTAAGGTAAATGAAAATTTTAAGTTATTTATAGGTATAGCATGGTTAAAGCATTGTTTACGCAGCGTGTTGTGCGTCTACGTAAAGTTTTAAACGCGTTTCGAATGTTGACGTAACGGTTACTATGCTTTGAGTTACTGATAAAAATAAAGCGATGTAATGGCTTTTGGGATTTCAGTTTTAACATAGATTTATTTATAGAAAATACTGAGAAAAAAAAACAAATCACAACTGAGCTTAATATTAGATACAGATGGGAACAAAATCTGATTAACACGATCAGATTAACAAAAGACAATAAAATGCATTAAAAGGCTTTTGTGCCTAGAAATCCCACAAGTGATCAAACTGATTGCAATTTATTTAGTTTTCTGTTCTATGATATTATTTGAATCGCGTGCTTTTATTTCTAAACAAATACTCTGCTACTGCGGAAAGGATAAAATTCGGAAAGCTGTCACAAACATTTGAATCACATACACAGATTTAGAATCAGCACTTGCGGTGCAAACAAATGCATGACCTGTACAGGAATCGAATCCGCAGTACGCCACACATAGGTTTCATTAGATATCACTCGGGTATCAGAGCAGTCATTACACTAAATAATGTTCACCAATTTTTTCTTTGACTGTACTAAGCTTAACATTTATTTGAACTGTTAAAAAAAAATCTTCGCAGTATTACAAATTTCACCTTTACTCTCAATGACTATGCAAAAAGGTGTGAATATCGCATGTTATTGTGTTGTATCAGAGAAAAAAAGTAAAATGCTTCAGAAGAAATAATATTCCCACCGGTATTGGAAATTCAAACAGGTTTAATACGTCATAATTCACATTGCTTAATAATATGACAATTCTAAATATAGAAAATCTTCGTATTATTGTTGTTAATTTATTGTTGCGTGTTTAGATGATACATATTATTTATTTGCGACAAAGTTCGTCATAATTATAATATTACAATTACATTGGTTCAATCATCTTAAGTGATGCAAGTTGAAGTAAGTATCGTCAGTAATATAGGTTAGTGTTTGCTAAACCATTTACGTATATATCAGACGTTTATGGGATATAACAATTAAACCGATGCGAAAGAGAAATATTCTCCACACTTTAGATTTTTGTTGCGTCAGTGTGCGTCTTTGTGTCGTATCGGGGGTTCGATCCGGTTGGAATATTTGTGTGATTCACACAAAAATATGCATGTTCTTGGTTTTGGTGTATTTGAGAATTTGTTTGTGTCGCCAGCGACACAAGAATTGAATCCATTATTGCGATAGTATTAAAAAAAAATGTAGAGTAGTATTCCAACATTTTTTGCAAAATTTCATAAAATATTTTAGTAATTATTGTTTTTTTGTCTAATGGTTAGATTTCTAGACAGACGTTATATGAATAAAAGCCTAATTTTAACACAACACAAAAATTTTCGCAGTATTATACGTCAGATTTGTAACTTACAAAATGTAATATTATATTTCTAATTAACCGTCTACGCAATTCTGCAATAAAACATGTGTATCGGTATAAGGAACAGGCAAAGATAGAAAAAGGTTTAATTAAAATGATTAAGCCGTTAATTAGGCTGAATAAAGTAATTAAACCTTTTTTGTAAGACTTCAGTCTAAAATACTGGCCTACTTTAAATACCTTATTTATTAATATCTACTAATAATCAAATAATTATCACGCAATTCTATTTGTAATATTAATTGCATATATCCTTTTCACATGTCTATGAAAGCATACAATTAATTGGAAACCGATGTAATTTTACTTTATAATTATAGATTGCAAACTTAAGCTGAAGAAAACGTTTGCAATAACAGCTCTGTAGCAGGATTTTAATATATTTGCCATCCTGTTACTTCAAATTATAATAGTATACAGGATACCTTTAAATGAGAGGAAAAGGAATCAATTACTTAGTTATTATTAAAAAGAGGTTTAATATCCCCATACTCGTTTATCTATGTACCAACATTTTCTATCTGATCTTCGGCAATCTGTTTTTTTTTTAGTTCAGTTTCTAAAAGCTTATTTACTTAAGCCGGCTCATTGCTAATGGCGTAGAAGCTTTCCTGATGATATGATATTAAATAAAGTACTGCTTTAGAGTTTCTTAACATCTTTAGGCAAATAAAGTGATCGATAACCTTAATTGATAGATCTCATATTATGTTATAAAAGTATTTAACTGTTCTTGACCAAAAATGTTTGGATGCTGGATTTAAAACAAGGATATAAAATTAAGAAGAATCCGTTTTAATTATTTTCATTGGTACCTACCAGGGTAGGAATCAGATTTTTGTCGTCATTAGATATATGTAATTAGGTTCAACTGTATATCATCGCGACCAAAAAGTATTGTTGTTAACAATACTTTTTGGTCGCAATATAGGGAAATATATTTCAGGATTCAGGACTTTCCGCTGACGACACCATTATCTAGCTTCTAATTAAAAATATAAGCTAACTCACTTATTGGGTATTCGTAGATTCGTTCGTAATTTAATAAAAAATAGTTTTTAGGTTTATTCGATGATGAAACCTACCTACGTTATTTTGCTTAACAGGAAATAGAGCTTACCGTTTTAATTAAGACTCTTTACTAAAATAGATCATCTATTTTGACTCATAAGAACTATAACTGTACGACTACGTGATCAATTATATTTATAAAAAGCAAAATTTCTATTTAAAACCTTTTTAGATCGCGAGATTCCAATATACCAATTATTCATTTGAATTTAAGCTTGACATCATATGCCTTTAAGTTAACTCTATTAGTATGTTGTGGGAAAAAAAAAATATTATACTGGCTAAAATAACTTAATTTTACTCTTTTATGAAAAAAGAGAATTATATCAACGTACTCCGGAATTTCCACGCCTACAAACTCACCCATTACGTCTATTGTTAAACTTGCTTTAACGTTGCCATTTTTAGAAAACATTACATATTTAAGAATTATAAAAGCCATGTAATCTATTATCCTTAATAGAAAATCCAAAAGTACAGTAAAAGTTATTAACCTTACTAAAAATATACATAGATTTCGGTTCTCTCAACGGCCGATAGAAGTACGGAAATTCTATCGACAACAAGAAAGTTTCAATAGAAACTTTTGTCTTAAAACGTACAGAGTCAAATCACAGACATTATTTTCTATTAAAATGTTCTTTGTCAAGATGTTTAATCTAAAATCAAATAACAACTGCGCAAAGATGAGGCTAAGCAGCTAGCTTCATGGGCTTTGACTGCTCTATCGGACTCTACCAAAACGAGTTCCTGTTTTCCGAACGAACAAATCCTATTTTATACATTTAACCTTTTTTAACACTTATTGTCAAAATATCACTTACCTAAAGGGGCGGGGCTCATCACCAGTTACATGTTGACTGATTGCTTGTCGCTCTATATGAATACGGAACGATAGCAGTAAGTTCTTCCGGCGTAGATGGTATCTTATGCAACTTGCAACACAAGTGTCTTCATATTCTTGTCTTGTACTGTTTTTAGATTAATCGTAGATTAGGTCTGTGGTGTGGTAACACTGCCTATCAAAAGGTAGCAATCACATGTTGGTTTTAGTACTAAAACCTTTTTTTATGTAATGGAGAACTTGTCACATAGTATAATTAATGTGAAGAGATCGAATATAGTTAAGGAAGAAGTAAACTGTTATTTGGTTTGACATTATTTTAAAACTGCTTCGTAATGTTTGTGATATGAAATATCATAAAAAGCGATGTCCACAGATTTTCAAGTACATGACCGCTAAAATAAAAGCACAAGATTATAGCCTGATATTAAATTTGTGAAACCAAAATGGTGTCGAGATATTCAATACAAATTACTCGCAACCTTTAATTATGTCAACTCTACCTAAGAGTATTGCAATGAACCTATCTGATGAATTATGAAGCTAATACAGTCACGCTATGAAACCTCCTTATTAAAATAATTAAAAATATACATTTATTTGTTTGTTTTCGTGCCAAGGTGTGGAGTTCAAACTTCAGGCCGTGTGTACTCATATTTCATTGTTTTCGTGACTTAAAGTGGAAACTGTAATTAGGTATACTAAGATAACCTGAGGTAATTCTAATCATAGTGTAACGCATGTTTAATTAATATGAAATTCTTAGGTACATAGATACGACACACGCAAAGCAAAATTGAATGTAATTGTGGAAGTTTAAATTACCCTGTGAAATAATTGCTTAATAAGCCTTCTAATTAGTAAGATTGATACTCAGTTCTTCGATTGATATTTATTTAAAATAGTGATTTGTGTTTGATTTTCAAGATTTTTAATAAGTTTATAGGTAGGATTCTTAATAAATTACGCTTATGTTTATACTTTGAAAAGGTTCAAACTAACGTTCGTAATAAAAAATAATTCTAAATCGTTTGTTGTTTACTTAATAACTCTATCAACAATATTCGTGTCGTAAACATTTATAAAATGAAGTTTTTTAAAGATTTTGAAACACCATTCTTCTTTTACAATTAGGTCCTACGGTGCTTCGCAATAAATACTTTTTGATAGCGTTCATACTCAGTTTCGGCACTAAATAGGTTCGTTTTATTTGTAACATATGCCGTAAACAATCTGCCTGTCTTTTGTTTTTAGTCATCATAGGAAACATTAGTTCAAAACCACGTAACCTCAATTCATCTATTTATTCTCATCTTAAAGAGGTCTTGTTTATGCAACATCAGTGAATGTATCGTTCATGTATTTTTATTTTTAACTAAGCTACTATATTACGAAAGAAATAGTTACTTATAATTAATACGTGTAATTTTATTGACAAGTGGTACCCTGTTAAAAAATAAGTATTTCGTAAAAATATGTTACGCGGTTATTGAAGTGATTAACCTATGGAACTATAGTTACATGATCATGCATTTATTATAATTAAAACCTGTCAGATTAGAGAGAACACAACTGCTTGCGATATTTGTTTTTCGGTTATTAGTAAACTTAACTAGGTGTGACACTTGCTTTTCGGTTACAAATTTACACTAAGTTATTGGAAAACTACTGGGACAACATACCTTTTCAAAATTTATTTAATGAACATGAAAATCTATCACTCTACATTTTATTTCGATGTTGTACTTTGAGCTTTGACACGCCTTCTATCCAATCAAATGTATGTATCTGTGGTTGTTTGTTGTTATATATAGACTAAATAATATGAATATTCTTACATCTAGCATCGTATTTAGAAATATTTCTACCTTTTGCATTGTGGAATAACGAGCGGCAAAAGCAATTGCACATAGAAACACTGCGGTGTCACCCTGTCCATTAGGGTAAAGTGCACAAAACATTTTACTTTTCGTAACAGTACCGTCTTCGCATTAAAAACAAAAGGCTGTCATTAGTCGGTCTACTGGCGTCTGGCACTCGTAAAATTTTTCCACCGCCTTGCGTAACCAAAGAGTTGTTAATGCTGTTTAAAATACAACGAGTATGACGTTCTGAAACAAGTATGTAGATGATAATGTCCAAATACGAATTAGGTAATCATAGAATGTATGTAACCTACTTTATCTCGTGCCTATAAGTAAGTTCAAGTTTTTATAAGCTAGTCCAACCCAGTTTTTTTTTTTCAATTATAAATGCAATACTATGACCACAATTAGACAGTGTTAGCAAAGTATTATCTATGAGTAAAACACATCCCAAACAACGAACAAAGTTTCCAACACAAATAGTTTTGACTGAATGTAAAATACGATCACTTGTAGTGTAACGGTCGCAAAAGCCATCAGACCGATTGACAGTTAATCACCAGTCACGGGTTGTTTGATCAAACAAACAAGTATTTAATCGACTTTATTTCAAAACTCGCATCGTGAAACTAACAACCTACAACACAGAGTAAACATCTATATAATATATAACTTTTCATGCATAAAAACAGCTCTTACGCAAAGCTCTTAATCCTTAGTTCCGTATAGTAAATATACTTTAGTCGTTTTCATTAATTTCCTTATAGTTCATCGTCATAAAAACAGCTGACAGTATGTAAGACTTTCATAATGGGCTGTCCATCCGTCCTCATTTTACGAAGACGATACAATCAATTTCTTACAAAGTGTGCTAAATAAAAGTGATTGCAAACGATACATCAATGGCCATAAAATACGTTCACAAACAGCACCTATAATCTCGATCAGGCTTCGGACATTGACATGTAACGTAACACCGTTGAAAGTGAAGTTGTTTTGCTTTCTGAATACTACGGTAGTCGACCAAATTATAAACATTACTATATAGTTTCGAGTACGGTTATCGATAGAAAGTGTCCCCGCACTATGTTTTAACACGTACTTGCAAATTATAGCTAATATACTTCTTACACCAGGAAGGCCTTTACCAAACACTAGTGTGCTATTTTCTAGTATTATTGATAATTAAAATATGTGAATATTGCAGAACGTAAATCAAAACTTTTATAATATGTGTTACCCAAAGAAGAAGTCACGCGAATGTGATGTTTCACGATTGAAAAATCTTCATAATAATAATAGAATTTTTTCTTTCAGTTTTAAGTGTGCCAAACGGTCAAATGTCACAAATTGTCTGGCGTCAATAGCTTGACATATTTACATGTAAATTCAACTCTTACGCAATAGTAAAGAGAACATTGTTTATGTAAAAGTTTGAGTCATATTTAGTAGTAGTGCTCAGTAATAGTCGAAAATTTCTTTTGACCTACAAATAACGATTTTTAATGAAGAGACCTAAATAAGTTATACTTTTTCAAAATGTTTAATTACTTAAGTTTGTATGAAAGTATGTTTTGTATTTCGTGACTAGTTGAGGAATAGATACATTGATTAAATCTTTATTAGTACGTAAACTGGTGCTGTAGTAAACGATACTATTGATCTATTGGTTCATTTCAGAGATATCAAACCAGATAATCTTAATCTATATATATAAAAATTAAACCCGTTTTCCTTGGTCACGGCATCACGCGTGAATGGCTGGACCGATTTCACTGATTCTTTTTTTGTTGTATTTGTTATTATTAGGAGAAGGTTCTTACGGAAAAAAATATTAAGAAAAGACCTTGGTTTTTTTGTCCCTTTACCACGCGGGCGAAGCCGCGGGCAGAAGCTAGTATAATATAAAATGTAATAAATTACATTAATCTTATCGCCATCTCTTGTAAAACTATTTTATCTTTTAAGAAATCTTGCTTGCTACTTAATTGTGTCAATTATTTTTACTCATTCATAAGTATCAGCATTTTCCATACTTCTTAATACTCTTAGAAACGCCACTATATTTTTTTTTTAGGCATAGGTACAGCAATTTTGGCGGGGTCTATAAGGTGTCAGAGTTTTGAACTATTCCATACCGCATTTTACACGGATGGTTCCGTATAACAATTCGCGGCTAAGTGCCAATTTGTGTTTTGACACGGTTTTGGCTGCACATAAACTGTCGGTGGCCAAATGAAAGTGTTCATGTATTCATAAGTAGATATCACTATTTTGTATGTATTTATAATGAACATACACTTTACCTTCATATAGTTGAATCTCATTTAGCTGCAAGAAATGTTTCTGTTATCATTTCTTATATCGAAGCATGATCATGTTTTTAATTACATGCAGACATTCTTCGCACAAATATGTATTAAAATACACGAGCAATTAGAAAATTAAATAACACCAAAAACCAACGAATAATATAAAACATTTCCTATTATGAAATACGCGTACCTAATTATTTTATAATTTGTTACCTTAAACGTAAATTCATGTAAATTTGTCATAAATGATAAATCAGTTCTGTAAATTATGACACTAACACTGTTCCTTATAACTCTGCTTAACCTATAAGGAAGAAGGTTTTAAGGAGCTCGTACCATCTCGTCCAGTACCATCAAGCTGTCATAACAGGCGGTAGTGCAGGCCAAGTGTGTTTGTGTTCAACTTAACTTTCACCGCGTGAGGCTAAAATTCTGACAGGCACTCTTGCGCATACAGAGAACATGCGCCGAGGAAAAGGAAATGCCATAATAAATTTGTAATGGATATTTTGAACACTAATAGTAATAAGATTCTTTTTTTAGATATGTAAATAAGTCTATTTTTGAAAAAAATATTGTGTAATTATAAAACAAAAAATGATATCCATTTTTTTTTCAATCAGACAGTTTTGACACATTCACAGGTTCTTTGAATTTATTTGCGGAAAACAATAAAAAATTTCCTTATTAGCATATTGATTGACTAAATACATATAATAATATTGATTGCTTAATTATGACGCTAATAAAATGGATTAATTGCTTAAACATGTATTCTCCAGTGAGTAATGTGCTAAAGCTATAAAGCGGGACTTTCTATGGTTTGCAAATAACTTCGCGCATGCGCATCAGAGGTCATAGCCATTACATAAATGTTTTCATTTACATTGAGATGTAGTAAAGTAGCAATATTCATGTCAATACGAAGGTAATAATAATATAATACTTGACATTTTGCAATTTGTGAATCTTCGTTTTTCTTAAGTTTTGGGTCAAATAAACTGTAGCCGTTCACACTTGACTTACTATCTCTAGACAGTTATGTAATTACGGATGTACATTTGTACACATTTATATCTGCACTTAGCCTAATTAACATTGCATAAGTTACGAGTAATGTGGTGTATTAGGTCATACGTAACCGATTGTATCGAATGATATAATGCAAAATAAACAAATGTAAAGAAAAACAATGTAAATTTGTTTGTGAAGGTTTGTAATTTTGTATTTGTGTCAAAGCCCGAGGGAGTAGAGCAATGAATATAGAATGTATTACGTATTGGTCATTAGGTTATTGGATAATTACTATGCTTAAGTTGTTTACATATTGATTGCATTATTAGTCAAAATTATGCGTTAATATATCCAAAATTGGCTATAACATGTGTAACGTTATAGCAGCATAGAGAAAGAACGTGTTTAAAAAAAAACAGCAATTTTTGAAGGTTATATCTGTTGTGGTCAATGTGAAAAATATTACTTCAAAAAAACCCACTCTTCCCCATTTCCGAGGATTCTTCTATTTAAAACTGCGCAATAAATTCTTCAGCAGTATTTCATTCGCCTACCTGTATCACGCCTCAAAACATTTTTCCATGACAAATGGAATAACTTTTAACGAGAAGCTGACATTTCGCTAACTTCCCACAAAAAGTCACACGCGATAGACACCAAGTCGAATGTCATTCATTGAGCCCACACCAAGTTCATCGCCTTTTACTAGTATGTACAACTTGCTTTCCCAACGGAAGGGCATTGCAGCCTACCCACCCACGAATGAATTTAGAAAATAAAAAGTAGGTCTACTAGCCTACGTGAATTAGTAAAAGTATCACATAAATATTAATATCACAATATGTACAGTCAGAACTCAGACCGGACTTGTCTTGAAGAGGAAAGAAAGTAGTCGATTTTTCTCCGAGAATCCGGTTTACGATACGCGCTTGTTAATGATGGTTGTGCAGACATCGACAGACGTTTCCTTAAACATCGCATGTCAAAAGATTGGTTTGTGTAACATAGGTAAGTATTTCCTGGAGGAAATCAGGATGGTGTTTTGTACCCCGGATAACGCTTAAAGACATTTTTGCCGTAGGAAAGATGAAGAAGTCATTCAGGCAAAAACCGTACTTCTCCCATTTTCGGAAACCAGTGCATACCATTCTCTAAACAGAGTCTCGATTCTAAAATGGCATCATATCTGATTTAAACCTTTTTTTTCTATCATATTTTTATGATTCATGTCGAACGGAATTTCATGTCATTGCCACCGGATAAAAAGTCAATGCCTTAGCTATTGTCTTTTAAAACCATGGAGAAAGTTAGTTTGAGACATAATTACTTAAAGATATAAATAGACGTAAGTTCTACATATTTTTATACACATTGAAGTTAAGAATCTGATTAGACTGCAATTCCAATTCGTGTTAAAAATATGGTTTAAAGATCATTATAATAGTACCTACAATTTAAGGTGATGAATAAAGAATCCTAGTGTTTTAAAGAGACCAATAGGAAATGCATTTATTCAAAGTCCTACTTCTTTTAAGGAAAAAAATCGTAGTGACGTCTAAACTTTACAGTGAATGTTCAACAACGTAACATCGAAGATTCGGTCACAATGTGTTAAGAGTGAAGTCATATCGGGGTCACCGCAGTCACGGATACTGAACCGGCCATTCATACCCAATGCCTTAAGAGAATACCACTCTCCATAATAATTTGATGAATCAGATGGTCCTTGCGGTTTTACCAATGTTTCCCAATTGCTGGATGGAATAGGAATTGGAATTCTGCTTTTGGAGATGGGGATCGTGTGGATAAACCCAAACCCTTATGTCAAGTATTGGAGAATGACTACCCGATTTATGTCATCTCATGCAGGCTTTGTTATTTTACAGTGTAAATTAACTACAAACTTTGAATAATAGATGGTCTTTTCTAAAGGTTTAGTATTTAAAGATAAATATCGGATGAGATCGGAAATATTTGTGCAAAATGTTATCCAGATCCGTTCAATCATTTTGGAGTGACTACGTAACAAACATCCATCGATGCTAAACTTTCGCGTTTATGCTATTAGTAGAGGTATCGTCTCTTTATTGCCAGTAGCTCAATTAAATTAATTCAATCTCTGTTAATTATACCAATGCGATTTTTATGGCTATTTCTGAATTGTCTGACACCTTAATGCGGCATTTATATTCCTATTTTGATCATCTTCGTATTATTTTCTTTCTTTTAAATTCAGATATACATCAATTTGTTTGCAAGTTGGCCTCAATTTTGTCAAGGGAAAATAAATCCTATGGCAATTATCATAGAGATGTAATTCGTTAATTAGTTGAGCATACCTAAAGATTTACCTTTCTTCATATGTATGAATGTACAACAACAATAGCTATGTACTTACGCCATTAATTTACTCGCATGCGATCAAAGATCAAACATTGACATTTCACACATTTACTTTCTACTATCGTCATTCAATACGATGTACCGGTATTTACCGTTGGTACTAACTGTGCCCTCTGATTTTATACGCTTTGTTACCCGTTTCTGTGAGATAAAATGCCACAAAATTAAGATTTTTGGCCTCGCTATTCTGAAAATTAGGTTAACCAAGAGGATATCAATAAATATAAGGTTGTAGACACTGGTTTCTGAAATTGTGGTCTAAATTTTGCAAAGAAAAGGCACTTTTATCCCAGACAGTCTTTTATTTCTTTGTATTATTAGTTTTCAAGTCCATACTTACAAAACACCACTTACTACGCATACCTGACGGAAACGCCGCCTTACTCTGACCGCATTCCCCGTATTTCATACATCCCTAAAAGGCAAACGTTTTATGTAACGTCTTGCGTTATAATAATCATCCTTTCGCATTGTTTGAAATAAAAAATGTCTTAAAAGGAAATGTCTACCACTGGTATGGTATTACACCGCTCCAATGGCTTCAAATTGCGATGCATGACACTTTTATAGGCGTCCTGTGGTCTGTAATTGAACGGTTTCCTTTGAACTCACTAATTCTATAAGTGTATGTGTTATGATTTATCGATCGGTGTTGTTAGTTTAACGGTTATGGTAGACTAGTGCTCATTTCCTTTCAAGATTTTTGCGCAAATATTGCAAATTGGCCAAAAAAGCCTTGATTTAGTAAATATAGGTTAGAATACAAAATCATCAACACGCGACATTCATTAAAAATATAATACTATCAGCATAAAATTACTTTAAAATTTAACTTTACAATAAAACTATTTACCAATCAGGTTATTATGAACGAAAAAAAGAAAGCTAGGCCCAGAGTTTACATAAATAAAAATCGTTCAAGACCACTTCAGGCATCTCATACTTCATTCAATAGTTACTTCAATGTATTAATAGAAAATAGGCCGTCCATTTGTCATAGTATACCTATTAACAAACTTTCTTCGTTATGGTCTAATATATAAGACCTACTTTGCGAGATTTCTCTAAACGTCTCATAAAGACAGACAATTAAAAGAAATCTTAGATAATGTGTTGAACAAATCTTTGTTACCATCTCGGTTTCCTACTGGAGACACAAATGCGTTACTACCTACCTAGTCTTCATTTGTTTCTAGCCTAGTAATATTTAATAATGTATTCATATTTATTTTAAAGTAAAAGTACTCGATAATTAAACGAGTTAGCTATCTTCGCATTACGGTTCTATTGTATTTTTTTATATTGTAATTATTTAGATCTTAGACTTAATAGACCATCTACTGTAGGGATGGCCAAATGGTATAAGTCACCACGCCAATTATCACTGTACGCATCGCGTCGCGGGTTCGATCCCCGCTTAGGACAAGAATTTGTGCGATCTACAAAGGGTTGTTCTAAGTCTGGGTGTCTTTGTGCACGTGAATTTAACATCTGTGGAAAACCTCGTCATACAAGGATTAAATTCCGGGAGTTGTTTTTTTAATGAAATATTCTCCTAACCACTTCTTGGTAACTTGACAACAGTTAACGTAAAACAAAAAAATATTTTTGTTCTTTTATCTCCTCTCCCTTCCATCCAATAATTAAAGTGTTGCTATTCAATAACTAGGTTTTAATATTGATTTACGCCAAAGTATTTCGCCACCCATAACAAGTGCTTATCTGATTCGGTTGGTAAAACACCAATTTTCCACGCCGACGCCGTCGCGGACGCAGCTACTACGAAAATAAACTTCCGTTGTGGGTTTTTTTTCACTTACTTATGTTCAAGTTGCGAATATTGTTAGGTAGGTAGGTATACCAGACGTCATCCTTCTAATATTTTTAATGCCTAAGTTTGTTAGTCTGTATCGATGGATGGATGTTTGTCACTCCCTTTTACTCTTAAGATCAATTAAGATAAAATTTGGTATGGAGTTAGCTGACACCGTGGATTAACACTAAGGATTCTTTTAACTCGACTGAGTAAAAGGAAGTTAATGATTTGCAGCTATTTGAACTGACATCTACAATGGCGAAGCCGCGGGAAAAACCTTGTAGGATTTAACAGATAGCTGATCGTAGATATTATTGTACACTTCACGAATTTCTCTGTGCAGGCGATCCGTATAATAATATAGTCCTAAAAACTGAAGTTTTGTTGTATACACACTCCGTTTTGCCTGCATAAAACTGTAAACAAATTAGGTATACTGTAACGTTTATGGCTAGCTGAAGACAGTATCCAGCAATGGTATTGTTAGTTTTCTTTAAACACAAGTATTGGAATTTATCTTACAAAGTTGTAATAAAGCGATAGTGTTTTCACTATTCCGCGAGTGTTACGTATTCATTTAGGTTAAGTTCGTTAATTTTAAATCGTCGTTGAATGAACTTTAGATTGAGAGAAACTTGTTTACATCTATAAGTCAATATGGTTTCTGGAAATTCTCGCCTCGCCTTGACATTCAAATTTATCCGCTTAGCATAATTTATTTTGGTAATAAAAGGCATTTAAATAAGCGATTTTGATTTTGAATAGATAAATATCGGCAAGAAACGTTTTGCAAATGGTAGTCAAGACTCGATTACGTGGTTACGAACTTTTTTTGTTATAAATTGAATGAAAATATTCCAACTAAAATTATAACCGGGCGTTAATCGATCGGCTTGTACTATTAAACGGTAAATTATATTATGGTCAACAAAACAACTAAAATTGAAATTAGAGTGATTAAGTCATTTCATTATTGTACATATTACGAAATATTTCATAAAATATCATACAAATTAAATTCACACTGACATAAACTGGCATTATGAGTAGTAAACGTTAATTGCAAGCTGAAAAATTGAAACCAAAATTAGATTAAAAAGAAATAAAACAAAAGTAACCGGCTCATTGCTTCCGCTGCAGCAAATCATTTCGTGGCCCCTCCAAGCGGAACCATGCAGGTGACGTCACACCGGCGCACGCGCTTAAAAACTTTCGCTTTTCACTGCCAAGGCAGGCGCGGTCTGCGGCCAGTGTCACAATCATATACTTAACGTTATTGCTATTGTCTTGCTTTACTTAATACATGATATATATAAATTGTACGGGAAATGTGGCAATGATAACAAACGTTTGATGTATAATAATGTTATGCTACTATTTCCTACGTAACTCATTGTTTTGAATGACCGTAATAAATAATACTACATAAGTAACTTTTACGTGTATTGTGTTGTAAAATAATTGTCTTTAAATCTTAACGCATTTTTGTTATGTGGTTTTAATAATTACGTGAACTTTTAGAGATACTCGGCTTTTATTTTGCTACTTTACTTAACTTTGTTTCAATCCGATCTATGGACATTTGTATCTAGGCCTGTTGTGAGTTCTCTAATAGTTTTTTAAGCCTTAGATCGGTATAAATGTTAAAAGAACAGGTTCAAAAGGTCGCAAATGATTGAAATATAATATAAAAAACGTAAAACCAAAATCACATTTCACAAATAATTAACGAAGTTTCTCTTCTTTAACAGTTATGGATCTGCGTGGCGTGCCTGGCGTCTTCGCTGGCAGCCCCAGCACCTAGTCAAGGTCCCCAGCTGTACCTGGACATCGTCGACATGGCTGCCATCAGTCGAATGACGCCGCAGCAACTAGAAGCCTTAGCAGAAGGGTTAGCTGCTGAGGAAATCATGAGGTGGGTAATATAATACTAAACGTCCGATCTCCAACTCTTAACTTAATATTATTGTGGGCAAAGAAACGAGATGGAGCTGTACAAAATGTAGAGCGCTGTCTTATGAACCTACACCTGTAATAACATTACTTTAAGAGGTGGTGCTAGACTCAAAGTTTCTTAAAGTAGTTTCGAAATAGTAAAGTTTTATGAAGGCCGAATTATTCGTTTTTTCGGAATTAGCATGATAATAAACTGAGGAATTTATTGAGCAACAATCGCTCATGTATTCAAATAAGAAATGCAGTTTTTGATATTTGCCAGACAGATTATTGCAAAATTCAGATTGGTGCAGAAATACTTTCATTGACAGTTCATTTATTTTATAACACTTATAGCCACTCATAAATAAACAATTTTAGTGTTTTCAATTAATTTAAGCGGTTCAGAATTTTTATTTTGTAATAGGACGTGAATGGAATTTTGTTAACATGTATGTAACAAGTATTGGTGTGAAGTGGCTCAAAACAAAACAGTCAAGAGTCAAAATATTGGAAGCTCTACCTAGTATCTGCTAAAGATTTATTAAATTTTTATTTTCATTTGTCGATCAGGACAAAACGGTCGTCAGCCCAGGCGCTGACGTCGGTGGTGTCTAAAGCGTCATCAGGTATACAGAGTAAGGTCGGACTGCTCGGCCAAGCGTCCGCCTTCATCTCATCTGCCTCCAGCAAGTCTGGTGGACATGGGGACGAACATGGATACAATTATGAACCGGTAAGAACCAGATTACATTGATACTCATGATTCTTCTTCTACAATTCTGAAGGTTCATCAGCTTTTATAAATGTCTTTATTTCCCTCTTAGAATCTCTGAAATCTGTGAAGAATTAACCTCCTTTCATGAAATGGAAGAAGAATGGAAAAAGAAGTACCCTTATTGAAGGAAAATGTTTTCACAGAGGAAATCTGGAGTATGGTTATTGGCAATATCTAAAGTGCCTGATTTAGACTAATATTAATTAAACAAAATATTAAGTTTTGCAGGTTATGGAAACAATACTCTTATTTTTTTTTGTTTAGTACAGTGTTTCTGTCACACGTTGTACTGTATTATGGATATACTCTAATCTGAATATTTGTTTCAGCATCACGACGAAAAATACGACTACTGGGGCCTTAAGAAGTCTATCCTCTACACGCTTTTCCAAGCCGTGAAGGCGATTACTGGTGGAGTGACAATTCTTAAGGGTCAGCTGATCAAGGGAGGTGGTGCCTTAGCTGCGACACTAGGAAAGGTGATCTCAGTTAAGGGCGATGCTGTCAGCAACCTCGGAAAGAAGATTGTCAGTTCTGCTGCCTTGAGCCACAAGAAACCGCATTGTGAGTAGTTTATTATAGTGTGATGTTGCACGTAAAATTGTTGTTGTACATAATAATATACACAAATTATAGGTGCTGTTATATCTCACCTAAACTGTTGAAGGTGGAGTATGCTCTATTTCCTGTAAATAAATAATTTGTTCGTTTATAAAAGGTTCTGCTTTTGACTTTTATAAATGAAAAAGTCAAAATAGATTTTTTCACTAACGTTAGAATTTAAATGAATGTAATATAAATTCGTAAGATAGTCACCGATCTTTCATGTAATATTGTTTATCGTAATTTATTTGGTTATAATAAGCTATCCTAACCTTACTTTATCATTCATTATTATCATCAAAATATCCATTATCTTCATTTAGCTTGTAAAATGTTCAAAGTCCTTGTACAGAATCTTTCTGCATCACACTTTTACTGCATTATACCTGTACATGACCCAGACGATCAATTATGTCGGCACAAACTGCTTTTATAATTTACCACGCTGAATATAGAAAGTATTCTAATAATATTAACTCCATTAATAAAGGTTTTTGCACTACGCTCCGGAAGCTTCACACCGAGACTTACAGTTAAGTTGGCGCTCATCTTAGCTCTGATCAAATGACATCAATTACATGTAGTGGTTATCAAAATCTTACCTGGTAGTTCTAACAAAAAATTCAATGATTAATACAATTTAAAAAGCTGTTTGTGGTTCATTTATCACGTTTGTTATTAATATTCATTGCATCTAAAATCATTGTAAATATTACGCTTACTGTAAACGTGTTTTTTGGATAGCCCTATATAAAACTATGTTGTTATTTGTTTATTTTATAAATAGCTAGATGTATTTCTTGTAAATATTTTGCCATAATATAAAGTTTACATCAAGTAGTGAACAGCCCAAGTCTTTAAGTGCAAGCTAACATCAAGAGAAGTGAGAGTCAACAGCAGGGTATCAACATTTTATGATTAAATTACCTACACTTAATACTGTTAATAAAAATTCCTTCCTTTTAAAGACACACTAAATAAAAATATTGTAACGAGTGTTGCATGTCCTCAAATGTTTTATTACATTTTTTAGATAACGTTGCAATGTCTTGTGGTTCGTTACCAATAAATATTGTTGTTAAATCGTCTGTTTTCCTTTTATTCTTCTCTATCAATGTTCTTGGAAATGAAAATAATTCTTTACGCACAAAGATATTAAACCTCTTTTCGTATGCATAAAACTAATACCTACCACCATTATCTATCTAATAACACATTCTTGTAAACTATTGTAAGTGAACAATGCTCGTTTTACGAGTTGATGTTTTGCAGTGACAAGACTGATAATCTACCAACAAAAGTCAAAAGTCGTCGAAGATCTTATGGTCAGCCTTTTGTTGTGTGGTCAGTTTATACAATAGACGCTCGCCGGATCTAGTCGTAGTACATTCATATTTGACACCAAGCGTCTGCCGATTAGATGTCATCTTTGCTGCTCATGCAAAATGGTGCATTAATCTTCTTTTTCGAAATGTAATGACACAATGAATGTTCAATTTCATTTTTAATAAGCGATAGCGTTGCTTATTACAATCTGTAATTCGTGCTTGGCTGTTACAATTATGTCTCTATTAATAATTATACAAGACATAAAACTGTAAAGAAATCATATTCGTACGAGCGTCATTGCGACGTCAACCAAATTACATTGCATCAGAGGAATAATCACAGCACGAAACAAATACAATGTAGTCATTATTATGTTTATTATATAATGACCTAATATTCTGACGTCCAATCACTATTACGTAGTAGGTAAATAATAAAATATATTATCAATAATCATTAGCCATAAAAGGAATTGGAACAATTAGATACTTTGACGTACCAAAATTGTTATCAATGGTTTCGGGACTATTACGCGTGTGATGTTGCTAGACTTAAGCGAAGGCAGTAAAGGTCTTTCAAATAAAGCACTTTCCTTCCACCCATAGCATTAGGGTCATGTACACACTATTTGATCGACGGATCCTCCTTGTTCTATAAATATATCAGTTTACTTATTCATGACACATGACGTGATATGATTGACATAACAGGGTAAAATCCTTACAGAGATATGGAACAGTTAAAGTTATTGATGAATAAATTCCGAGATTCCCAAGGTTTTTCCTTTGTAGTATTGCAACGGGAATGCACCGCAAATGTCATCACTATTTACGCAACAATAAAATGTACAAAACAGTCATGATTTTCCCTGAAATTTTATTATCCTTGAATATTACGTACAAATTAATTTAATGATTTATTTGCTTCACATCACCATATAAGGCTTGAAATTAATTAAATAGTAATAAAATATAAGTTTCCCCAGTTAGGCAAATCTCTTTTATAGGGAAGTTTGAGCATTGATCACTACGCTGGCACACCGTGGGTTGTCAATTCCAGATTCCAATCACGATGCTAGATGTGGTGTCTTAGAATAAATCACAAAATAGATATACCAACATAGAAAAAAATATCAAAATTAACGCTAATATTTTCATTTTCCAGCGACTGCTGTATACGGCCCCCCTCCCACCGCGCACCTGGAGTACGGACCCCCCACCGCGTACGGCGCGCCCACTGCGCCCGCGCACTTCACCGCGCCGTCGGTACCCACTGGATACGCCGCTCACAAGTACCCCGCTCAGTTAGACGGTAAGGAATCCTTCTAAAACAATCTACATTCATTAATACATTTTTTAGATACTTATTTATTTTATGGAGGAGCCTAGGTTATCACAGTTATATCGAACTACATTGGTCAATTCATGCTATAGTAGAGTCGGAGCGCATTTTAGCGCTATTCTAAAAGCATTTCTTCTTGACGCCATGGAGGTGTTTATATTTCTCTTGAAATGAAGCAGGTCGCATTCGAACGGGTATTCGTGCGCGTTCGTTTGTGATGAATTCGTCGCTTCAATTAACGCTTCGCTGCGCATCGACTCAGCTGTAGTGTGCATTGACCTCTAAAGAAAAATAGTTTAGGATTAAATCACACACATTTCGTCGACTCCTACAATTATTTCGGAACTAGACTAGGTACCTAAATGTAATAGAGCTTGATAATTATATATTCTGTTAGAGCATAAGAGTTAGATAGGCTTTTTAGTACCAAAAAACGTTATTTGCCTCTAGGCCTAAAAGTAGAGCAAAAAAAAGCTAAGTACCTAACTACAAAAATATACACCGCCTTAATATTATACCAACCAAAAACTGGATCATTATAACAAAAACTAGAATGTCAATAGAACTTCTTTTTGCCGGTGTTTAAGGCGTGCTCTAATATTACGTAACGTTAGTCTAGGAGCTAGTTACTGTCACGTTACATAAACATTTGTTATTTGGAAAAAAGTAAGAGATTGTCAGGAAATTCATTTAATCGTTTGTCATAAGCGTGTGTTGATGATTGTTAGTTGGGATTTGAATGGGTTACATGTCACGTGGCTATGCATATTTATAGTTGTTTTGCAGTAAAACGAATTTTAGATAGAATAAACTGTTTAGAAAAAACCACTAGATTTGTGAAAAAAAAAAATCAAAAATATTATAACTAGCAGTATACAATATGTGAAGCACAAATGTAGCATAAAATATCAAAGCGAATACATATAATTGAGGGTAATCCTGCGTCACAGTTAGGCCACGTCCTATATCTCAGCAAATATTTAATTTTAATTAGTACTTACGCGAAATCGATGCAACCCTGTGCACTGCTCAGCACCCAAGTACTAACTGAATGCATAAACTTAAATTTCAGAAGGTAAACATGCCAAGTCATTTTTACCACACATCTGCCACTTCCCATAAATCGATATAATTAATGATTATACTAAAAAACACTGCGGTGCTCTTACTATGAGATCGTAAAGAAAAACTTTTGGTGATGTAGAAGCGAGACGCCTATAGTGCAGTGTATAGCGCTGTCTCGTTCCCACAATGCATCAGTCGCAATTCAAAAGCTCACAGTACAGGCACAGGAAGTAGAACAAGACATTTATCTTCAATCGATTGCATAATTCAATGCATAATATGGTCAAAGTTCGTAATCCTCAGATTTGCCGGAACTTTTATTATATAACCGTCATATAAACGCATGCTTACACAATTCTACCGGTAGTTGTGATGAATGCTATCGTGGGAGTATCAAGTGTAATTACACTAGCTAAGCGCAAATAGAGAGGAATTGGATGTTAGTTATAATTAATCTTTTTGTCTGGTTTCAAGGAAATAGTTCACTGTAAATACAACTGTAATTGATTTTTGTTTATGATATAGTATTCAATATAGATAACGTTAAAATATATTTTATGTCAAATCACATATTAAGTGCGTATCATGGATATCACAAATAACATTTTTAATTTTAGAAACAGGCAGTTACAGTGACTCCATTAAAAATAGTAAAGTTTAAACTTCACGTAGTTAAAGACAAAGCAAGATTCAAAAGAATATGTTTAGATAAAACGTAAAAAGAAACTACATTGATACACAATTCGCTTCAAATGATTAAATATTATTTACTATTTGATATTAAACCTATTTATATGGTCGTAAATGAACATAGATGCCTCATTACGGATGACTTATTTTGGAGCACGTACAAGCGTGTTTTTAAGCATAAAGTAAGCTTGCTTAACCAGCTAAGCCTCATGCAATGTAATGAATATCGGAATATTAGTCGTTAAATTGACGTATGACCAAATATACACCGTCAAATTGTGGTATGCTGTGTTTGATATTTTTAAGGGTAAAGAAACAAGAAATGCTTTTGAGTATTAGTACGTATAGAGCTACAAGACATTAACACGAGGGCATTGTTGCATTCACAACAAGTATCAACTCAACTGTCTGTCGAAATTGAGGGTTTTTTATTTATGACGGTACTGTATGAACGAACGTAGATACATAAGTCTCTCTGGCTAACCTTTGATGAGCTTCGTAGAGGGCACGTTGGATTAACAATAGAAAATTGAATAAAGGGAGAGGTATTTCCTTGAGTTGGACAAATTGTGCTTGAAATAGTACAACAAATATTCAGTCACATAATTGAGGAAACGTTTTCCTAATAAACTATTGACAAAACAAATATAATAATCAAATTATATGAATCACGCTAAAGCCGTAGGTTAATTAAGAAATGGTTATATACTTCAGGGCAATTAACGTTGTAATAATTACGTGTTTCGATGTTATCAAATATAAAATAAATAAATCTTGAATATATCCAATTTGTTCGGTAATACACTTTTTGTGATGTATTGCATTAATTTGACATTTGAATACTAGGTTGCCTAATAGTCTAGACTTTTATTTATAGACTAGAATATAAAATAGGTTTATAAGAGTACGTTGCGTAAAAGTTATGTTACTTTTTAAGGCTATAGGTTCATGAGTCTCATGACATTTTGTTTACAAGGCTGATAACTTTTTATTAGCTTTCGAAATTATAAAAAGAAAAATGGTACATGATTTGTTTTACTTTTCTACTAAACCTTAAATCTATACTTACCTAATGCAATAGGCAAGTGACTTATACATATAAACTTTGTTAATCCAATTAAATACTAATTATTATTAATAATTACGCTAAATAAGTTTTCCATAATTTCGTACTATATTTTCAGCAAAATAATGTGTTTAGAAATATTATGTTCAAGTTTTTTGTGTTACTTGACCACACAAAATACTCTGAAATTAATTATCAGTTAATTAAAATTATTTAATCACGTTCACTATTCTTGTTTATATTATTTCGTCACGCAAAAAGGATGACTTATTTAAAATTACCATAACATGGTACAATACAAAAGTAACAAACATCCTTACTCATAAACTCTTACATTTATAATGTGTAGGATAGTGTAAATTTGTTAAAGTAATACTATTTTGTTTCACAGAAAGATGTTCATTGTAAACATTTGCAGTGCTTATTAGGAACGCGTGTACACAGCTTGTATGTTTTATCGTGTTTAAAATTCTTGTAGGTACCATAGACCCTTAAAATTTCCCTCAACTTTAAAATTAAAAAATCATTTTGAAATCGTAAATTATCACAAAATCGTTCAATAATACGTAACAATGGAATAATTTGAAAATAAAATGACTGGGCCTTATGTAACTTGTAACAAAATCATGTGTCGTCTTAGTAGGTCAAACGACAAGAGGTCATGCTCAATACTCTCCCATACCAATACTTGGTTCGTCGAGACTTTTACTTTTTTTGTTCTTGAATACACTTCAAACAGCATTTTAAATGTACATGTTAACTTAACATATTTTTTTATGAGTTTTAGCAATTGATGCATTTTTTTCGTGTATTTGAAAAGGTTACTGTATTTTTAATCCTACAGGACTTGAAAGTCTAAATATCATGTTAGTATTTAAAATGAAAATAACGAGTAATGCTTTATTTATTTTGTTAATAATAGTGATTTAGCATCATTGTTTGTCGAGTAAAACCTTCGAAAAGTATTTATTTTGTAAAAATATCTTATGTCTCATATTTATGCCGTGGATTTGGTTTATTCGTTTCCATTTAATCAATTATTACAAATTGCCGATTTCTTTTTTCAGAAATGATAGTTTCATCTGTAGTAGGTGACGCTGTTATAGAGGATCCCATGCCTATGCCTTCGGAGGAGCTAATGTATCGCTATTATGATCTTATAAATGAGATATGGTAAGAGTATTATGTTACAGTCTTCTTGCCTACCGGCACCTTGTATCCTATAGCTTTTATTCCGCTTTCTATTGTTTTTTTAAGCTACAGTGCCTGTATTATGAACTCTTTGGACTATTGTCAATGTTGAAACGAGATGGCACACATACCGCAAATAGTGGCATCTCGCTTCTATAAAAACAATAGAGCTTTCAAGAGCTTATAGTGAACACACTGTTTTCTGGTCTTCTTATTCTGAAAATTTCAATTTTCTCCAAATGTTTATTCCGGGTTTATGTTTTCGGAGTATCTTTTTCTCCAATATCTGAGTCATTGATATTCAAACGCTTTGGTATTACCAGACATGTCTTGTATGATACAACTTCTTGCATTCGTTTTCTTTTGTTTATATCTCGTTTTGTCCTCTGCCAGTCACATGTTTCTCTATCAGCACCCTCTAAACAGAACAGATTTCCAGTATCAAAGTGTTCTGTATTGTACAATTTATAATGTGTATTTATTTGAATTGAAATTTTATTTCAGTGTCTAATCAATTAGATGCACTCTTGATCGAGAAGCGTCATAAAGAATGTTTTTAATTTGTCCATCTTGTGTATTCAGTTTTAGAATGTGTAGTTTAAATTGTTCGTTCATTGCTGTAAATGAACGAACAATTGTTTTTAGTAGTATTTTACTTATAGTTCGGTTTTATTTGACTTAATACTCAATTTCATCTTAAGATTTTAGTGATAAAATAGAGTAGGATTAAAGAATTGTATCCACAGAATATCCCTCTAAACTATTCCTCTAGCATATTTACAATCGAAAAATTAAACAAAATTATATTTTCTAGAAACCATCGACTATGAACGCTTCATGAATTACATCAATTCTAGTAGTCATCCGTCCGTTACCATGCCCAAAAACGTTTCTGTGTCCTCACTCCATTTACATAAGACTTTCCCTTTCAAACGGAAATAGCCGTTTGACTTGACAAAATAACTTCGAACACTTGACGGACAAATAACTGTGCAATTTTGCAATTTGCCCAATAATTTTTGGTTGGCCACGGCCGTCCATGTGCAAGCGTAGCGGAAGACAATAATCAGGTTGCAAGATTGTTTTTTCACATGTTTAATTCATTTTAGCACTTACATTGTTTCATTTTAGCACTTACATTGTTACCACAAACATTGTCGATGTCCTACATTGCATAAATTTGTACAACAGCGGTTTAATGACCCGAGCCAAAGGAAAAAAAATGTGTATTTTAAATCGAATTAGTTCTATTCAACTAAATAACCGTGAAGTAACCTCGATGTAAAATCAACATGCGAAAGACGTCAAAGTTCATTTGTTTACATACCATAAAAAGTCCTTTGCGTTATTTGAGAATACTATTTTAGTAGAATGACAGCCTAAAACGCTGATTAAAAAATGGTAACAACTGAATCTGTATCGCAATTAAACTCGAGTTCAAAGTCCTTAAACCTCATCACTACTAATGAGATGTGAAAGCCAGACGCGCATAAGTGCTCTTTAATTCAATCAAACTGAATTGCATTGAAGAGCACCTTTGCGCTCTTTGCCGAACACAACTTTACATAACAAAACATTTGCGAACCGGCAGTTAGAGTTATCTTCGAATCTAATGACCTAAAAATGTGTTAATACGTGACTTGCAATTCTAAGACCGATCTAGGTATTTAGCAATATCAGGGAAGTGTAAAATTGTGGACGTAACTTAAGGAAGGCACAATAGCTGTAACTGCCGCTAACTTTTAGTACGCGGCCTTTGGGTGGGTTTCAGTGAAAGTGTATTATGTCACGGATCCCGTCATTCCGGTTCGAAATGTAACCGTGTGATCATGTGATACACTCGGTCCCCAGTCTGCAGATATTGGATCCTTTGCTTTATATCGTATTCCATTGGCTAATAAGGAAATGAAAATGTGTGGAAACGAGTTCGATAAAGAAGGTTCTTCTTCATTGCATTTTTTTTAATTTGATATGTTTTTTCACTTTCGTATACATTATGGTTGCTTTAATTGATATGAAACATTCAGGCGTATGTGATACCTACAGTTGAAAAAATTTGGACTTCTAAATAACACAAACTTTTAAATCAGTACGTTTATCCTACCTCAACAATCTCACCACTAACAAGACATTGTGCAGAGCGGTGTGAATATTTTTTAAACAAATAAATTATCTGTTAATTAAAACTTAGTGTTCTTAATTAAGACAACTTAGATAATATCAAAGTATTGTCAACAATGTTACGAAACAATTACCGCAGAGTTTATCTTTGATTCCTGTACCTAATGATGTAATACTGTATTTATAGAACAATTAAAATTGCGTAATTTGTAACACCACAATTCACTATAATTAACCTATGTTATAATAGATTGTGGCTACAAATATTACTAAAAGGTTTTAATAGTAAATATTTACTCTACTTAAATTGTACATTACATCACTGTATTGTTTACAATAACAAATAACAAGGCAATATCAATTTGTAATTGCAAAAAACCTAAAATTATTTCGCGACGCAACGGATTAAAAATATCATTTTTATATGACTAAAATAACTAAACATAAATAAATCTCTTTTAAGGTGATTAAAAATTAAATAATCAATCTTCAGCAGACTTATTGCATAACGCCTTTCAACCAAAATTAACTCGAATGACTAAAAACTTAAGCAGTAAACCTAAACGAGTGTTATGCAATAATGAGCCAAGAAAAAAAAGTGTGACAGTCAAACTATCTATCATTTGTTTAACCATCCTTTTCTTGAAAAAACTCACTGTTTTAGTAATGTGTTTTCACTAATGTCAGTAATGAAATATTATATGCATGAGTAGATAAGTGGTACATTAGGCAGTCATATGCGTAACCGTTAAATTCAGTGCCATTAAATGTAAGGGCCGGTATTTTATTGCGTAATCTGTACCTTTCTGGCCCACCATTTTTATTAGAATGCAGACGAAATGCCACATTCCCAAAAAAGAGTAAAATGTCAGTTGAATTTCGAACTGAATTATTTTAAAGTCAAATGTCAAAGTCACTGTTGCAATGAATTTCGATATTCATTTGTTTTAATTTCATCAACAGTTCAACTGCTAATCTCAGTGTTTAAACATTAGTCCAGTCATTTGGTAGAAAATAAGGGGGTTAATACCCATTTTTCAAAACTCCCGGAAAACTTTCCAGGTAAAACTACCAAATGACTGGACTACCTGTACTATATACAATTCTCGTGTACAGGTGTAAGTTATTGACGTCCTCTGAAACTGCTCGACAATTTTTATTAAATTTTGTATTTGCATTCAGTAGGTCTGAGAATCGGCCATCATCAAATTTTTATCCACAATATTTTCGCATACGACATCGCGGCTAGTGATTCTATAAAAATATGAACGCTTATCTTGTTTTAAAATTTGATACTGTAAGAAAAGTCAGCGACCGGCCTCAACCTGCAGTTTACACTTGTACCGAGACTGCGTTTCTAGTCCTGCGACATTCTGTTTTAAGACTTTCATCTTTTCATATAGGGCCCGACATTTTAAAATAATTGCAGTCTGCCTGCAAATCAGTCATCACTTTCTCAATTGACGTATGAAAGTAGGGTGAATCATGCGTGAGCATTCATATTAACATAAGGCAGCCATATAATATTTTTTTTACCAGATTTTTTGTCACCTGTATTGATGGTAGGTATTATTTGAGGATACAGTCATTGGTTTAATAAATATTTTTTATATTAATTTCAATAAACATTAACTTCTATCAGAAGTATATATTTTATCATTGATAGACATTACAAGGAGGTTCTAGAAAGGTATAGAATATGATGACTGATTCTTATTTTTATTGAAAGTTGGCTAAAATATATGCATAGTCACGGATCAAAAGTAAGACTTAAAGCAGTGACTGACAGTGTGAGGTATGGATAAGTCTTATTGATTTCTAGTTTATTGAACTTTAGACGGATATATCTGAGAAATGTTTGGGACAAGATAAAAAAGTTTTTAATTTAATTGTTAAAGTACTTCGTCTCATACGTCATCTTTTAATTATAAAACGAAATACCGTCATAAAGTTTTTTTTCTAGTCTATCAATCATATCCACATCGTACATTGCCTGGATAGTATTTTTACTAAGTAGGTCATAGTTATCTAAACAAATATTTCACTTAATCACAATAATTCATCAAAAGATCGCTTAAACAATTTACTCCGATATTCCAACAATTATTTTATACAATCTTGAAAATTATCATAATTGCTTATGCGGTAACAGAACAATGTAACTAATGTATGTATAGATATTCATTCGCGTCTTGTTTGTAAACGAACTGTAAGTGAAAACTATGCAAATATCTACCTACTGTTATATTTTTTTCTTAAAAAATATTAGCTAGTGAAATATATTTTTAAAGTGAGAGTTAATTTACGAGGTTTGTTTATTATCATTGCTTATATTTTTTGTTTGCTTAAACTACTTACATATCTATTTTTTTATGTGTTAGTGACTTTAAACCATATTAAAATGCGCAACACGCCTTTAAAGCAAGAATAAATGTGTACTTTTTAAATTAATCAAGCCTACGTAAAACCATAATGAATCAAGGTAACTAATTTCCACATTATAATAGAAGGTATTATGACTAAAAAGTCGATCGATAACAATTTAAACAATGACGAAATACCTACTCACGTTTCAATATCATTATCCGTCATTTTTAATCAAACCATGCTTACATTACGTCACAAACACATTATCCTTGATAGCAATACAATATGTTACACTGTTAGTTACATACGAGTTGTCAATAACAAAAGAATTTGTAAAGAAATCCGAATGTATTAGTTACTTTCTTGTCTCATCATTACATAACACTGCCCTAAGTGAAGTGTACAGTCAGCAAAACAAAGTCTGTGAATTCTTACATGTTCAAAATTTTAATCAAAAGTCATTTATTCAAAGTAGGCTACAATGTAGCACTTTTTGAACGTCAAAATTATACTAGTCAGCACCCCATCCCCCACCCTTCACCGTTCGTAAATGCAATTAGTGTTTGTAAGTTATCGGCGTAGACAACAGCAATGGGACCTGAGAAAGAGGAAAGAGAGGAATAACAAGTAACATTATTTCGGGTGAGGAAAAAAGACACTGCTCGACACAGTGTTATGTGCTGAAGGTTTCACAACAGCATTCATATTACTTTAACAAGTGGCAGGAGGCCTTCAGATTGCGGCTCTGAACTGCCACAAACTTTGTCAAAAAGTATTATTAAAACATTGTATTGAGAACTTTAACTGAAAACACTGTTGCTAAAATCAAATCGCCTCAAAAGTGGGTCGAATGTAAAAAAAAAACAATTTGAATATCTCTGAACATTTCTCTTTCACTGACCTTTCCTGCTGACTTTACTGAAGTTACATAAAAATATATTTTTTGTTCATAAAAAAGTACCTGACAATTATTTAAAACTATGACGAATATTACATCATATGGTCTAATACGTAAGAATTACTTAATTGCTCATTAATTTGTCATATTATGAAACAAGACTCTTCTCATTTATTATAACTGAAAGAAAGTAAGATAAAGTTATTTTTGCACGTGCAATAAAAATGCCACTTGCAACAATTAGAAAAATAAATGTGTAATTAAAACATATAGTTAAAATTTCACTTATTTGAATTCAAATTCATTGTGTACTTTCGTAAATGATTTAGTATTTTTAGTTTCGTAGAAGTATCTAAAATAATTAATAAAACATAAAATAAAATATCTGTAAAATATAAACCTAAGTGAAATCTACTAGGCTACCAAAAATATTTCATTTAATACCTTACCTTTCATCTAAACGTCTAGTCTTAGTTTAAAATAAGACAATAATACACACGCGACTTGTTTAAATCCCACGCTACCAATTGTCTAAATTGTTTATTGAAGTCAAACACGCCATTAAATCATTTTAACTCACACGCATTAGATAAAGCTGTGTAAAACAAATAACATAATAGTCACATTATGATCACGAACGTAAAACGACATAAAAAAGTCGTGAGGTAAGAATTGGGTATTACTTAAGTAGTCAGTTACCAGATAAGGTATCAAAAATAATTGCAATAATGTTATTAAATTACATATACCTAACTCCTCTAAATATGTATTTATAAATTCATACCTACTGTAAATTATCAATAGATAGTAAATGTCTTCAGAAAATATTACAACCTACACATGCTTGTAAAATAATCCCAATAAATCACAAGAGAGTTGTGTAGTACGTTTTTATTAACACGCACAACGCCATCTAGTTTCAAACAAAGCAGAGCTTGTTTTATGAGTTCTTGATAACTGATAAACGTTCTTATATACTTCGAAATACATACTAATTATTGATAAATTACACCCCGACGTAGAAAAATGATTGTGCTTATCACACAAACATTTGTCCTGGGTGGGAATCAATCCCACGAACTCTGGTATAGTCAAATAGGCCTGTCAAAGTATTGTTGAAATTGAGTAAAATCCAGTGCTTTACTTGATACTTCAAAATTTACTTGCAAAGTACTCGATAATTGTTTTTGTTATTCCATCTACAGCAAATAGGGTTTAACCTGTGTATGATAAGAAATTAGGTTATGAATCCTTTCAATTAAATTAAAAACAAAATCAACGTCACCAATAACACAAATACATTTATTTTAGGACACTACAATGGATTTTTACCGCTCCAGCAAGTACATCCTATAGGTATTTACCTACTTACAACAAAAATGTATTTCAGTCTGAGTAGTAATGTAGAGTTGTAGCTTAGATTTAAAGCTGTAGGAATATCACGTATTTTTGTCATATTATTATAGTAAGTTTTGGAGAGTATTATAAGTATCTTAGTCATAGTATGAGTATCTTAGTTGAAGTAAGTAGTGTTTAAGTAGTTAGTCCAAACCAGGTAACTAGAAATAAAGAATTGTTTTGGTAACTTAAATCTAAGAAAGCACCCGACACGCGTTGATGTTTTTTGTTCTACGCTTCGTTAAAAAATATCAAGATTTAAATACCAAAGCAATTAGATAAATAGTAATTTGTCATTAGATTTGATCTCACGTACATATAATTTTAAAGACACAGATCACCACATGTTGACTCCCCTAAGACAGACACATTTTTGAGACAGGCCGAGGTAAACTGAACGGCGTACACGCTGGGCTCGTATTTTTGACTCCGCTGGGCGAGGAAACGCCGAGCGAGACTTTGGACACTGCGCACTCTGGTCACACACCCCTAGAACCTCCACAATCCATCCTTCAGACTGTATACAGCGCCTTTAAAAACGCTTTTTCTTCTACCGCAGCCACTTTTACTGATCCCGCTTATGCCGCACCAGCATCTTATGCCGCACCACCTTCTTATGCAGCACCTCCTTCTTACGCAGCACCCCCTTCCTATGCAGAAGAACCAACTGCTCCCGCTTCTTACCAGCCACCCCCACCACCACAACCTATCCCATCTTTCAAGCCCATGTCGTGGGGAGCTGTCAATTCGTACGGCCAGCCAGCCGCCGCAGACTCCTACGCAGATTATGACCCAAGAACTCCCATGCAGGGATACGATTACGCCTCCTCTAAACGTTCAACAGTTCCTAAAGTTAAAAAGACTGGCTTAACCGCTGATAAAATTCAGAAAATAACCAATAATTTACAAAAAGTCACGGCCTACATAAACAATAACCAGAAAAGGTCATCTGAAATATTTAAATTGACTGATTTAGAGACTTATCGTAACATGCTAATGAAAGGCGAGATACCCTTCTATCCCACTCCTGTAGTAACTGACAATGAAATTGGCGTCCTCCCCGCTGAGCTCCTTCCCGAACCCTTGACTACTAGTACAAGCACCACAACCACAACCAGTACCACAACAACGACAACAGAAAAACCAAAGAACACAACAGAAAGCGAACAGAACAGGAGACAAGACATCAAATACTATCTTCGGGGCAACAGGATTGTTCAAGGCTGACATAATTGACTCTTGACTGACTGAAGGTATGTGACGTGACTGACTCTCTATTATATAGAAACTTCTTGGACTCTTCTTGACTGAGACTTAGTCTTCTATAGAATACAAAGACTTTCGACTTAACGACTAACCTCATTACACCATTTCATACCTTAGACGTAGTTCGTAGTTACATATGCCAATATCAGTCTAAAACTTAATTGGATGATCGATAAAAAATTGGATCGTTCATCATGATTTGGTAACTGGCAATTACCGACGAGTGAATTAAGCCGAAGTATTCGCAACATCAAGACATAATGAATACGGCTAATCATTTTCTAGAAAGCTAATGCTATTAGGGGCAACTACTGATGCATAATAATGATGAAGCTTTCATAAAGTAATATAGTTTTGACAGATATTGGCATAAAATTTAAATCAATCACTGTAGATCATTCTTTTGCAGAAGCTGTTATTACACTCTTTATTGTAAATAATCGAATTTGTGTTTATTAATTTCAGAGCAGAAAAAATTGATGGAACTTCAACCAAAATATTTTAATCGAAAACTAATCCGATTTATTATTACTTTAAAAATATTTATTACCAATTATAATATTATTTTATGTTTCGTCGATCGAACGTGTCATTTCGATGTCGTCATCTTCAACAAACTTTCAATGCTTTTCCATCTATTTTTGTTTCTGGTCTCTGTTACTAATATATTTCTAATTCAAGGATATTAACTATTTTCCTTTTCGTTTGCAGAGTTTCCTGTCCAGCAGACATTGCTCAATGCCGAAGATTTGCAACACTATTACCACCATTAACTTATTTTGAACTTCGATCAATACTTTTAGCTCCTTTTTTATTTAGTTTAATGTATAAGCCAAAAAGGATTTCTTTAAAATATTGTATAGGTCTTAAACATGTGATAACTTAGCCGACAAGTTATTCTGTATCGCATAAAAAACAACGTAATAATCTAAACGAAATAGAAAATACAGGATTTTAAAAACAAAAGGTAAATCTTATGTGTGTTGTATAAAAAAGTGTTGTATATAGACTACGGAAATCAAAACGCACTAAAAGCCACAAGCTGACAGAATAGATCCTTACATAAGACACTCCATCGCCTAGAATTAAAGCAATTATTCGTATTATAATGCCAGCTCTCTCCTTTGCTGGGAAGTGAGCAAAGAGTGTTTACTCACGTCTGCATTTGACAGCAATTCACGTCTAACTTTGATTGATATTCCTAGGCGGCTAGACTGTCATTTGTCTGAAGCTGAGGTTAGCCGCATGATTGCTTGTGCCTCAGATATTATATATAGTAATATACATTACGTACTATCTGTAGCATAAGTAATCTTTGTTTTGTTTTTGCTTTTTCAGGCTAATTACACAATGTAAGTTATAGAATTATAAATCCGATCAGTTCAATGCTCTAATGAGAATTTGACTAACACTGTTCATCTAGAAGATTTTGAGGTTTCATTATGTGAACCTCGTTCAAGGAAATGGAGTTTAATTTTTCATGAAAATTTAATGTCAATGTGAAATTAGCCTATAGTGCGATTAATAATAATAATAGAGAATGTGAACAAGCTGTTGTGTAACCAACTAAAATCTTTTAGATAAACAACAATATTCCTGTAGCTGGGATTGGTTCCTTTTTAACCATTAATTTATTAGTCAAGTAAATACGAATAATTTTGAGCCACTATTTTTAAACTCTGTAGTAAATATGTATATAATGAAGTAAAAATTTTATAAATTTTAATACTTCTTGCAGTATTAATTAGGGAAGAAAAATGGCATCTAATTTGTATCTACCTAATTTATTGAAGACACTTATTTGAAAAATTGGTGTAACCTATTTATAAGTACGTAGATCGATTGATATAACTAATTGTATTTTGTAAATAAAGCTCAAATAAGTAATATTTATGTAATGTAATAGAAATTACTATTTTTTGTAAATAAATGAAGTGGGAATGTGTAATGATTGATTTATTTCGCAAAAAGCCCCTTGCTTACTCAAGTCTCTCCTGTTTTGTTTACCTACTATTCCTGGGTTCCCATTGCTGAGCAAAGTCCTCCCCTAAATCCTTCCAAGTTTGTCTGGCCTGTGCCGACTCGAACCAATCCTCGAGTTTCTACCTCGATCCGTATTAAATGAGTATGATCACAGCTATGTCTAGTATTGGCATGGAGAACCTAAAAAAATTGCATTTTAAAATCAATTAAATGAGATGTTGTCAGTGAAATTAATGATTGAAATAATTTGATAAAAGTCGGAACGGGTAAGCCGTACACTTATTCCATTTTACTTTAGGTCTTTTATAAAAAAAATCACTTACAATCACATACACGGATGCCTAATGTTTTAAACCGAGAAAAGCCATGTACGGTATTTTAAAATTAGTAATGAAAAGCAAACTGCTTTACCAGTTTTTACGGAGTGCTTGGTTTAAAACGGTAGGCGTCCATATGCTAGCTGCTACTTATTAGCTATTTGCCGTCATTTTACAGCAAGGCGTATCTCGCTTGTTAACATCTTAGTGTAAAGTCTTCGCATAAATGTAATTTGGGTGATTTTGGATGTAATTCAAATTTTTTATCTCTTGTTTTTTTAAATAATTGACGGTACGGTATTAAAATTTAGAAAAAAATACTACTAAACATAAAAGGTTACTTATTTTATTCTGTTACTCTAATTTTACCACTTTCGGGTAACGAGACGCTCTTCTAAAACCAAGCTCAAAACAACTACCATGGCACACAGTAAAAAACTTTCTGAACATTTGTCACACCGAACTTCATTATACCAAGCACAAAAACTTATAAACTATCTCTTCCTACATTAGCATCATATCTAAAACCATAGTACATCGATCTGCTAATAAAAGGGAAGTGACCAGTGCATATTAATATAATAGTACTCTAACACCGGATGGTCGTTTGATCTAATCTCAGTGTTTGCCACGCGACCAGTAATACCGTTCCGGGTTACTTAGCGATTAAAACATTCTTTTGATCTAGCATGCTGAAGGAAATGATACTAGTGATACCATTATGCAATAGTGGTCTGATTGTGACGGTTAGCATGATAAAACGAAAACATTAAAAATGTAATTCAATTTGTAATTCAATTTACTAATAATTACAAACTTATATAAGTATAGAAAAGTTTAAAATATAGCGTCATAAAATGCTGCCCAAAAGGCTGGCGGCATTGCCACGTTGAATGGCAATGGTTGGTTTGAACGGTTATCTTCGGTGCGAGCTAAAAGCCAAACTTTGGGTCACGAGAAGTGTCAACAAGGCGCTTTGCAAGGTCAAAATATTAGAATACTAACATAATATTTACAAACGTGTAAGATACAAATTCTTTAAAACAATTTAATTTTTCATAGGAGAGTGATTGATAATATTGAAACTGTAAAAGTATTTACTATGTTTTCGTTCCTTCTTTACAAGGGGAGACGCCTACTCAAGATGTTTCACATAATAAGTTAGTATACTAGCGAATCTGCTTTTATTACGCCTTCACCACTAAACCGATTTTAAATTTATTCCATCAGCGAGTCACATATTTATATGATTACTTTTCAATATACTGAAAAACATAGAATTCTTTAAGTAGAAATAAGATTCTAACATTAAATAACACAGAGCAACCAAAGAAACGCAATATTTGCTATTTGACGATACAAGGCGCAAAATATATTTTCACTCTGACACCACTAAGAGTAATCAATCATGTTCTGTTATTATTTACAGATAGTGCGGCCTTGATATATCATAATTATGTATTGAAAATTAAGTACTGTCTTTAGTATTGACTAAAATACCTGCGTAGTTGAACTGGTTTCCAGTTAATAGACCCACACTAAGAACGCATATAGCAATCGTTTGCTAGAACTAAATAACACCTACTACTTTTTTTATAGAAAAGTTTTTTCATTGAGAGAGATTAGTTGTAGCTATGGCATAGTAAAAAGGATGAAGAAGCGTGAACTAATGCTACTCGTGCCAAATAAAAGGTACATAGCGAATCTGGAGATAGATAAATTTAAACATAACTAAAAGCCGCAACGAAAGTAAGTGGTATTAAGAACTACTGCTTCTACGTCGTCATAGCTCTCTTTAAGAAAACAATAGTGTAAAAATTAACATCAAACTTAGATAGCACGGAAGAGAATCTAACCCTTGACTCAAAAGTTTGAGTTTAACGAAAGTTGTTAATAGAAATACCCAGAAACGGTATTTACACATCAGACCACCTATTTCCATTCTTCTTCTCTAGTGTCATTTTTGGCAGAGTAGAAGTCACGGCGAGGCGTCTTTATCATTGATAGATGCGGAAACAGCACTCCGCAAAATCTCCCACCACCTCTTCTTGTTTGCGGATTGAAACTCCATTAAAACTTGTATCAAAATAGAATAATTAATGTTTACTTTGTAGACAAAATAAAAACAGTCAACTAACGAGAAGTTAAATACTTGCAATACCTGTCTAACCGACATACGGAAAAAGTCATTAATCTTACATACTTTTTTCTCTACAACATTCTAACAAAAACACTCATACAATTCCTCATCTATATAGGATTGGTTGACATCCGAGCCACATCTTAAAGCAAGATTACTGCAGAGGTTAAAAAGAGATGGCGATCTATACCATGTAGAGCACTGTCACTCTTCCACAACTACATTAAACTTACCTCAAGAGTTGATGGTATGTGCTCTGGTGATAAGGGAAGCGGAAACCCCGTGAAACAAAATAAACACCGCGACTTTACATAAGACAGCGTTTGCCTTCCTGGTCGAGCTTCATTACGCTCACTTTCAGATTGATTGAGGGTCCACACTAGTAATTAAGTTGTTGGCCATTTACCCTATGATAGAGTGGAAGTTACTTTGTTAAGTACCTTAGACCTGACTAGAATACATTTTGGAATGTTAAATATTTGGATATTATTAGTCAAAAATAAAGAAAGAATTTGTTGAGTTTTTAAATTATACATGAGTTTCTAGACTTTTCCAACAAAATTTCATTCAGAACCAAGATCAATTAGAATAAAGTTATCGAAAAGTTTTCACAGTGGGCTAAAAAGAAAAGTAGCGATTACTTCACAAAATTGTATAAAACAAACTTGCTGTCATTGTCTATCTGTATGCCCGCTAAAATCTTTAATATTATGCAACGGGCTATGAACAGATTTTTTTTTGATACATAGAGTGATTCAAGAGCAAGACTTATAAGTATAATACATCAGTAAATAGCTACTAATATTATGTCTTCCACCAATGCCTGCAACGTTCATCATTATTCGGTGAAATATATAGAGAAGTTTCAATACGTAAATACTCGTTTAATCCAGCTTAATTAATAGGATTGCATTAATAAATATCTTTATTTACTTCAATTTTAATACCACATTACGAGTACTTCGTTTTGCGAGTAACGGATTGCTTTGTAAATGAGCTTCGAATAATTGTTCAATTTAATCGTTTAATTTTTGCTTACTTTGCAATTGATGAGTTGAATCAATCATGTTCATTGAGAAGTCATAAATCAAGTCATAATAAGATAGATTTTATAGATCGTTAAAAATTATAAATACCTACTACTTTAATAGGTTATTGTTTTTGAGGTTTTCTGCCTTATCGTGTTCTTTTACTGCAGATATTTACTATCTAAGTTACTACTTTTGTATTTACTTTAAGGAAAATAGCGTGTTTTAGAACAAGTTTTAATTTTTAAAGACGAACATTTCTAGCGTTAAAAAACATTTTAAAATTTATAGTGGAAAGATATGATTTAGTCCGTGATAGCATTTGAGCTTTAATTCCTTCACGCATTTAATATAAGTCGGCAGTGTCAACTAATGTGACATACGAGTACGATAGTATCGCAACAAAAGTAAGAACTAGTGTGAAAATACTCGCTGTCACCGGTCATCGGCGATTTCCAGTGGCGTGCGCAAGAGTCGGTGACTCGTGCGCCGATGAAAAACGACCAACGACGCAAGCCCGACTCTCTAATACATGTATGATATAATTTGTTAATACTTTGCTAATGAATTAAGATCAATTTGTTACTTTTTAATTTGCCGTTTTTAACGCCACGTTTTTAAGGAAAACATTAAACGAATAGTAATCTGTTTTTAAATTTATGTGACAGAAATTGTGGGGTTTTTCATTAATGGCTGATTGAAAACGGATAAGCTGATTATAATTGAAAGTAAAAGAGTTTAGTTAATTAACCATTTAGAGTTTCATGTAGGAAATTTGATATAAATTAATTACTGTTTTTTCACAAAAATAAATAAGAGCTTTTTATAACAATTGTAAAGGCGTAAGACAAGTCTCTATCAAACATGGTAAATGAAGGGCACTATTATTTCTTTTAATTCTCTAATTAATAATACGACATGCAATACACAAAACAAACTACTTAACTGTTGACATTGCTAAAGGAAATCATCACAATTCAATAAAATATTTTAATTGCGCGGAATAACGCTTTAGAACGTGAATATATAGACCATAAGTAAATATAAATATGACTAATTTAATTTCTATATAATTCAACAATAAACTTCACTGCTATAGTAATATGTGCAAAGCCTTAATCGGTTGTGTTCACTGCACGAGACACCCAAGCCTAGCACCACGGCTTCAAGTAATATTATTCCCAATTGTAGAAGCGAGATAGTGCACTACAAATTATAGAGCGGCGTCTCTCTCCCACACCTGCAATAATACTTCTTCAAGATATATCGGTAGGCCACCAGTCTTCGTAAAGCATAGTGGGGGTTAGTATAAAGTAGCGAAGTGACCTATTTCGTCTCCCACAACCGATAGGCAACAGCCCAATGCTGTTATTGTTTATTAACAAAACGATTATTTATATTTAAATCTGTGATTTTGAATTAATAAAGCGTGAATAGAACTGGAAGTGTTTCGAGTGTTTGTGATTGTCTGTGATTTAATTTGATATAATGAAGGTGAGTTATCAATTACATTAATCATATTATATTTATCAGTCGTGAATAAGTATTAAGCATTTATTTGATGCTTAATACTTATTCACGACAGATATTGATCTATTCAATAATTTTAATTTAATCAGAAATTACATAAATCTTAGATACCTAACGATTTTTTAAAATTGCCTCATTATTGGATTTCAAGTTTCGCGCGTCCGGAAAATTATTCTAAGAAATAAAATTTCTATAGATAAATAATGTATATGGTAGTATCTGAAACCAATTACTAATTTAACTAAATAATACCGATAAAATTGCGTGACATGTTAAATTTAATTTATAATAAACTGTTTTGCAGCTGTCAAAATTATAATTTCCCCTCATATATTAAACATGGGATTGCAGTCAAGCATCTGGTTACAGTAATTGTCGATTATGAACGTTATGCATAGATAGCAGGAGAAACTGTATTAGCATAGCTTCTATCTATTAAGTATGAGAAGATAGCGGGAACTACAAGTTTATGAAGGCCACATTGCGGCCTTGAGTCTTCTTGGCATTTGTAGAATATATAGGAATATGGTTCGCACATACATCAATAACTCTATAATTATTGGATGTGCAGTTTTGTGAAAGATCTTTTGCAATGTAATTATGATTCACACATGGACAGTTTTGCTTACAAGGTTTAATTTATTGTCAACTAGCGACCAGCCCAAGCTCGCACAGGTGCACTTCTGATTCTACATATAAACCTTCCTTTTTAAACATATCAAAAGAAAAACGGGTCAAAATTCATAGCAAACAGAGGGACAGGCAGAAGCAGGCAGCGACTTTTCATAATGTGTAATCATATTATTGACTGTGTGCAATTAGCGACAGCCCGAAAACTGAAACGTTTACCAACATAAAAAAATCTTCAAGTTTGCCTTTGCCTTTAGATCGTAAACAACACAAAACTCAACGTTGACATATAAATACGTATACCTAATATATCTAATAATGTCGGGGTATGCAAAGTTTTCGATTTACACATGAATAAATCGATCAGTGATTCTTCATAATAATATGTTCACGTCATCATCACATTCACAATTTTATTCGTTATCATTTTCTTACGAGCAGTGACTAAAATAAATAAAAAGGTAAAATTAAAAAAGCTTTTTATTGACCCAAGTTTGATCCTGCAATCTTACAGTTTTGAATTTCTCTATTCATATTTACTGAAGGTATTTATTTAAAACCAAATGTGCTAATTGAATTCTTGATAAGAATAGATAATTACTTAGGTAAAAGTAGTAAAACTTTACTGTCTGCTATCAAAAAACTATAAACCTATAGACAAGCATGTTCGTGAACAACAAGAGGCTTTACAGTTCTTGACCTCGACCCTTTGTTAGTGAAATATAGGACGAATAGACGTGAAATTTCTAAAGGAAGACCTTTAACCTATGTCTTGTAGCTAGGAACTAGAGGGCGCTTGGAAATACAAATTGTAATTATTTATAGAGGTGGTGATTCGAGGTGCGACTGACTAACTAACTACTGAATTTAATTTACTTTGCCGAATTAAACAAATGACGTGTTAGAAATATGATTATCATTTTGATTTGAAAGTTTAGGTACTACGTTTGATATACGAGTATATAACTCTAAGTGTTGATTCTACATCACTTTTTGTAGTACAATGGCCAAATCAGAATCTTTATTCGTCGCTTAAAGATAAGTTCAGTAATTTTATTTTTCACTTAACAGTTGAACACATGCGTAGTGCGTTTAGAAAGAACGCCGTGGACTTGACAAACCAGTCTAGATTTCACATCGAGGCGGTAATGACAGTCGTCAATACTTCGCAGTGTCATCCGTGCATTTAAACTTGTCCTTTCTTAGTTATTTGGTTGATTTTCTGCTTTAATTGGTAAGATTAAAGGAAACGATCCCCACGCTTGCGGTTTTTATGTCTTTTCGCGTCAAGAGGTTACGACACATTAGGCTTTTCACAAACATTCAAATGACATGCACTACGGACATCTAGACATGAAGCGAATAATATAGTTGAGTTCATAAATCAAAACCTATTCTGGGGGCCTACCATTGCCCTTTTAAAGTAAGACTGTTTTAGGTGTGGAAGAGAGATGCCACTCGACGGCATGTAGAACGCCGACGCTCTTCTACAACTCCAAGTTTTTCTTCTAGAAGTGGTAGTAGGTCTACTGTTACTACAAATCTGCAGCAAGCTGTGTACCTATTTGATTACGTAATGATCTTTCCTCAGCATGTGCTCAAAAATATTTACGAACAGTTTACAAAGTTTGACCGTTTATTTCCAAACGTTATGCCGATGATATTGTACAGATAGCAAACATTAAAGTAAGGAAGAATGCATTGTTTGAAGCAACACATGCAGCGGTTACCATTGTTTTTTTTCAAGAGCTATTACGTCGCTCATAATCTTTATTAATAGGTATAGGTAATGATAATCCAAAAATATGTGGGGATCTGTTATATAATTACGACTTGTGAGTAAGCGGTATATTTAGTACCTAATTTAGTCTTCCCACTTATGTTTCAGTTCAAATTGAGTCAGGTTTCAGATTAGTACATCTGAATAACTCGATGTCTTCTGACTGCAAATGTCACTAACGATAAAATTTATAAACAAAAACAAAGACTAATTTTGCTTCAGTAGACAGTAGCTAATTTGGCTATGATAGGTACCAATGGCAAAATCTATAGGTATTAGGTTGGTCATGATCAACAAGTCAATGATTCTTAAACTTTTTTGTACTTTAAAAGTTACATGAATTGGTTTTTGTCAACTAATCACAAATATTTTCTCAAATTAGCACTAGCTGTTATGTCGTTTTCTTGTCCAGTTTTCTGTGCACATAAATTATTAAAAAAATTAACAAAATTACACTAACATTATCCTAATTCTACCACCAAACATGTTTACATTTCTCTAGACCAACTAAAACTCAAGTACAAACGTTAAACATAATACTTAGCTTGTAATTTTCTCTAGCGGATCTGTACTCGTAGCTATTAGACTGAAGAACACCGTTACTGTTCTGCTTTATTTACTGCACGTCACTGCACCCACTGCCCCTAGTACTACAGTAATTGTTAGCGAGTTAAACTGTAACCGTTTAGAACGATAAGGTTTAATATTTGCAGTTTTCTCTGCTTACTTAATGGACAAATGTTGAGATAAAAAAGGACTAAATTCATTTTTGACGAAGCTACAAATGAATAAAAATTGATCTTAGAATTTTTGGTGCGAAACACAGGCAATATTTTTGCTAGACAGTTAGCATTTAGGCAAAGACAAACGTTTTAGTTTTTAAAATTACGTAATGTTAAATAGATATAAATACCTATGATTTCGATTTAAAAAAATAGAATGTTAAGATATTGAAGGATAGGGTGATAGTTTGCATATTAAGAATGGGCTTGCTGGAAGAGCGCTACTGTCGCCGAAAAACCGTTTCCTAGTTTAGCGATGTTTTGGATATATGTATGTATAATTGTATGTGTCTTTGAATAAATTGAATAAATAAATAAAGATATAACTATGTTAGTCCATTTCTTTACGCTAAACACTTTCGTTGTTTCTTTGTTTTAATCCGTGCCCGCACGTAATCGTTTATCTTTGGTGCTATCTATGTACCTAGAAACTTATCTAAAGTTTTCATCAATTGGTGTTGTGTACTTATCCACTAGGCAAACACTGCACGATTGAAGATTTAAGATCTTCTTGGCGACTTAAGTATTCGGAATTTTTAAACTGATCTGTAAGGCCTTTAAGGATTCTGAATGGCAAATGAGGCTCAAATATGGGCTGTTCAAAACTATTTATTTTAATCCGAATAAGAAGTATTTTAATGTTTAGAAAATAAACAAACTTGTTCATATTTCTTTCTTGGTATGAGCATAGATAAATGATATTCCCTATTTGAGATCCTTTGATAGCAATAGATACAAAATTTTGTGTCAAGTGCGATCCTTGCACTGCAGTGGCAGAATAAGTACTTGTATCAACCTAGACAGAACCCAGATACCTACCTGGCTACCCGTTATAACAGATACGTAGTTGCGAACCAAAGTACCTAAGTGTTATAAGTGTACACTGAAACACCTTTTATTTATGCTAATAAAGGCCTAAAAAGGAAACCTAAACCGTCAGCCGTCGTCGTTCTAACGTGCCAAGTTTAACATCTCATTGATTTGCCACAATACGTCCAATTTGCCTATTATCGAGAAAGTATCGCAGCAAATTATGCACTCGGAAAGTCACAACCCTACATTACGTTTGGATAATTATAGGAAGCTGATACAGGCCTAGGGTTTCCTCTTAGCAGTAGTATGTGATAGGTAGGGATAGTAACAGTTTATGAATGTTGTATTAGCTTGCCGTATAGGAGTACTAAATCAAAAGGTTTTTATTTCGAGTAGGCCTTCTCAGGCACTTTCAAAACGTTAACTCTAATTGCGCGGTTCCAAAATTAAATTCTTATGGAGAAGAACCGGCAAGAAACTCCATGTACCGATAGTACACCGTATTATAAGTTTATTTACACAGGGTACGTAATATCAGAATACAAATACGAAAATACGTTATATACTTTTATCTGTTTTGTTCACCGATAAACTTTCAATACTATCCAAACAAAATTGAATAAATCCAAATATAATTTTCTTTTAACCTGTTTTCCATTCTGATATTGCAGGAAAGCAAAACGAATAAACTTATATTAACGTGCGTGTAGAGTTTGCAATTTTAAATCCGTATTTATTTTTAACCTTAGGACACTTGTTTAAAACTAAAATTATTTATTAAAATAAATAGGTACCTATTATAATAATTATTTTACCACCTACGAGGCAGTTTAGTATCAAATTACGGGGTTTTCTTTGTTTACTTAATAAATTAATTACGCGTAAAACGATACCTATAGCTCGCTTCATAATGATGCAATAAATAATGATTAAAAATTTACCGATATTAGAAGGCGATCACCTATTGCGTGATGTTACGCATGATGTAAATTCCACGATATTATTCCTTCAGAAAGATGGACGGCGCATTTTTTGTTAAACTACAGACTGGTGCCGGATTCCTAATGTCTTTGCAAGTTAGACGTGATTAAGATGTAAATGAACGTCTGTGTAATTAGAGTTAAACATGAAATATTATTTATCTATTTAGTGCAAAAAAATACCAATTAATTTACGCAATGTAAAACTGTTTTGCGATCTTTTAGCGTGAAGAAGTATCATATCTATCTATACTCCATTTCTTTAGGTAATTGACTTAATGTAAACAATTTTGGTATGTCTTTTATACAAAATGTGATCTCGAAAAATGTTAAATACGTTTTATGACTTGAAATAATTCAGAATTTTAGTATCCTTATTAAAATATTTTTTTTTTTGGATTATAAGTAACGCCACAATTGTTTACATTTAGTTAATTACCTGAACAAATGGAGTATATTAAGGAATTAACTAAATATTGCATATGTACTGGTTACCTATGTCTTATTTTACCTACCTAATTAATCTGATGCTGTAGACAAGTAAGCAGAAATCTGTACCCTATATTTATTTAAGCTAAGAATCTTTCGGTTTCATGATAAAATATTAATATCTCTCGTTTTCGCTCGCATCCAACCGTGACAGTTTCACTCGAAACATTTGTACAGCTCGCGACGTGTGTTGTGCATGATTATGAAGTATCAACTGTTATTTATTACCCACTAAATTATAAGAGATAAACGTATTTTAAGCTGCGGAAATCGGCTTATAAGAATTAGCATAAGCAGCAAAAATAGACTAGACTGACTAGGATAAGCCTAGATCATCCTATGTAAGACGTGCTTCAGATTATTGTCATGATTTGAAGAATATAAATGTATATAACTAAGTGTCTAAGTAAATATTTTAGAGAATTGAGCAGTGTTAAAGAAAATCTACTATATTTAATTGATTATCAAGTAATCAAATTAGTTCTTCCACCTATCTGTTAACACCCTATAAGTCATAGAGCAAGGGTTATATCCAAAATAGATAGACTCACTGTTGTCGCTAGAAGATAGCTTTCCTATTAGCCTTGAGCGAAATCCCAACATTTATGTTCAAGAACTCGTTATGTGAGAAATACATCCACATTGTTGCAATAAGTCTTGATGAAAATGGTAGGTACCTAATATGTAACTTGAAATGTCTAAATAGACCGCACTATAACGCATAAATAGGATATTAAAATTCTGTCTAAATAATACTTACCTAATAAGAACCTACTCATACATTTCTGCGAGAGTTAAAAGGAGTCAAAGCAAAAATGCAGTCTACATAATCCTAGGTAGTTAGGTATAACAAATCATTAACACTTTTCCTTTAATCCAAGAATGATCCATAACATTGAAATAATTTAATACAGTCCTCATGTTCCATTTTTTTATGTAGCCTATAGGTATAAGATCCCATTGCTAGACAAAGGCCTCTCCTTTCTCCTTCCAAGCCATCCTATCTTTTGCAATTACTGGCCACGTGCGACCTGAATATAGATAGATCATCACAGTTTTAATATCAGTTCATAATCTTCAACTATGATACGTAGCCTAAGTAAACACTTAGGCACTGAGAACTATTTTCACGTCTTGGAAATAACCCGACCGGTCGTCGGACATCTTTCCCCGGTGCCATACATATACGGAATGTCGTCTTGTAACTGAGTAATTGCCTTTATTTATACCTATTCGTGTGTGGTTCTGTATTGTACGGCGAATATGTTCGTGGCTATTCGTTTTGTTAGAGAAAGTAATGTTTAGGTTAAACTTTTGTTGTTGTAAGTATTAGTTTAGATTAAACGATGCTTTACTTGAACAAAACCAATTTAAATTAATGCTGTTTACCCAGCTTACTCTGGCATTTCGCAAACTATCCATCTAGAGGTCATAATCATCTTCCTGCCCTTTTACTTGAAGTCGGCGCAACACGTTTTTTTTTCTTTATTCTTCCCCTATCAGACGTCACTGTATCATTTACTCATTTTTCATTCTTATCATTCCTTATACAACTCATCGGTCTTTTCCTTGGCCTTCCTCTTCCTCTCCATCCATCAACATTCATACTGTTCATTCTCTTAGTCACATGGGACCATCCATCTTGAGTTTAAAAAATAAATGACATCAGTGTTTTATCTCTTTATTAGGTACAAAGAAGAGAAAAAAGGATGGGAAAATGTTACTATAATTTGTGATATTACCTACGTCTGTTGAACATAATATCAAAACTTATTTAAGACCATCATCATTACAAATACCTGAAATCTCCTTATTTTTCTGATCACCAGGTCTACATAATCTACATCTACGTAGCACTCTGCTCTCTAACACAAGCGGTGTACATCAGCCGCATGAGCACAGTCAACAGACGTCGGGCGCCAGTACCGTTCAGGCCAGGAGTCAACATGCAAAGGCCATGGACGCAAACCCGTCTCGTCCAGGCTGCTTCACAAAGAGCTCCATATGTGCTTTATAGGAAACCTCCACAGAGGTAAAAGAAGTGTTAAACAGTATGCAAGAACGACCCCTTAGCTAAGTAATCTTTTGTCTCACTCTCTGACTACTTGCCTCAACATGACGGTGATAAAAACAGCATGACACTTATGGGTGACATTTTGCTATGCGTCGTTCTTGGATACGGCTGCTAATCTCCCAATTATCCTATATCATTCTCATTAACTACCCATGATTGGCAATTGCGCATTTTCTCACAGTTGTTGGTAACCTATCGGAAGTGTGTTGTTACGCTTAGTTAAGGACTGATTATTATGTTTTAAATGGGTATTACTGTCGGTAGAAAGCTATCAAAGGTATTGAGACGGCAAATAGCTGAGTCTCTTGGTTAATGTAGAACGGTAGATATTTTGTTCACATTATCTAAATGAAAAAAATGGGCCAATGCAGTAACCACGAATTAGTTTAAGATGGTTTTACCGAGAAATAATTGTTTGGATGAATTTCGCCTTTTAGAAATCATGGACCCAAATATAATTCAGAAAATTAGTCGCAATTATAGGTTTGATCGAATTACATTCCGGTCATTAAATTCCAGGTTCGCAGTAAAGCATTACGCGCCAAGCCGCAACATGTTCGCAAACGGGCCTTGGAAGACGACAGCCCGTCTGCCTCCCATGTCTCCGGTCACTCCAGAGTACGAGTTCGTGAGGGCAGCATCATCAGCGCCAGTGGTGCACACAGACGGTGGTACAGGTTGACTAGCTATGCGCACTGCACGCAATTTTCTATTTAAAGTTTTCCATCAGAGAACAAAAGGATAAATAGCTCGCCTTGTGCTTTTTTTTGATATCACTGTAAATGATTATAAATTTCGATCAATTGACGAATAAACAAAAGACATCTTCTCAAACTGTTTTCTGCATGCATCTATCTACGAGTAACGTAACTTGACTACTCCATAATCAATTCTTTGGAGTGTAATGCACCTTTCTCAAGACAGATCGAGGGTCGTTTGTGGCCAACCAGATAAAAAACCGGACCTTCAATCTGGTTCAAACTCACTTAATTTACACTGCACCTACGCCCAATGTAACATGTAATCGGAATAGTTTTAACGACTGGTTACCTCCACACCCGATCCACGTTCTGTGTGGTAAAAGCTAACTTGTTTTATCTAAGCTATTAAATACCTATCAACTTGGCTTTCGTGCACTAAATGCACAAAATATAATTGCATCGTTCACGGCAGTTTGCGGCAAAACAATATGGATACCTGAAACTATTGCGTAATTAAAAATATTATGCGTTTTGGGCAAAATGACTTACAAAAGATCATTTAGTAAATCCATAATATTTTGTGACGTAAACCGCTATGGACGAAAGCGTTTCGGTTCAAGGCTGTGTGACCGTCAGGTGCGATCCACACGATACCAGCACCCAACCTCAGCCTGTCCGAGAAGCCGATTGTGGTCATCGAAGCTTCAGAGCCTTCTGTATCTCATAATGAAAAGGTAAGCTGTCAACAGTTAGCTTAACAACCGTATTCAAGAATGACTGATTGTTTTCCTTGTCTTTGTCAAGTGAAATCTAGAGACAAAAAGACATTTCGGAACGTCACTTAGCAAAGTGTCGTTCTGAGATATGGTTGTAAAACTCTTGAAGATTAACCGTTGATCTTGAATATGTGCTGTCAATATTTTTCTGTTTACAGCCTAAACCGACATATGAAGTGACAGAGGCCTATCCGGAGCACGAGTTCAGGGTTGCAAAAATAGAACCGCCTATAGGATTTTCAAAATCTACAGTATGTATAATAGTTTTGACTTTCATACCATTTTGTAGGGAAATATACGTTATTAGGTGTCCTTAACAGGTTACAAACTGAATTCTTTTTTTTCAGTCCTTCTCAACCCCAGAACTCGAATCATTGATAAGAAATGGAGCCGCATTACAGCTAGCGTCTGAGTATAATTTACCAGCAACTATGAACTTCAGTCCACAAAGAGTTGTGCCGCACCAATTCCAAGTACAGGTAATTTAAAAAGAAATCCTACTTAGTAACAACTTCTTAATTATTCTAGGTAATGGTTTTACCAGCGAAACACAAAAGCAAGTGAATTTTAGTCAAAATACATTTTAGTAATAGCCCAGTCAAATTAGGGGTTTCACCTCGGAATGAAAGATAATAAGCTGAAAATTGGTGAGAACCTTTGTTTGGTCGCCCTAAATATTATCTCAAAAGTCACAAGTTCTATCGTGTCCGCGTCTTAAGATATTCAAGGTCAAAGGTCACGAAAAATTATTTTTCGCGAATATCTCGGTTCCTATTGCTTAAATGATATTTTTACCAATTTCAAAGTTGTACAGTATAAAATTCTCTACAACTTTTGTCTAAACTTTTTTTATATACGATCAACCGTTTTTGAGGTAGAGCGCGACGAGTGCGCAGCGTACAATCATATAATGTATGAGGTAGTGCAGGGTCAAGCGTGAGTTTCGGTTATCAGTACGTTGTATAAAGTCAATTATTGACAAAAAAATATAATTATTAAGCAATGCCCATTATTTCTGTACATAAGAGGTCGGGGAAAAAGTCTTTTCGCATTATAGTATGTATGAACTTGTAATATTTATTTTTTGGCTATAGTATTTGTATCTGGCTGGTTTTGGTACAATTGAAAGTTAAAATTTTAAAGAACATAATTCCAAATTCTAATTTTATTAGACAAAGAAAGATTTATTACAAGTTCATACATACTATAATGCGAAAAGTCTTTTTCCCCGACCTACATATTATGTACAGAAATAATGGGTATTGCTTAATAATTATATTTTTTTGTAAATAATTGACTTTATACAACGTATTGATAACCGAAACTCACGCTTGACCCTGCACTACCTCACACATTATATGACTGGACGCTGCGCACTCGTCGCGCTCTACCTCAAAAATGGTTGATCGTATATAAAAAAAGTTTAGACAAAAGTTGTAGAGAATTTTATACTCTACAACTTTGAAATTGGTGAAAATATCATTTAAGCAATAGGAACCGAGATATTCGCGAAAAATAGTTTTTCGTGACCTTTGACCTTGAATATCTTAAGACGCGGACACGATAGAACTTGTGACTTTTGAGACAATATTTAGGGCGACCAAACAAAGGTTCCCACCAATTTTCAGCTTATTATCTTTCATTCCGAGGTTGACCCCTTATTTTACCTAATTTGACTGGGCTATAACGGTTTCACTTTTTTACAGAATTACAACTCTCTTCCAACACAACAAGATCTAATAAACACGGGAGCTGAAGGATTATTTATACCTCCTCAGGCTTTATATCAATCAGATCCCATGTTCTTGCAAAAACTGCAACATCAACTGATTCAACGTTTCCCTTCATTGGAATTTATCCCGTACACGGCTGATGCGACGAATCAAATGCATTTACATCCACAAGCATCTCAGGTCCACACTCAGGTAATCCATCCGCAAATGATACTTCTCGAAAATGAACAACTGAATACCCCGTTATACCCGGAACCCAAAGAGCATAAGACCGTAGTGCAAAGAGAGACGCAGGAAAAATCTGTAGTCACTTTGGTTCCCCAAGCATTCACCGTAGCAGAAAATAAAACTACTACAACTACGACAGAAAAACAAGTAGACATAACACCATCGCCTGAGCCACAAAATATAACAGTAGAATTAGTATCAACGGAATCGCAGCCATTGACAACCACTATCAAGTATATACTTGATACTAAAAGAGAAGAACAAACTACAACTCCTATATACTATGCGCAGATTGGACAAAGCGTCGGAAATGCAATAGCTAACGGATTTTACTCTGCTATCAATGACGTAAGAGCAGCAGCAGCTTTAGCCCAAGTTGAAAAAGCAACAGATTCACCTGACAATGTGACCACAACTACCGTTAGGACTGCTTATTTCGTCAATACTGAACAAAAGGCTGAGAATCAAACGGCAACTGAATTGAAACCACTTATAGGAGCACCTTTTACCAAAGCAACTGATTCTGTAAACGTAGCCTATACTTTAGTAAGAGCAGATGATAAAGAACCAAAGGTGACCCAGGAAGGCGCCGTGTACGCAGGACAAATTGTAGAAGCGTCTATCAGCGAAGATCAGGACTTTAATAAACAACAAGCCAATTTAATGTCCCGAAGAGCACCTATTAGACTATTTGCTGTGTCAGACACGAAAAATAATGCCAATTCAGCAAATACATTACCCAAAGTAACCGTAGTGAAGGCGAAAATTCCTCCAAAGAGCAAATTGACATTTGACGACAAAACTGGAGAACCAATTTTAAGGATATACGCTAGCTACGTAGACAGCCCTGCACAGGTAAACAACATGAATTATGCTTTTGAATAAAACTGCTTTAAGAAGAATGTCCAGATTGACATGTTTCCTAAATTGAATAAAATCTTTTGCACTTTTATTAATGATTTAATTTATCTTTTATTTTTAGAAAGAAGCAATAGTATCAAAACTAACAGCTCTAAAGCCAGTCAAGACTGCAGTAAAGAAGGACAGCGTGGAGAATTGGAAGTCATCAACAATTAAGAGCGCTGAAAAAAGTCAAGGGTTTGACGCGAATCAAGTCACACAGTTTGGACTTAAGCTAAAAGAAAGAAATGATGAATTCTATTTATCTGCTTTTGATGATTACGATAGTGACGAGTGACTGAACTTTGGTAATTTAAGTTAATATTATTCTAGTGTAAAGTGAAACTTGGTGCTAAACTGGCAATACTTGCTTTAACGACTTTTCTCGTGTTCTAAGACTGCTAATGGTAAAGATTTATATTGAATTGGTTGTGAAGGCACCGCGGTACTTGGAATTATTGCGTATTATTAAAATCCTTGCGTAGTAGAACGTCAGCATTTGAATAACCTGTGTTGTGTGTTGTTAATATAAGACTTTAATAATTCTTTCTTACATAGTAGGTACCCAGATATCAAGATCGTGTCGCCAAAAGCTAGTAATAAGTATACTGGTTATATTTTATTACTAGTTATTGTCAAAATTCTTTGTTTTTGAATGAGGTATTGGTAAGGCATTGAATTTGTTACAGAAAAAAAAACAAGATTTAAAACTACGTTTTTAAGAAATACAAATATCTTAACAAACCCAGTTAAAAATAAGTTCTAAATCCAAACAACGTTACATATATGTTTATGCCAGAGTATAATATGTTTTGTTGATGAATTTGAGGAAAAATATTGTAATATTGTAATTTAATAAATTACCATTTACTTTTGTTTTCTGTATTGACGTAAATTTCAAAAGTCTAATCCTACGATCTTTACAATACTGCTCTATCATGTAAATAAGTTATGTAATTATTACTTTGAGTAAAATAAGTGATGCCTTTTGTAAGCTGTAGACAAAAACTTCGAAAGAACAAAAACTGTATTATAATATTGCTGTTAAGAGAATTTCAAGACTGCTAAAACCTATATGACTAACTTTCCATGACTTGTTAAAATTGAAAGTACTTAATTTAAGACCTAAAACCGTCTTTTAGTCTGCTAATCATAATAATTTATAGTTAGTTATTAGTATGTGCATTTAGATTAATTGTTATTTATTTATATAAATGCCAAATTGTTAATAAAATAAAAGCATCGTAACTTTACATTTATTTATTTTATTTTTTTATCACTATATTAATTTACAAAACTTCAAATTCATTGTACATCAAAATTTTAATCGTTTTGGGTTTCTGAAATGTGATATAGTTGATTCCAACCTTAAAAATAAAAAATAATATATAAAGAATAATGCACTGTTTGATGTGATACAATGTATGATAAGGCTATTGTACTGATTTATTAAAAAAAAATCATTACTATTTGGTGGTATTTAAAGCTCTCGTACATTTATATTTCTAAGCAGGTAATAGCCAATAAATCTGATTGACACTTATTGTTCTCTGCCCCAAAAATTACTTTTTGTAATTAAAAACCAAACGTCATTACATTTTTGCTGGCAACACTGATCGAATACACCATTAGTGCCAGTGCAAAATATTGATAAACCTAATATTTACTTTAGTAGTACGAATATCAAACATAAGAAACTATATCTAAAACAGATTATTTTATACAACACAACACAACATTCTTGCAAAATAAATTCCTGTACAAATAGCTTACAAAAATATTTTTACTAATTTCATAATTTGATGTTGGTGCCTAGGTTTTAGTTTGAGTCAGTAACATGTACTTTTTAAGTATGAATTAGTCTTGAAATTGTGTTAAGCGGTATTCCGCGTGGGTTGTACTAAATCGTTTTCTCCCACGCGGGGTAATCTATAGATTGAAATACATGGATTTACAATGTATAGACGTCCGCTAAGAACAGGTTTTAATATTGTCTTTAGAAATCATCCTTTTGAAGGGGAATGCGGAGGATAGCAGTTGGTGAATGTTACGCCAAAATAATTGAAATTCAAGGTACAAGCGGGTGAAACCTCGTATAAACTCGCGCGGACGACCACTCAACGCAGTTTCGAACCTAAAGAAAACTAAGGGCTAGCGCATACATACAACTGTTGTATCGACAAAACTGTTTCGTCGAGTTGTGTACTTTTCGTGATTCCTACTCAACTAAATAGTTTAGTTGATGGAAGTGCGCATACTATCGATTTTTTTTAACTCCTCAAATCAACCAGTCTTTATTCAGCAACGCTTGAGTCAAGGTATTTTCAAACAATGTCAATTAACAGGAAAGTTTTAATTTATGCTTTGCATTATAGAAATTTTAAGAGAAACAAAACACAAAGAACCTGTGTACATCGTGTACTCAGTGATAGATTATCTTGTGAAATATTTCGTTACATTCTAAGATAAAAAAACATCCATACAAGTTCTTCAAATATTATAGAATGAGTGAAGAATCAATCAATGTGGCAGTCGTGGATCGATGGTCTGCGCACATCAATATAATGCAATACAAAATAAGCCCTTGATCGATAGTTGTCCAACTTTTAAATCAAAAACAAATCGATGCAGCTTTGTGACTTTTTTGTCTAGCAACTATCGAGTTGACAGTATGTGCACTCTAATATATTCTTTTAAACATATGATACACAACAAAACAGTTGCCCTTAATTGAATTTGAAATAATTTTATAACGATAACTTATGGGGCACGTCAGCATTTGTCATATACTTTCAATGGATATAAATTTCTTCCACCGTAGAGCGTAGAGCGTAAAATTGGAAGGGGGGACCCTTCCAATTTTACGCTCTACTTTAGTTGTTTTCGGATATTACAGACAGATAATACCCAGACCAATTTCAATGAAAATTTAATGAAAAAGTAACACAACTGTTATTAAATTGCTATGTGCTTGTATGACAATCAAGCCCCTTGATGACACATTACTATTACTATCTAAACAGATCTTCGTTGTATTTAATTATTGCGCATTGTAACATTTATTTAAATTTACCGAATCAATAACTGCAAGATTAATGTACTCAGTTTGTCTCTAGTTTTGAACTATAAATCTATTATATTTATTATAAAATTTAGTGAACAATGTGAATATTGGCATTTCTATGAGGTGTTTACTGCATTACATTTAACAGTTTGTATGTAACTCGATTGCTATCTTTAGTAACTATGAGGATTGTGTATATTTGGACATATTGTGTAAACACTACCAGTATAAATGTAAGAAAAACATTATTATTTAATATTCAGCCTATGAAACTATTTTTGATGAACATTGTTCATTCCTTCACCTTAATTAACTCCAAAATCGTAAAAAAAACATCTAGCCAATGTCTATTGCACAGAAAAGAAATACCAATTTGTAAAACCTTACATCTCACAGTCTTCATTTGAAAAAAAAAACAAATTCATTATCAAAATTTTAAATGTATATTTTTTTTTGGACATGCCTCAGAGGCACAATTTTGTAGCCTACTATTTATAATTATAACAATATCACCTTAGTGTAGACGGAGAAGACACTAAGATTGTTTTGTGAGTTTCTCCAGTTGGTCCATAAACCAGGGCCGGCCGGTCCCGCGCTTGGTGAGAATGTCACACCCAGTTTCAGTAACCAGCAGTGTTTGTTCAAACTGAAACGAAGTAATTCAAATGTAGTAGATGGACTCCTTCGAATTGGCGGGAGGAAGCGGCGCTGCAGTGGCGCCGCCAGTGGGATGCGCTAGCCAGGGGAAAATAGTGCTCATTTTATTTCTAGACACTTCTACTGCAAGCGCAGACGCTATGCGTTGCGAATCAGTATTTTTTCACATCCTACTAATATTATAAGCGCAAAAGATTGTAAATATCGATGGAAGGATATTTGTTTCTTCTTTATACTTTAACTACTAGATTAATTTTGATGAAATTTAATATGGAAGTAGCTGACACTCTGGATTAACTAAGGCTTCGTGGGCAAAGTCACAGACTGCAGCTGGTTAACAATGTGGAGAATACTTTATTTTGGACTCCATACCTGAGCGGAGCGTGATCCATCAGCAGTAACGGCAGTCCAGTGGTCAGGCCACTGCTCATCACGCCAACCACCTTCATTGATCATAGGCTCGATGGTAAAGCAGTGTCCAGGTTTCATGACACCAATAGCCTTATTTTCTGCAAATTTAAGTTACTTTTGTTAATATACCTGGTCTGAAAAGGCAAGCAGTTATTTATTTTTTTAAAAGTCCTGGTAAGTAGCCTGAGTGTACGCTTTGACTAGTTTATTTTACTGGTTTGTATTCAAGAAATGGTAGGATTTAAATATACTAGGAAAGAAATCCAATAGAAGTTTACATCGTCTCACAAATAGATAGCTGAAGCAGTTTATAAATCTCATTAGATACTCACTGGCATAATGCGGCACATTGGGTGTAGTGTGAAACAGTCTGTGTATTCCATGTCCACAGTAAGACCGGACAACACTAAGACCGTTAGCTTGTGCATGCTTCTGAATAACATTGCCAATTTCTCTATATTTCTCTCCCGGCTTCACAATTTCAATGGCCTTTTGTAAACACTCGTAAGTCACTTGAACAAGTTTTCTGGTAGACTCTGGTACATTTCCGACAAAGAAGGTTTCATTTAGATCACCATGGAAACCACGGTGGTACACCGTTACATCTACATTGCAGATGTCACCATCCTGAAATGATAAATTAATGCAGATTTGTTAGAATAATAGTCTTGTAGTTACAATAACAATGACTAAACAACATTTTAATTATCTTTATCAGTGTTATTTTTTTATTGTCATTCAATGTTGTTCATAACCTTTTCTGACACTTTGCGACAATAACATTTACAAATTACCCATGCTAAAATTATCATAAATGCAAAATTAACATTATATTATCGTTGGTGAAAGGAGTTCGATTGACGTTCATGAAAAGACAATAAACACAACTTGTATTGTACATTTACCAACCAACACATGTGGAGCAGTCACAGAGACTACTTTCAGATAAATAAACCAGCCTATATAAGTCCCACTGCTGGGCACAGGCCTCTTCCCATATAGGGAAGGTTTGAACATTGATCACCATGCTAGCTCACAGCAGATTGGCGATTATATGTCAGGTTATTATTTGGAAGGCAGGTTTCCTCACAAACTTTGAAAAAGTCACATTAGTGCTTGCCTGTCCTGGGAGTTGAACCTGCACCACGTGTATACAAATCCATATGTAAAGCCACAACACTTAACTTTTAAATATTTATGACAAGTCTTTAAGTATTCATGCTTATTTTACATGTAAAACCAACCTCCAAAGGACGTAAATCAGGTATTCCATGACAGATAACTTCGTTTACAGACGTACAACAGCTGTTCGGGAAGTTGTGATAGTTGAGAGGGCTAGGGTAGCACTCTCTCTCAATGCAGGCTTCATGGACAATACGGTCTATTTCATCTGTAGTCACTCCAACATCACATACTCTGGAAAATAAAAATAAAAGCATGAGTATTTACAGTTTTAGATCAAACTTTGAATTTTAGAAATTAGATGCCTAATAACCCGAAATTACAGAATTAATCTATTTGTTTGTTATATTCTATGTGGCAACAACTTATTGGCATTATTATTTAAACTGCAATGATACAATTACAAAAATGTAAACAAAGAGACAAACTGTATGCTTGCGCTACTTTTGAGATAAGTAAACAAAGGTAAACTTTACTATAAACAAGCAGTTATGTACCTGGCAGCCTCATCCAACACCTCTCTTCCAAGACGACCCGCGACTCGCATACTTTCTATCTCTTCGTCGTCGAGGACTTTGATCTGCCCGGAACCCTTAGCCACGTTCTCAGAGGCCGGGAAACCCGTCGGATGGTCTGCATAGTCAGGCCGGCCTATATGCGGCGGAACCGTACGTCGCGGCCCCGACGGGAACGGCCTCAACTTCCCAGTGAAATTAAACGACGGCCATGGGTTATACTCCACACCAGATCCATCTGTACTTTCACCCTCTAAAACAAAAATTCACATTATCATAGTCCCGAGTAGGTAACGGTAACCTAACACCGCAACATAACCTACAATTCACTTACTAGCCAAAGAATGAATAATTTTATGAGTCTTCCAAGATTTCTTGAAGCAGTCCTGATTACAGAAAAACGAGCCCTGTATACCAAGTTTAATACACGTCGGACATTGTAATTGTGCAACAGATTTGCAGCCGGGAGTCTCACACATTCCAAGAGCCGCCATTTTTTAACTTCTGTCATGCGAGGAACAGTGACAGTAATTTATTAAAATGTTACCAACGTATTATTCTACGTTTGAAAAAAATCTGTAGTGATGCGTTCATAATAATCATGACAAAATAAGTATTTCTTTATTTTAATTGTTTTTCTTACAATATTAATCTTCTTTGATAAACGTGTCATAGTTTTAATATAAGATATGTAGATTTAATGAATATTTTGTTTCCATTACTATACTAATACGTGCAACTTATTCCATTACCATTACTTTTTGATTCACATAAAGGTAAGATTATTATCTTATTAACAAGTAACTCCACATCAACCATGATTCTGCTTCTTTAAGGTTCTGTAAAACGGAGCTGCTGTTACATTATAAACTTATGTTTTAAATCATTTGACATAATTAAAACAATCTACTGTAGCGTGTATGTACTTACTGAAAGGTTTTCGAAGACTATGTAACCATCCGTCTGCTAGATCCCAAGAGCGAATGATAGCGTTTCTGGATTGGATGTAAAACAAATTACACAATTCTAATAATTCACTGTCGAAACCGTCCATTGCACAAGTGCCTATACTAAGCGTAACATTTCACACACAACTAATTAACACTGGAACGTCCTTCAAACTTTTTAGATAATGCCTCCGTAAAATACAAGAATTTAGATGCGTCACCGTCTTTACTACTAGAACTTATTATTTCAGTTAACAAATTGTGTTATTTACCGGTCGATACGTATTGCGAATTGACGTTTATTTGGTTTTAAAACCGTGTTCTATTTTTAAAATGCTTATTTTCCTCTAACGTTGTCCAGCGTCCAGCGTAGTCCAGTCGATGTATTGCAACTTTTTATTGGCGCTCCGTCCTTGATTGAAAGAGTTCGCCGGCGAACATTTATTGATGCAATAAGATAGATATAGATGTTGAATAATACGTTGAAAGAGGCACAGACTCTATCGTAGGCACTTACGAAGCATAATGTAATATTCGGTAATAGAGATTTTTAAGGTAATTTGAACAGACTGGAGATTACTGACGATGACGATACATTAACACAGCTGATAACTGTCCTTAAGTACTTAACCAACTGTTTTGCGGTTTAGTGCAAAATATTTGCGCAAGGGCGCATTGAACTGAGTAACTAAACTGGGTATTTTTTAATTATTACACTTTAAATAGCTATTCTTAGGTTAGATGTAGTCTTTTGCAAAAGCATGAGGGTGATGTAGATACAAATATAAAAGACTGGAAATAATAGGTATACCTAGGTATTATCAACGTTTATAAGTTAAGTAATAAATAGTAGCATAAGGCAGAATATGTATTCCCTAAGGTAGCTACTTTAGCAGACATAAGTTTTAAAATAAATAAATGTCAATTTTCTGAAACCAGTGCAGATAAGAACGTAACGTGACACATCTCATGCGCCTGGCAAAGGACAGTGCTGATTATGCCGAGCTGACAACGACTTTCCAGTGCCCCATATTTCAAATGTTACCAGAAGGACCTCTTAAGTTATTTTTATCGTACTTACAGTTACGTTTTTCGTTAGCCCAATGAGATTTTAACTCAAAAACCTTTCATTCCTCGGCCCCTCTTACCTCAAACAAATACCAACAATGCGAGCGCGTTTCATCTTTCGATTACACACATAATAAATAGTAGCATAAGGCAGAATATGTATTCCCTAAGGTAGCTACTTTAGCAGACATAAGTTTTAAAATAATTAAAATAAATAAATGTCAATTTTCTGAAACCAGTGCAGGTAAGAACGTAACGTGACACATCTCATGCGCCTGGCAAAGGACAGTGCTGATTATGCCGAGCTGACAACGACTTTCCAGTGCCTGAGCAGAGGGGAAAAAGCAGGGTAGGTGATAGAGCAATAAGATTCCTATTTGCCTTTTTGCACTTTAGATTTTTGCTAGAGCGATTATGACTGATATGACTGTAACAATCAAGTTCCTACTCATATTTTGAGTGATAAATCTAGGGTATAATAAGTTAGGTACCTACGTGTAACTTTTAACGAAATTATTTCGAGGAATAATTTGTACTGAAACCAATTAGTAACCAATAGTAATAAGAACCCAAACGCTAAACGCCTTTCCTCTCCGTTTTTAGGAAATTTAAGATAGCATACACAAGATAACACAACTATTTTTTTATCAAACTACCTATGTTGTATATTATTTACCCAAGATATTTTGTTAAAATCTCTTCTGTTTAATATTTTCAATAGCCGTGTAGAGTGTAAGACAGTAGGTACTAATTTTCGAATCGCCCTTGAGTTTTCTGGCGGGTTGTTGTCGGCCAAGTTTAATTATACACTGGAATTACACATAAAGCCGATTACTTAATTGTTAGAAGGCGAGGCAAATGAACCCAAATTAATTTAATTTTCACAGAAAACGTCGATGAAATTAAGTCGCTAGAAATGGGTGAGGTTTAAAATTTATTACAGCCATTTTGGTTTTGGATGTTATTTTAGAAAAGGTTTCGGTGGCTATGGTTTCCATGGGTCGACATTCGAATTATGTTTTGTTTATAATGCATTTATAAATAAAATAGTTAACACATATCGCAACCGTTTTCTGTGATCGTGTCTTAGCAAAAAAATACACTATGTTTCCTATTTGAACTTTACCAGTTACGCGAACTCTGAAGAAAATAGGTTCATGCTACAAGTACACCTGTACCTAATGGATACTCCATTTATCTAATGACGTCGATGTATCGAAGCAACTAAATATAATCCACCGGCCACGCAGCTATATTTACACATCGCTCGCAATAAAAATATGGCCTGTCAAAACATTATTCTCTATACATCATGTTCTAAATTTATACAGAGTGTATTATTTTAATGTTAGTACAGAAATACAAAAATAAACACTATTATCCATACAAATCGCGGAGATTACAATACAAATGTACTTAAGTATAATCTCGGATTAACAATATTTATCGTCCGCTTTCTTTTGTTAATCCTTGGACATTTTCGAGGGGTATAAAGGGATTCGTAGTGCGTTGCCCGTTTGAATACGTTAATTGTAGAGATTAGCTTAAATGCATCAGATGGTTGGCCGAAGCGAGGTTTTATAGGTGCTTTTAAAAGCTGGAAAATGTAGGTATTAGGTAAATTTCAGAATGTTTCCAGCAAGAAATGGTTTTAAAATCTGTATACTAGGTTTATTCTACCAGGTTATAAACTGATTAATAACTATTAGTTTCGAAATACATAACATGCTTATAGCTACTAATAGTTGGTGTATGGTGGATCGTCTTTGCTCTAAAATGCAAACCTGTTTATCGTTTAGCCTACCTAGCTCTACCTAGGTAGAGACTGACGCGTGGATTATATTATTTAGATGATTAAATAACCCTATCTCATCGATGTTGCAATTACTTTCTAAAAGATTTTCAAATTTCATCTCAAACTTTTTTAGTTTATAATTTATAATTTTATAGTTTATAATTGTTGTGTCATTAACCTACTTGCAATTTTAAATTCTTTATCAGAGAACATAAATATAACAATGCCAGTCTATATCCGCAGCATTGCATTTTATTCAAAGAGATAATTATACAATATCCTACAAAGTATTTAAATACAAGAGATCTAAAGAATGTTTATTATCATAATTCTCTTCATTGCGAGGAAAGAACGCGCAATTTTTACTGGAATCTCGCTTGCTATCAAGCCGGTCCTAAGAATTATTAGATTAAGATGGAATGCTCAACAAAATAAAGTACGCTGTTGAATAATTTATTTTCTATTCTTTGGACATTCTGCGCTGTACTTTTAATTGACATTAAAGCGTAGGATTATCTTTTTTATTGCAAGAAAGGTTCTTGGTGTTCTTAATTAATAACTTACTATGCTTTTAAAGTTATGGCAACTTCCTAGTTTTCTACTACTTATAGTTTTACAGAAGATATTGCACAATAAATAGGTTCGTCTATGTATAAAAATCACAACTTCGCGGTTTTCATTAATTGGGTATAATTTTGATAAAACGTGTATAAGATACCTATAATTTACACTTAGGAACCAATTAATACTAATCAGTGCCCCATATTTCAAATGTTACCAGAAGGACCTCTTAAGTTATTTCTATCTTAGTTCTTACAGTTACGTTTTTCGTTAGCCCAATGAGATTTTAACCCAAAAATCTTTCATTCCTCGGCCCGTCTTACCTCAAACAAATACCAACAATGCGAGCGCGTTTCATCTTTCGATTACACACATTATATTTCTATTACGCACAAAATATTTCCGTACCAAAAACGATGCTCTCCCTGTACCAAGATACCTTAACGCAGGGCGACAGTCGTTGTGGAAGCGAGACGCCACTATGTGTTGTGTAGTGCGGTGTCTCGCTTACACACTCACAAAAGTCCAGTTTTTAGTGCTCGTGGTACAGGTACTGGTATAAAAGTTTGAATAGGCCTTGAGGTGATAAAAAAATATATTTTCTCACCTCCGTGATGACAAGCGCCTGAATGGGGAACGAATAAAGGTTCTTTTTGAAGGCGCCATGAAACTGCTGTTTATTTATTCAACCTTAATATTTTGTGTGCTGATTGCGATGATAAGTAAAATGTCCGGGGAAATTGAAAGATTTTTTTCTGTATTTAGAAGAATTGATTTAGGGCGTGATATAAAAAAATATGTTGTTGATTTATGAGTGGGTGGTGGTACACGAAACAGTGACTGAGATAATGTGTTTAAATCTAGCCGGGCTCCTTAGCTAGAACGATGAAATTAATGGCGCGGTTTGCTTGTTCAAGGTACCTAGCTACCAAATATAATGAAGTGATTTAATATACCACCGGTGTATCCATGACTGTACGGATAGCCAAGTAGTACAGGTTACCACGCCAATTACCATTGTGCGCTCCGTGTCGTGGGTTTGATCCCGCGTAGGACAAGTATTTGTGCATTCCACAAAAAAAAAACAGTTTTATTTTGCCAATAATTGTCAAGCTTTTTCACGGTCATATTTGGAAACAACATTATAATATTTACGTCGTCAACGTCGTTTCGTCTCTACATTTAAATTGAAACTCAATAGTAACATTTAACTCGGGCTCGTTCTTGAATATGGCGATTACATCTGCCCGTGTCTGATGTTTGTCGTTCTGCAACCAAAAACGAGAGCCGAGCCGACACATAGCAGACACAAAATGTTGCCCATAGATGACATGCTATCTTAATTATGGTTAAGTGGAATGTAGAGACAAATTTTAACAGACGTTTAAGAGCATCACTTAGTTAAGCGCTATTGCTGAAAATCAGTGCTGTGACTTTGTTTTTTTCAGGGTTGCAGCATTAAGTTGAGCGAAGGTCGTATTGCGTGTTTGCGAGGCATATTCTTTCCTTAGTGTCTCAATTTTGTACTTACCGTTTATTTATCTATCAGATTCTATCATAAGCACATCACAAAAGTACTTTCATTTTCATGTCTAAGAGTTGTTCTGCATTCGGAAATCGGCTGTAAGTTATTTTGAGAAAATTTGCTATAACCGTTACTTATAACGTAGAGTTGAACCTTTCTAATACATTAAGGGGGTACTTCCATCTTGTGTTGAACTCGCGGTTTCACGCGCTCATTTGTTCGTCTGGCCGCGGTTAGCAGTTCGACGAAACCTACGTAAAGCCTTTGTCTTGTACAGCCTTGTATAAATAACTATTGCCTTTTGAAACTTGCTCTGAGAATTAGGTTCTATACTATTTTGATGTTTTAGAAGATGGCTTTTAATTCTGAGAATTTAATCAATTTTAATCTGTTTATTTAGTGCAATTGTTTCCAAATTTCCAACTGACTGTTCTTACAGCGAAAACAGAAAACTAAATTATTTATGCTGAAATAAATTACCGTGCTAATCAAACAAGCAGTTTTAAGAAGTCCAAAAATAAAGCAAACGTCGTTTCCTACTTTATACTACTTACATATTAAAAAAAAACCTAAACGAATAAATTACGTGACGAGGAATTCTCGAGATCTTTTTAAGCACAAAGCGAGTCCGGAGACCTTTTTATTAATTTTTGTTACGCATCTTGACCAAGGACTCGTTTGAACGTAACCTCATTTCTCCAAACCGCGTTATGAAGTGGTTTATTCACTCATTAGAGTCGCCTAACCTTTACAGTTCAGCTTCAAAGTATTTATTTCACATAAACCGTTTACGAGCACTTATAAAAGGTCGAGAGTTGAGTCGGTTTCAGATTTAAATTCTAATAGAAGAAAACGGTTTCATTGTTGCCTAATTAAGTACCATACAAAATTAATGAATTAGTAAATTGAGTTGTAAAGCTTTTATCTAAAATTACATTGTTTCTTCTTCTGTTTTGAAACAACGTAAAAATCTTTTCTCAAATTTACATTAAAATTTTAATTGCAATTATCCTCAATATTAACACATTAAAACTTAAACAAATACATACCTATACGTATGTAAAACTTGTGATTAAAAAGTGTGTTGTAAGCGCTACCCCTCGTAGCAGTTTCGTAGCGGTGTCGTAGCGCGTAGCGGGGCGGGTAGCTTGCCAGTCGGAGCGCGACGCCGGGCCGGACCGCTCCTGTCCGCCGCCCGCCCAACTCGCGATCTAAGTTGTACGCGTTTTGTGGTGATTGAAAAGGTAAGTCTATTACTTAAGTTTCAAATGTATTGTGTTATCTCTTTAAGTTATTTGAAATGCTGTTTTAACTGTGTATTTGAGCTCTACGGTAGGGTAATGTTAAAAATAATTAGCTAAGTTATATTTTAACTGCTTGATTATAAGTTGTAAAACTACTTCCAAATGTTTTAGAAAATCCTTTCAGTTTCTACGTTTAACTCTTGAGTAAATAACCGAATTAACAATGCCAAAATTATTTAATTTTATGATGAGAATTTTCCGGTAACACAAGATAAATATACAATGAAATTTCTGATTATTATAAATTCTTTCAAAATGTTTGATTCATTTTAAAAGTAGGTATTTAAATTTATCACGATAACTCTTTCTAGTAATGTACATTTTCGCATTTTTATTTAATTTATAAGAAGTTCAATCGTTATTCGATTGTGTAATACAAATCTACATTTTGTGCTAATGAATTAAACGGATAACAATAATACTGCCTTTTTAGACCTTTAATGTTTCTCTTAAATTATACACACAAGCTTTGTACCAAAATAACAATCTCTTTATGACATATAATCTCTACATATGATGACAATAACAATAAACCATGTGTATTTATTAAAAATCGCTTATTTTTGTCTTTATATAAAATAAACTATTAATTCGTACACCAATTTACATAATTGATAATATTATAAATTAATATTATTACTTAGGCACACCAGGCCTAGCCAGCCTTGTTTGATGATTACCAGCTCTCGTGTTTGGTTGCTATTAATTGGAAAAGCTGCTACGACCTAATTAGTGAAAGATTGAGTACTTGGATATTTGTGCTAGATTTTTATTTACTAATGTTTCGAATAAAAATATTTATAGTCCAAGAGTCGTAGCGAAACTTTTCGTTAAATCTTAAGTATGGGAACATTTTCTCATTTTTTTTTTTTGGGTAATCATGAAATCGTTGCGAATGATTGGAAAGACTGAACAAGGGAAAAATACATTCGAAAGCAGATACGGTATTAAGTAAAAGCTCATGACGGCTTTTGCGGTCATTCACGACTGCCACTAGCGTTTTAGTCATAACATGCATTATGGTAACGATTTATAATTTCCAAGAAGTTTTCAAATTTGCCTGTTCTAAGTATTAATTTTAAATTGTAACTTTCAAAATTTTCTTTGAGAATCTTTAATTTGGCAATCCTGAATCCTAGCAGTTTGATATTTTTAAATTTTCCGAATGAAAACAGAAGAAATACTCTATCGTTCTATAATATACATTCATTGGAAATAGACATGTTTCACAATGATCTTAGAAAGTGAGTACTCCAATAAGCAAATAATTAATCATTGATCCTACGAAACCGTTAGAGGAAGACGTTTTCCAATATTTTTACCAAACTATTAGAGCCTACTTAGGCCGGAAAACCTTGCATCCAGGATGTCAATGACGCTGCAACATTTTCATATAAAGGCATGAGTTATCTATTTTCTTTGGTCCTGCCATAGCCTTATGGCTGCCGAGAAATGGGTTAATGTGCCTCCTAGGCAATGAGCCAGGGGCCCGTTACTAAGCAAACGCGTGACCTTAATATTCTCACTGGCCAACGCACGTAGTCATAGTTGATAGTATTTTGGTTTTCAGCAAACAACGTTAATTATAACAATTTTCGAGTAACTTGGATAATGTGTACGTTAACAGGGGTAATGGAAATGTCCGGTTGTGTTTTGGATACCGCTGTTATATGTCGAAATCCTTACACTAATATTCAGGATAGAAATAAGTAAGAAGGCATGATGCAAAATGACTTCAGCAATTGGTGGGACTCAATATAGATCTGACTCATTGAGTTTAACGTCAAAAAATATAAGGATTTAACAAACCCTGATAAATTGTTTATATAACCAAATTACATCTCAGGTTTAATCTACAACACACTTCAAAGTTAACCTAATTCTATTTTAGTATCTCCAAAACCTCTCAAATTCAAATCTCGAAACCGTCGAAAAATCTTTCCCTAAACGGCGTGTTACCTCTGCAAAAAAATTAATACACCCTATTAAATTCTAATCTTGCTCAATCGAGGTGAGTCCACCCACTTTGTAATGGAAAAAACCGATCCTATCTTTACCAATTCAATTTCCAAGTCTTGTAGATTGTTCACAGAAGAAATTAATATTGTCCGGTAATCCTGAGTTCTGAGGCAAATAGGGAGAGCCTTTCTTAAGTACGTTTTTATTTGTTCATATTGGTGGAGCTATTAGGGTTTTCCTATTATTTTTAATATTATTTTTTGACTTACGGCTATTTCATTTTTATTTATCTACTTACGTACATTGTTCTGTCAAACTGTATTTGAAAGTCTGTTAAAAACATTGTAATATCTATGTTGGTATAGTTTCTTTGAAAACTAATTTGCTTATAAAGGAAAACGAAATAAAAAAAAATATATTACCTACCTTAAAAGTACGATATGCTCAGAGTGCATACATAACTATTAGAGAATTATATTTGTTCTGGCTTAACATTGGTTTCGGCCAATCACCAGGCTGCACCAATGACGTCGCACCGTGGACCGCGAATCGCGTTGCATTTTGTCGCCCGTAGTATTAAGTTGTTAATTTGTTAATTTTTATCGGCCATTACATTTTTTGCTCTCACGCAACCAACATCTTTTATTCATCTCTTCAAAACCTCAAACCTCATCATCCATCAGCTTGCTTACGAAAAGCCACTCACCGCTGCTGCAACATTTTGGACCTTCGAGCCGTATACTAATTTGGACGACGCCGTATCCTGCTTTTTGGCCTATACATACGCCAAACCGCTACAAGATCGTCGAGCGACCTTTGGACCGTGGACCTCTGCACGTGGCGGATCGAGTTGAAAACGCTGTAATCGGGACAAGATTTGAGGAAATACGCTGCCTGACAGACAACTGGGGCCAAAAGGACTATTTGGAGGCCAAGCGCATATTGGAACTGTAGTTTTGGTGGAATTTCATCGATCATCACACGCAATCGGTGGGGCCAATCCTTACTCTTTTCTTTCACCTCCTAATCTATTGGTGCTATACTGTGTCTGTATTCAAATTTCAGTGGAATTACTGCAGTGTATTCTCGGAATATCGTGATTTCTGTCGAAGTCTGTTACTACCTGGTGACGTTGCTTGCATCAGTATCGTGACTCGAGAAAACCGTGAGTACTCCTCTTTTCACTGACCACCAAAATGTCCACTGAATCTGCCAAATCTCGTGATAAATCTCCCATGTTACTTAGTGTAGAAAGTGCTGAGTTAGTTCGCGAATTGGTTAGGAAACGTGGAATAGTAAAGGGCAGGCTTACTAAATTTAATAATTATTTAGAGTCTTTATTAAAAGATGATGACATTTCAAGTAAAAAACGCATTGATTTAAAGCTGAGGATTCAAGCATGTGCTAGTTTATTTGCTGAATTTAACCACATTCAAACTAAAATAGAAGAAAGAGTAGCAGATAGCGAGTTAGATGCGCAATTAACGCAACGTGAAATATTCGAAGATGGTTACTACGACTCAATAGCACGTGCTGAGTCTATCCTGAACGTTGATGAGTTCGCTGACTGCTCCGGGTCATGTCGAAATCATAGTCATAATAGCAATCATAACCCTAGTTCAGTTAAATTGCCTGTTATTTCTATGCCCACGTTTGACGGTTTATATGAGCACTGGCTTGAGTTCAGAGATACATTTACTTCGCTTATTCACGATTCCAAAGATATTTCTACCATTCAAAAGTTCCACTATCTCAAATCTTCTCTAAAAGGTGATGCAGAACTAGTTATACATTCCATAGAATTTTCTGCTAAAAATTATCAAGTTGCGTGGGACTTATTACTCGATCGATACAATAATTCCGATCTTTTAATTGATAATCATCTTGATGCTTTGTTTTCTATACCTCCAATAACTAAAGAGTCCCCTTTGTTAATTCGAAAACTAATTGATACTGTGTTAAAAAATATACGTGCATTAGTTATCCTAGGGGAACCTGCTGACACTTGGGACACACTGACTATTTATCTTATCGTTTCCAAGTTAGATAAAGTTACCAAACGAGAATGGCAAGCTCATAAATTTAGGTTATCACAACTGAATGGAAACAATTCTAAGTCGCGATTAAAGCTTAACGACATTATCAGTTTTCTTCGTAACACAGCAGACGTGTTGGATTCATTGCAGCGTTCACATGGCAAAGACGCACAAAACACTGAGAATAAACAACACAAAAAATCTCACAACACGTCACACTGCAATGTTTCCAGCGAGCCTGACAAAACGAATGATAAACGCTTTAAATCTTGTTTAAAATGTAACGCGAATCATCGTATATACAAGTGCAAAAAGTTTATCGAAAGTAAATTAGACAGTAAACTTAAACTTGTACGCGATCACAACTTATGTGAGAATTGTTTAAATTCAGGGCACTTGGTAACTGAGTGTAAGTTTGGGCCATGTAGACATTGTAATCAAAAACATAACTCGTTGTTGCATAATGCTAATAGTTCGGTCGCATGCCATACGTCGACAAACACTGAGGCGAGTACGAGCGGTGCACCGGCGCATCTCCCCGCACCCGCACCTATTGCCGCGGACTCCGCCCTCTCAATTCAAGTAAACAAAGCACACATGCAAACGGAATCTACAAAGTCCATAGGTGTGCAATCCGTGTTATTATCAACTGCTATTGTTGAAGTAGCCGATGCACATGGCACGTACCATACAGCGCGAGCCCTCCTAGACAATGGCAGCCAGCGCTGTTTTATTTCTAAATCATTATGTCACTTACTTAATTCACCACTTATACAGTCCACTAACGAAGTTCGCGGCGTAGGTGACTCGGTAGTACATTGTTCGCAAGCTTGTGATATCGTTGTAAAATCCTGCGTCAATAATTCATTTTCTACACGCATTCATTGTTTTGTTTTGACTAGGATCACAGCATCGATGCCTGTCGTATGTAAATTAAGCGCAAATATCTGTATTCCAGATAATATACAGCTAGCTGATCCACAATTTTTAGACTACAAAACTATAGATATTTTAATTGGTGCTGATAGGTTTTGGGACCTGTTAGAAGACGGAAAAATTCGTCTGTCTAGTGGACCGTTTCTACAGAACACCAAATTAGGCTGGATCATTTCTGGACCTATCGCTATTCAAACGCGTAAAAAGGCACCAATTCATTGCAATATTGTAAATTCACTAGATACGCAACTTCGTTTGTTTTGGGAGATTGAGGACCTACCCAAGGTCAGAGACGTGCAGACTGACGAAGAACGGGAATGCGAGGATCACTTCGTTCGCACTACTACTCGCGGTAGTGACGGGAGATTCTGTGTGCACATTCCATTCCGTCAGTCACCTGAATCCTTGGGAGACTCTTATACCCAGGCAGAGCGTAGATTTCTAGCCTTAGAAAAACGCTTGCAGCGTTCATCAGACTATAGAAGTCTTTACTCCAATTTTATGCAGGAGTACCTCAGCTTAGGCCATATGACACAGGTAGATGCCTACGAATCCCCGTGTTATTTTATGCCACATCATGGTGTGTTCCGCGAGCTCAGCACCACCACCAAGTTGCGCGTGGTGTTTGATGCAAGCGCGCCGTCAAGCTCCGGCAAGTCCCTGAATGATTTGCAGCTGGTTGGCCCTCCTATACAGGGTGATCTCATTGCCATTCTTCTCCGCTTTCGGCAGCATAAATACGTTGCGTGCGCCGACGTGGAGAAGATGTACCGGCAGTGCCTAGTAGACGAGGGTCAGCGTAGCTTGCAGATGATTCTGTGGCGTGACCATCCGTCGAAGCCTTTAGGTATTTTTAAATTAAATACCGTGACGTACGGAACCGCCTCCGCGCCTTTTCTTAGCGTTAGGTGCCTAAAACAATTAGCCAATGAATCTCCTGATGCTGACGTTGCTCGAGCCATAAGGGAAGACTTTTATGTTGATGATTTTATAACGGGTTCGGATAATAAATTACAGTTACTTGATTTATGTGACAAAACTCAGAAAACGCTGCAGTTAGGCTGTTTCCCACTCAGGAAATGGATATTTAATTTTAGGCGTGATGATAATAGTCGTTCGTCCAGTCATACTCAGTTTAAACCGTTAAGTTTAGATGATAATATTAGTTCTAAAACGTTAGGTATAGGCTGGCACAATCTAAGTGATAACTTTTATTTTAACACACAAATACAAATTGATAATGGTAAACCGATTAGTAAAAGGTCTATTTTATCTAAAGTTTCACAAATATTTGACCCACTCGGTTTGTTAAGTCCCGTTATAATAGTTGTCAAAGTTCTTTTGCAACAATTATGGCTGCAAAAAATAGGTTGGGATGATCACGTGCCTGATAGCGCGGTGCGCGTGTGGAACCGGTTTGTTATTTCATTGCAAGCGCTTAACACTATTCACATTCCTCGCCGTGTTATAGGTACGCATCCTAAGTATATCGAACTTCATGTTTTTAGTGACGCGTCTCAGACAGCGTACGGCGCGTGTATTTATATTCGCACAGTTAATTGTGATCTAACAGTAACAGTTAGGTTATTATTTTCTAAATCCAAGGTTGCGCCGTTAAAACCTATAAGCATCCCTCGGCTCGAACTGTGTGGGGCTTTATTAGGCGCTCGTCTATATGACAAAGTGCGCGACGCACTACGCTGCAGTCTTAGTAAAATCGTGTTTTGGACGGATTCCACGATCGTCTTGGGCTGGCTACACATGAGGCCGAACCAGCTTAAGACGTTCGTTCAAAATAGGGTCGCGGAAATTCATGACCTTACATTAGAGGTCCCGTGGCGTCATGTCAGGAGTGAAAATAATCCTGCTGACCTGGCGTCGCGGGGCGTCAGGTTAGAGGAACTTTCATCTTCTAGACTATGGTGGGAGGGTCCTGAATTTCTTTGCAATCCTAATTTTTCAATTGATGATCACAAAGGTCCAGATTCATTTAAAATTCGTGAGTTACCCGAAGTTAAGTCGTATGTCACCGCAGTTGTAGCTCAGGATTCTTCTGAATCGTCTTTATTCCCGTTTCACCGGTTTTCTCAATTTAAACGTATGAGGCGTGCAGCGGCCTTCATGTTGCGTTTCATTCATAACAGTCGATATAAAAACAACAGGTATGTAGGCAGCCTTAGTGTTGACGAACTAGATCTGGCTGATAAGACATTGGCTCGGTTATGCCAAATTGAATCTTATCCAGTTGAATATAAGGCATTATGCAATAACGAGTCTATTAAAAATAAAAGTTGTTTATCTAAATTAAATGTATTTCTTGACGACTGCAAGATCATGCGTGTAGGTGGTCGTCTAGTTAATTCTAATGAATTTATTTATGGTAAAAAACATCCCATTGTAATTTCTAGTAAACATTACTTTGCTACTTTGTTGTTTCGACATGAGCATATCCAGCTTTTACATGCTGCTCCTCAGGCGTTACTCTTTCATTTACGCGAATCGTGGTGGCCTGTAGGAGGTAGGAACCTCGCTCGTCAGATAGTACGTAACTGTATCATTTGTACGCGTATCCGAGGCAAGACGCTTACGCCTATGATGGGTAACTTACCTGCGGCGCGAGTTACGCCTAGTCTGCCATTCGTTAAGTGTGGGGTAGATTACGCTGGGCCAGTGCTCATCCTGAACCGCAAAGGTAAGGGTGCTAGACTGATCAAAGGGTATATTTGTTTATTTATTTGTTTCGTTACACGCGCAGTACACCTGGAGTTAGTCAGTGATCTTTCCAGTGAAGCATATTTACTAACTTTAAAACGTTTTATTTCACGTCGCGGTAAGCCTGCAGAAATTTATTCCGACAATGGTCGTAACTTCGTAGGTGTAATGAATGATTTTTCTAAATTCTTAAATAATTGCAGTACAGATATTTTAGATTTTGCTCAAAGTCAAAATATTAAATTTCATTTCATTCCCCCTTATTCTCCCCATTTTGGTGGTCTGTGGGAGGCAGGAGTTAAGTCGAGTAAATATCATCTACGTCGTGTGATAGGTAATGCTCACCTTACTTTCGAGGAATACAGCACAGTACTAGCACAAATAGAAGCCGTACTTAATTCCCGACCTTTGTCTCCCCTCTCTCCTGATCCTCAGGACCTTTCTCCGCTTACTCCCGGTCATTTCCTTATTGGCCGACCACTAGCTGCGCCGGCATGCGATGACCTGCGCGATGTTCCTGCCAGTCGTCTCCAGCGGTACCAGAGGGTGGAGCAACTTCGCCAACACTTTTGGACTCGGTGGGCGAAAGAATACATCTCTGAGCTGCAGGTGCGGACCAAATAGAGAGAGAATAAGGATGAGCTTCATCCAGGTTCCTTGGTGGTTATCAAAGACAATAACCTACCGCCGTTGAAGTGGCAGTTGGGACGTGTTCTGCGTACTGTCCCGGGAAAGGATGGCATATCCCGTGTTGCCGACATACAAACGTCCTCGGGCGTGCTGAGACGCGCATTCACCAACATTTGCCCTCTACTGCCGGAGGTGGACCGGGATGCTGCTACTGAAGACTGTTGAAAGCCACTGCTTCCAAGGCCGGGGGCATGTTCTGGCTTAACATTGGTTTCGGCCAATCACCAGGCTGCACCAATGACGTCGCACCGTGGACCGCGAATCGCGTTGCATTTTGTCGCCCGTAGTATTAAGTTGTTAATTTTTATCGGCCATTACATTTTTTGCTCTCACGCAACCAACATCTTTTATTCATCTCTTCAAAACCTCAAACCTCATCATCCATCAGCTTGCTTACGAAAAGCCACTCACCGCTGCTGCAACAATATTTAATCCTACTTTAAGTCTGTCATAACCAGGATAAATTTCTCATCATAAAAGCAAAAAAATCCTCAAACGTCTGTAAAATTAACCAAAACCAATTTTCGAAATTCGTTCCTAAATAATAGCGAAAGTTCCTTTACACTCAAAATTAAGGCAGTAGATTGGTCCAATATAAAAGTGCTTGATCTTAAATTGAGTGTTTTGTTCAGACGAACGGTCCAGGAAAATTCAATCTCGCAGGCTGTACTTTTGTGTGGCTTCACATTCGTGTACCATTTTAGACTTTATTGGTTTAGGATTTTATACGTAGGGGACAAGCGGGGAATGCTAATGTCTGAGCGGATTGTGAGCAAATAGGTTTGGTAGGATGCTTTATGTGTCGTTAAGCTTTTTGGGGGACCGGGAGCATTCCAGGTATCGATTGATATTTAAGTGGAATGTATTGCGGTGCCTTAACCAGATGGCAACGTCGTCTGCATATTAAGCTGCACGTTTTTAATCATGTAAGGGCAAATCGCCCACGTGTTTTCAATTTTGTAGACTATTGGAGGAAAATGGGACATTTTGAAGGTCGATCAAATTATTAGACCGCACCCTATTCGCCCACGGTTCAGATTACAAGTGGCCTGGCTGTAAAGAAGACATTAAATACGTAACAAATACTTTAGTACCATTTTTTTTATATTATTTTCATATCTTAACCTAACTAAAATTACCCACGTTTACCAAAAAGTCACCTAACAGTTATACAATTGAAATTTAACACACGAATGTACAACCAAACAATATCAATTCCATTGGATTAACAGTAACAAACCGCAACGTATCAAAATAACGGTCGAAAAAGAAATCCAACAAACCGACTGATTGAAATTCTTTGAGGCCACAGGAAACGTATTGCGGGTCGGATAGCCGAATCTAGCAGCAAGCGGTAATAATGTTCATTTTGTTTATTTGCTGGCTTTACACTCTCAAAGCGAGTATAACCCTAAGCTGTCCCGCTGTCCATCTCTTTGAAACTGGAAAACTAGACCGTTATTTCACTTCAACGCAATCCTTCAAAGGAATCTAGTTGAAATCTCAAAATTGTAGGTCCCAGAAACTAAACTTCAAACTTACAAGTATCTCAAATATTGTCCAAATCAATCCTAACAAGATGTTTTGGTCAACAGTCCTATAAAAGTTTAACCCTTCGACCTGAAGTCGCGCCAACTGAAATCGATTTGGCCAACATTAATCGCGAGTCCAAAAGCCGGTGGGCGGAAGTTGCACAAATTAATGGGACGTCAAAGCCAGCCAGATTTCCGAATGCAAAGGTCCACTGTAGTCCGGCGCTGTCGCCGTGGTGCACGTGAAAGGATCCCGCGAATTAAATAAACTTTATTAATTCATATTTCACTTTAGAGTTGAAAGTTCTTTTTTGGAATGAATGAAATTGAGAAAGTACCAAAGATATTCTTTTTGTATTTGCCAGAATCGTGTTTTTTTTATCATGGTACTTATATTACACTAGATGTTACTCGCGACTTCGTTCGCGAAAAAAGAAATGAGGATGAAAAATAGATAGTAACCGATTCTCAGACCTACTGAATACGCATATAAAATTTAGAAAAAAAATGGTAAAGCCGTTTTGGAGAAATATGGTAACTAACATTGTGACACGGGAATTTTATACATAAGATTTAGATAACAAATAAGAAATTTGTATCTACATTTAACGACTTGAGATTTCCTCCAGGTTGCAATGGTCGTGGTAACAATCAGTCAGCTTGCAGTCATACAACGCGTTAGGTTAAGAGTTAGTATGTTATTTAAAATCCCTTTAAGACTCTTTGTACTTTACATATTCATAACATTTTTGAAACACCTACGACTTTTAAATCTCTCTTGTAACTTGCACCGCATTTCACCCCGCAGTGGGTGGCTAGTGAAATATTATTGGAATTCCTATATCCAAGATAATCCAAGGATGGTAGTCTCGCTTGTCGCGTCAAATGCCGACCTTTACCCGACAGTTCCTTGTAATAACGGAATCTGGATGTTGTTTTATTTGTTCGTTTGTCAAACGTTCCCTATATTCGTTCATTTATTTGACTTCAATACGAGTTAGAATAGCTGGAGTTGTGATCTGTATTTGTTTCGCCGTGGATGAAAATTCTGTTCGTATGTATTCAATGTTTTCTCATAACAATATAACTTTTGAAAAATATTTTCGTTAGGACGTTCTTGTTTAAAGTATGGAATTGATAAAGTCACTTACCCACTGCAAAAACCATTTTAAAATGAAACTTATTTTCCTATATTGAAGATCGTATCTGTTTTTTGAAACAGTTGATAAAATATAACAAAATAATGTCGTCCAACTTTCCATGTCCTCCATTGCCAATGAAATGCTAAACAAAAACAATCGCTACAAAATATACAAATGCTTTTGGTAAAGGTCCAGAATAGATGACCTCGGTCCGTGTAGTTTTCTTTGCATTGAAGATTGCAGGCAGATTGTAGTTCTACTCTACGTTCAGTACGTACTAGCAAGAATTTAAAATAAATGTACGCTTTTATTGTAACAGGGTATACAATTTTAAGAAGGTCAATTTTGTTGAAGGACGATAAAATTTTGTAAGTTGTTTTTAGTGAAGCGTTTCTGAGAAATGGTTCAAAGAGTCTGTATTTTACAAAAAAATCTTGTATCAAGGTTAACAACGTGAAACGAGCTGAACCTTTTTTTACCGAACTATCACAAATGGGTACAACCTAAGTTGATTTAACGAGACATGGGTCATCATTCAGTTCAGTAAAATATTTACAAATACGAGAGATTTTTACTTTACTTGAGCGTCGGCGTTTGACGCAGTCGGCTAGAGCTTTTAGCTAAATAAAGAATTGGGAAAGGGTATGTGGCTCGCGTCGAGAGTTCTGTAGCTAACCAACACTTTTTTTACAAAAAAAAAAACATCTTTCTAGGCACACAAGTGAATGTAGGATGTTATACTGGCGTGAAAAAATAACGTTTATAATATAATAATGCTACGAAATCGTGGATTATTGTGTATTGTAAAATCATATTAGGAAAAAATACTTATTTGTAAATAATTTTAATTTTAAAAATTAAGTATTAATTGTATAATAAACTTAAAAATACAACTGTTAACGAGTAAACGGGAAAAAATCATAGCTTTTAATTAAATCCGAACCTAAAATGGAAACTATTTTGTGTAAACTCAACCAGCTTTAATCAATACAAAAGCATAAAATAGTAAATATTCAACTAAACAATGTCCTCAAAATGCACAAGAATTTCATATAAGACGTACAGCTTAAACTATTTCAAAAACGTTTGTTGGACACTTAAGGACATTACAAATAAGAAAATAAACTATTTTATCTTGCCGACATGCAGCGGAGCGCTGCATTTAATGGAATCAAAATTTGTTAGAGTGCTATCTAGACTCATACCAAATTCTTTTACAGGAAAGAATAAAGAGAAAGGTTATAATCACGCTATTGTTATAAAGTCAAAAGTTTGTATTCAATGTTTGTATCATCTTCACCCTTAATCGATTGTACCAATTTTAATAAAATTTATGATAAAGGTAACAGAGAACCAAGTCTTACTTAAAGGTCGATACGACTACGTTTTAGCAGGTCCTATTAATGGCTGTAGCATAATATGGAAAGAATAACAATTTATCTATGGTCTATTTTAAGCATCTGTTGATAATACAAAGTACTGATATAGAAATGATGTTGAAAGCAGATGATATTGTGAATTAATAATATCGGATATTACGACCAAATGTATAGTTAATTTTAAACGTAAGGCGTTCTGAGAAAGGAATTGTATGTACCCCAGGTTATCCTATTATTAACAAAGATAACATACTTCTTTAAGAATACTTAATATTTATGAAAACTTAAGAAATTCTTGCAGAAATCTTAGCGTCTATAGAGCTACCATAATCTGACAAATATTTGTAGTGTGATAAATACTTTACAGTTTTTTTCAAAACTATGCATGCATTTTTTATGATTTAGAGTATTTAGCTACGACCAATGAGAGTTGTTAATAAGACCAACATTTTTTCTTAAAGACCATAATTTCAGAACCAAAAAATTCGAATGAGAGGTTTATTTAATTAAGGTTATACAACACATGTACCAACAATATACGTAACATGAAACTACTTAGTACGTTTTAATGGCAACCCATACTTATCTGAAGTTACAAAGGAAACGACCCGCAATATAACGATATTCTAAACCAACATAATGTAAGTAAAACGATGTCCTATTCATCCGGAGTTACTAATATGAGGTAGCGGTCAAACTATTTTAGTAGTTACTTGTTACATTAACCGGCAATGTGGGCGTGATCAGTGCCTGTACTATGAAACCTTAAAACTGAACGATTGATAACAAAAAAGAGAGACGGCACTCTACATTGCGAGTAGCGACATCTCGCTTCGACATTGGCGAGTCCTGCTTTAAGAGCTCATAGTAGGTGTGTTAGGGTGATTAAATAAACCTTTGTGTAACGATTTAATGCTTAGGTTGTTTTTGTATTTGATTTTGCACAGGCCATCATAATCAGGCCTGTTGTTAAAATAGCTGAAATTTTGAGTAATAAGAGGCATTCCGGTGGTTAAAGCTGATAGAAGTCCAGCGTGATAGAGCAGAGATAGAGCATGTAGAAAAAAGAAGAAAAAAAAAGCTTACCTCTTGGCCATAATTATGATAGTATAAAACGACTGCATAAAATTGTCGTGCTACGTCTTATGGTTTCTAGAAGAAGGTCGGCAAATCTTACAAAGTTTCAACTCAGGCAATAAAGACCATTTTTAACTATCGGGAATTTTCTCTCTCTGTAGTATCATACGTAAAAAAGCTCTATTATGATTCAGTGGACCAACAACAATATTTTCAGAGAATTCACAAAAATTAACACACTTTCGCTTCTCACGTATCTGTATTCTATGTTTATGATTGGAACAACATTCATAAAACAAATATGGCTACGTTTGACCGGCTAGCCTGAACCTTATGATCCGTATTCGCGGTCAGAGCAATGAGGCGGCTAACTATAACTTACAATATTCGGGATGTTACTGCCGGGTCGTGGACAAAAGCTTTGACCTTGACCGAGTCGTATGTGGAATGAATGAAATAGCAGTAACAATAATACGAGTATATGATAATTGCTTGCTAGCTTCGTAACGCGATCATTTTTAAATCTTTATTTAAGGGGGCTTGGTCAACATTGACGCTGTCACCCTTTTAGTTCATTTTTTAATCATCTATTTTTGTATTTAGATGTAACTAAACTAGTTAATTTATATTGGGATACCTTTGTAAAGTTATACCTTCGTAAATTATAGGAAATTGATACTTACTTCCATCACTTTTTTACAAATTTACGATATAAACTAGACATGGATGAAATGATACGCTGAGACTTTAACCAATATGGCAGAATGAGTTTGTTCAAGACATTTTTTATAGCAATAAAAGTTATTTCCAAAAAAATAGTTGAATTAAACATGTAATTGAATTGAGCACTTGTAATAGACCGAACGTAAACGCGGTTACAGACGTCCGCGGGACTTAGCGACCCCATTCGTTCCAATTAATTGAATAATGTATACGAAAAGGTTTCACGACGAAACCTTTTTGAATTTATTATCGAAGTTAAACGAACTATTACTTGGAATATAATTGGGCCACTTTATTGGAATTTAACCTATTTCGTAAGAAACTTCAAGGTTGACTTATTGAATTTCTTGGGCTACTAGGTACCTATTGTTGCAGCTGTGGAAGCGAGAAAGCACTCTACACAACGTAGAGCGCCATCTCTCTTTCCTAACAACCTTCCTTTATAATATGGTGGTAGGCCTCCTGTAATAGATGTAAGTTATTGGCTATGCGGAAACCAATTAATTATTATTATTACATAACTTTGTAATTAATTATGATCACAACCGGTACTGATTTATCAATGTACTATTAATTATAGGAATTATTAAACTTTGTTCTCCTGTAAACTTTAGTCATGTTTGAAAGGACCTTTCTATATAAGGCTATATCTCTGATTGCTGATTACTTTAGCCTTAAACCGCGTGTGTGCGAATCCCATGAATTTGTTTGGTGAGAATCACTTGGAGACTGAAGCCATTTAATATCGAAGACTTGTGTTGCCGCCTAGGGCATTGTAGGACCAAAAGTATGTGAATCATTGCCCTGGCTTTTTCCCCGAAATCGTATGATGATATCAAAGACACGTCACTACATATCTAAAAGACGAGTATATTGAGAATGTTCCTAACACAGGACTACGTAAATATTTTTTTTCATTAAGACACAGCGCAATAATCAAAGGTTGAGCTATAAAACTAATAAGATAACTTTAATTTCCTTCTCGCTCTTACAAACACCAAAGGAGCTAGATACATTTTTATAACGGGTGGTTAAATTGTAAGGGCCGATGTTGAATGTGAACCACACCTAAACGCAAAGTTTTTTTCCGAATTTTATTTGACATTTCTTTACTTCAGACTTACTCAATTTGAACCATGGAGAGATACACAATCCAACAACGTGTTAAAGTTATCCATACTTATTATGAAAATAGGCGTTCAAATCAAAATGCATATCGAGATTTTTTTTGTCAATTTAATCGTCCAAATGTGCGTACAATCGCAAAAACCGTGGAAAAATTCGAGCAAACTGGGTCTGTAGAAGATGTGAGAACACCAGTGCATGCTCGTACAGCTCGTACTGCAGAAAATATTCCTGCTGTTAAAGCGAAGATATGGATGTGGACGATAAGTGGTTTCAGCAGGACGGTGCCACTTGCCACACAGCTAACGAAACAATGGCTCTTTTGCGCAACAAATTCAATGGCCGTGTTATCTCACGTAATGGCGATGTCAATTGGAAGCCAAGATCATGTGATTTGACACCGTTGGACTTTTTTCTTTGGGGTTATTTGAAAGAAAAGGTGTACGTCGATAAGCCAGCAACAATTCAAGAGCTAAAGGATGAGATAATTCGGCACATTAACGGCATAGAACCTCCAATATACCTCAGCGTCATCGAAAATTTGGACCATCGGATGGAGGTGTGCCGCCGAGGTCGCGGCGCCCATTTGGCCGATATTTTGTTCCATACATAATTGAGTAATACCCATATATCATAATAAAATAAAATTACAATAATTTCCTAAATAGTTTGTGTTTTATTCAAAATCAACATCGGCCCTTGAAATTTAACCACCCGTTACTATAGCATATCTTTACGTACAATCTGCTAGTATTTTAATATACTTAATACGTGTAAGTCGGTATATGCTATAACGCAACAAAACCAGGTAACATGCATAAGGTCTCTATAACGAAAATAGAACAAGGTTATACAACAAATCTTGAGTTATACAGTTATACTGAACAACTAAACACGTTGCTTAACTTAATCTGAATACACAATACCAAATAACCCTAACATAGTTTGACGGTGGAAATACACAGTTATTAGCAGAGTTTCTGTACTCGTGAAGCTGTGTTGTGTACACGCTGTACTACAATATAACAAACGAACTAAGTAGGTCTGTTTGAAGCTTAATGTATGACTTAAATTGTTATTTGTAGTATGGACACGTTTGATGCTGTGTAAGTTATACATGACCATTTCTAGATCGGAATACAGAATCTCAGATTCTTGAAATTTGGTATGTAGCAAGGTCTTATAGCACAGATAAAGAAAAATGAAAACCATATATTTTCAGTTAGATTCTGATCATCGCTAACTTTCTGTCTGTTCATTTTTAAGTCTTTACGCAATACATTTTTAAGAGATTTTTTTTAATAGATATAATGGTTTAAGATGTGGTTTATATGTATAAGTACCAGTATTACACCCGTGGAAAGCTGGGGGCAGGTCGTTGGTTCATAAAGAAATACGCAGATTTGTTTATGTGTACGGAACCTCTAGTTTTGCAAGTCAGACTGGCAATTGACAGGTATTAGGGTTAGCGATTTCATCATTTTTACCACGTAATTTGAAAACATATTATCACATACCAATACATCATGTACGTCACTATAACAATATAACGTAGCCTTTTACATATTAAATCATTATAATATAGATACAGAATCTGATTATTCCTACAAGATGTACCTAATTCCCTTAAAAATTAAGCTCAATATACGTTCATAATGTATCGTAAAGTACACAAGTGTTCCTGTATAGTGTCATTACCCCGGTAATATAGGGGTTAATTAAAAATTTCCACGTTGTTGGAACTGTGCGTGAGAGCTGTGGTGCTCGTATAAACTTGTTATATACATCACTTACTTACTCTATATAGTGCTACAGTATAATAATATATACAGTATGTAGTCTCCATACTAACTTGCGCAACGCGAGGTATGCCTACACTATCGAATCGTGGCATAACCGTGGTATAACCGTGGTATGTTGCAGTCGCGGGTGTCTCGCAATGACGAATGGACCATTTGCTGTTGATGTAATTAAAATGCTGTAGGTGAGCAGCCCTATCTCTGTTACGTACCGCTCGGCTGTGTTTGTTTTTTGAGATGGCTAAGTTAAATTATTGATGTATTTACACTATGATAGTACTCAAATGAGTTTCAATAGACTATGTACGATCAGCAGCAAAAATCGCTGAAGAAAGGCGATTTGTTCATAGCCATTCTTTTTATCTTTAGAATATTGGTGTTCAGAAAGTTTTGATTCGATTACTTGTGTATAAGTTCTCTTTGTCCTTAAAAGTTTTTTTTTAGTTAATATGAGACAGTTGATGAACTATCGTTGCTGTCTGTACCTACACAACGAATAAGTGTAGTACATGTTTTAAGAGCATTTCTCTGAGCAAATAGTAAATTAACGCTGAACAAATTTCAGTACTTAATGAACAGTTTTCTTAACGTATCTAGATACTGCGCCCATTTCAATCCAAGATTTCTAAATTAAAGAACTTAATGCTAAAACGAATGATCTTGTTTTTAATTAAAATTCTTTTTAATCAATATTTTAGGGATGTATGAGCAACTAATTTTAAATAACCAATGACCATCGTTAATCGTTACAATACGTAACATTTTTTGTTTTGTTTATTGCCTCTGTCGAAAGTAAATTTATTACGAGTGTACCGAATGTCGAGACATTATGTCATCATTTGCCGGTCGGAGAATGTAACATAACCACAATACATGCCTGACCTTGTGTGTAACAACACAAAGCCGTACTTAACTGAATGTAAACCTCTAACCCGCCCTGCCGCTGACAGACCATTAATTTATATCGATACATCGACATTATGTACAAATATATCGATTTTTGGGACTCGAAACCTGAGTATGTTTGTGACAGGTTGATATTTTGTTGTATGCCCGTTCAAATGGCACGGTTGTTCCCTACCTAGTCGTTTCAGCTTAAATTGCTCAATAATGCCGCCTTGTAAATGGAAGGTTAGCTTTACAATAGTGTGTTTGTGTCGTAACATTGGACATCGTTTACATTTATTTTACTTGGAAGGGGGTTAGAAATCTTACAGCTTTGACATAAATTTATTTGGCGTGTACTGAAAGAGACATTAAGAAAGTGTACCTACACCTAACTGTTTTTGACGCCTTGTAATCTTTAGCAATTATTGATAGATTATTGTGAATTATTAAACGATTTGATGTATTATTATGCATTGTAGATACGGTCAAGCCTTCAAATGAAAGACAATCACGATTAGAATTTTTGGATAAATACAAACACTATCTAGATAGCCTTCATAAAATTCAGTTTATATTGAGGTGCAGATAAGCTTGCCTTGGAAACTATATCTATGTAAATCCGACGTACCTAACCTTTGCAGTCAATCCCGATAGATACGAACAACAACTGGCCGTCTTTTACCATCTTCCGTTTAAAATTCAAACAAGGAAAAGAAAAAAGCAACATAAAACCTATTTGCGTAACTTATAATGAGAAAAGCGGAAACCAATAAAACTTATTTAAATACGAAAAAGAAAACTTAAAATTAACCCTTTTCCATCCCGCGCTGTTTATTAAACAATTGATTTATTCCCCGCTTAATTTTTGACGGAACCCCTGAAGGGTTATTTTAGTAATTACGGCAGGCTGACGCGTCGAGATCTTGAGTAATTAATTGTAATCCAGAGTCAACGTGACACAAGCGACCGATGAAATTATAAAATTTTGTCTTTGACGCGTGACGTCACAAAATGTGGTTAGGGTTAATTAATGTGATGGTTTAAGCCCCTGACGTATGTCATAGTCTTTGATCAGTAAGACGGTATTAAATACGTGAGACTTTTACTTTTAATGTTTTGGCTTATGAATGCGTAATGAGAAGGTATGTACGTAATTACGAAGATGTCACTAAGTTACTGAAATGAAGTGGCTGCGTTTTGAAGTAATTGAAGTTCACAATCCTTTCTGACAATTATTAAGAACTAGCTGACTCGGCAGACTTCGTACTGCCCCAACGATAGATAAAAAAAAGTCGCACCTTTTAAACCTTCCCTAGGCCTTCACGAACAATTCAAGACCAAGATGAGATAAATCCGTTCAGCCGTTCTCGAGTTTTAGCGAGACTAACACGAACAACAATTGATTTTTATATATAAGACTAGCTGACTCGGCAGACTTCGTACTGCCCCAACGATAAATAAAAAAAAGTCGCACCTTTTAAACCTTCCCTAGGCCTCCACGAACAATTCCAGGCCAAGATGAGATAAATCCGTTCAGCCGTTCTCGAGTTTTAGCGAGACTAACACGAACAGCAATTGATTTTTATATATAAGATTAGGTTATTTTTTCATTAAACTGAACTAGCTGGTTACACGTGCTTATCACATTGCAATCTTTGTAAATCAAGATCTATCAAATAATACCAATTTTTTAAGCTAGGTATGTTGAGGGAAACAATTGACTGTCTTGGAACCAGCGCCGAATTTAATCAGAAGAAGAAATGGGGAGGAGTAGGAAAAATGCTAATAATTAGATTCCCAACTTGAACAGTTACTTTAGTCTCTCGAATGAACGTTTATAATTATTCCATATCAATAATTGATCTCTAAAGTTTACGCGTTAAAGTAAAATAATAAAAAAATGCATATTTTTTTGTTTTTCTTTGAATTTTTTTATGATCAGAGTTGTGTTGATAGACTGCAGGCACTGAAAAATAAGGAACTTAAGTCAAATAATGATATGCGGTGAAATTTGTTTTACTAAATACTCAATGCAGTATTACAAAATTAAACTATCTTCCCTCGTCGTTAATCCTGCGGTCACCATGTCTCGGTTGCATTTGATGGCTACCCAAACCTTAGGCTGCCTTCTATCGCACCTGGCTGATAACAAATTAATGGATGATCTGAACATATCGGGTTTGGGTCTCACTCCTTAAAAATTCCTATCACTTAGGAATGTATTGTTTTTTTTTAATTCTAAATTTATTTCGAGGCTATTAATTCTTAGTCAAACATAAAAAATAGATAAATACTAAATAGATCTAGCGCTGCGCTAGAAGTTGGTTTGATCAAGATACTTGTGATTTTTTTTACACGACGCCATCTAGTCTTAAATTAAGTTCACGAGAGTTGTTGTAAGTAGTAAACACACTTTTATAATTCTAAATACATACATGTTATAGATAAATTACACCCAGACACAAAACAAATGATTGTGCTCATCACACAAAAATTTTTCTTGATTGGGAATCGAACTCACGACCTAGTATAGCAGTCAGGGCCACTAACCACTAGACCAACAGGACATTCAGAATATTAGCGATGGACTTTGGACTCTGACTGTATATGATATGAGTAATTTAAATTGTTATTGACTAAAAATATTATTATCAACCTTGTAAATCTTATCTTATTACCTATAAGCTAATGACGCGTAATATCATTTACTTATCATTGAAGATGCGTATATGGTTTCCGAATCGCATTATCATATTATTATACCTAATTATCTTTATCATGTATAAGTCGTTTTGGCTGTCACAACTGCCAGTACTCTGAAGGGAGAATCACCTAACTTATGCTTAATTTATTTTTTAATAAAGGAAAAATTGTTTTATAGGCTATTTGACTAAAAAATCTAATTAGTTTGTCAGGTAGATTTAAAAAAATATTAGATACGTATTTTTTATAATAAAAATATAAAACGCAAAAAAGGTGGTGAAATATATAGAAGTGGGGGCAACCAACGTCACTTGCCAGGAATAAGTGTACTTGTATGTGACGTCACACAAGATTTCAACTTACCGTATCACCTTATTTTTCTGTTAACGTGATAAAAGAAAAAATACGTAGTTATCTAATATTTTTTGGAAATTACCTGATGGACTAACTAGATTTCTTTAGTCAAATACCCAATTCCTTTTTTTTTCTTTCCTTCCCTTGAAAACTATTGCTGTAAAAGTAAGAACTTAAAATACTTCAAATATTCAGGTTAAATGCAGAAGTTTAAGCAAAGTATCGTAACATTAATCAAGCTTGAAGACCAATTTTAATAAATTCTTGTAAGTGCTGATTACACGGTTTTAGCTCTGAACAACATAACACCCGTAATAATATTTTAATAAGTTTTAAAGCTGTTGGTATTCATGTGCTCTAGTCCTGAAGATATCTTTAAGTACACTAAAGATCATTAATATTAATACATAATTATTACTAAAACATAAAACACCCAAGGATAATAAATTGAGTAGTTATTGCATTTACGTCAGGATACATAAATAACTCATCCAGTCTTTAACAAAATTTACTACTTTTACACATGTTTTAGACAACAAATGGGTCTTATCCACGATGTAATTCGATATTTCTTTTTTCCCGACGTTTCGGCTGTTTCACAGTCCATCCGTGACCACGGTCGGTGCAACGCAGCCTAAACGTTGGGAGAAAAGAAATATCGAAGTATGTTGCGAATAAGACCCGTTTGTTGTCTAAAACAAAATGTCATAAGGTAGTATGATCTTCAGGTCAGAAGGTCCATTCGGATTTATTAATCGCTATTGATCCCCAAAAAACCACGTCAAATAAATTCCACACGGACGGAGTCACGGGCCACTGTCAGTATTCAGATAAAGGTGGATGCCAGCTTTTAATACTCTTCATAAATGACAGCCAAAATTTGCACGTCGACAACTTTTTAAGTGTTTACTTTGACTTCGCGATCCGTTCAGTAATTTGATGGCTTAGCGTTAAACTTCCTTCGGATATGGGTTCTCATAATTTTGTAAAAAGCACTCTTGATTTTGAGTGTGGTTGACTTTTACCATCGTTTATCCTGTAATTTATTCATTTGCAAGCAAGTATCTACACTATGCCACAAAGCACTTAAAAAGCTTTTTACAGTATCAGCCAATAAAAGATTTTTCCAAAAATTACCTATCTGTAATTTTGAAGTTCACGTTACAAAAAATACACTACTTGGTAATATTCGTCTAGAAGTATGGATTTTGGTTGCTACCCAAAATTTTAACATTTTAACCACAGCCCTTTTTGCGCCGGGTTGCGGGCTGTCTAGTATCTGTATCTAATTAATAAGGGGCTTGCAATCTGCGGATCAAAGCGTTGTGTATCTACATCTCGGCTCAGATACGACACGTATGTTGGGCCGCTCGCCAGTTTTATAATAAAGGGAAAATCAACCTTATGTACTTGGTATATAGGTTTTAAATATACTGATATTTAAAGCTAATGCTAATGTGAAATATACTGGTAAAGGAAAGTTTGACACCGTTTTTGCCAAAGGCTTAAGAAAAAAAAAAGTACAAGAACGCTGATTTTCTTTTCTATATCTATCTATCTTAAATTTTAATTAAAACATTCAGATCGCTTCAGTAAATTCCATAATCAATTTGGATTCTCGTAAAGTGCAAGAAACTAATCTAGACAACTTAACTACTGCAAATTCAAATAAATACTGTCCAGCGTGTTTACGCTAAACTCTAGCAGAACTATTGCCGTTATAGAAATGAGATGCTGCTATACGCAATGTAGTGCGCCGTCTCACTTGCACAGTGGCAATAGTCCTTCTTCGACAAACAGTGTAAGAAGTAGGTAGATACGTAATTAAACTCCTTGCAAACGTTTTTCTCGATTGCCGCTACTCAGTAACATCTATTATGTATACGTACGTAAGGTAGCAACAGACATACGAGAATGAGCTGTATTCCTTTGGAATAAAGGCGAAGTTTAAAAGATACTGATGCGCACCCTGTAGGTACAAGTCACAAGCCATTACTGGTTCTTGTTTGTTGACACTTCTTTCCCCTCGAAGGATTTTTGATACTGAAATGGTTTAAAAATATACAACATGTTTTTTTATGGGACAAATAAGTATCTACTTACATGTTTATCTTTAATTATATTTTTGCAAGGGAAGGGAACTCATATTTTTTGTCTGCTGGTCGGTACCTTTTAAGACTTACACGGTATACACGGTTCAGTCAGACGAATTGTAACTTTATATTGGTACTGAAAATTCTTGTAAGTATATGCATATGATCTTTAAACAAAGTTTATTAATTTCTAATAAAATTAAAAAGGTTTATATCTATTTACTAACTAAGACCAGCACCAATATTAGCTATCTGGTTTTGATATCATGATTTTGAAAACGACGTGGCACTAGTTTCGTTCTAATGTCGCGTTCCTCTTACAAGTTCCGTTATATCGCTCCAAGAAAAGGAATAGACAAATTTTAATTTAAAGAACACATTTTTCATTTCCATCTCTGTTCATTCAGCCCATAACTCAATTCAAAAGTACAATAAAACCTAGTCAAGACAAAAAATGCAACTTATAAAGGAATCGACAGGAAACTGAGGGAATAAGTCAGCGAGATTCCACGTCGCTTCCGAAAACAAAAACTTTTAACAAGAAATGAAATCACTTCGCAAATAGTCCGGAAATAAAAAAGGCAGGGGGATGACTCATTATTCGGGGTTGAAAGGCGCAGACGTCTAAACACGTTCTGTCGCGACTAGATTTACATTTTTATTAAGATTCCCTTGCAACGAAGGTTGGGATGTTTAAGTAATCCTTTTTTTAATTTACATGTCCTCAAATTTAAAACGTTTTCGGAGATCAGACATATTGTAATAGTGCTCGTTCGTATTTAATAATTCGATTTAAATTCAAATAGGATTATGTGAAACACTGTCTTGGGTTGGGCCGTAGGTTAATTAAGTACCTACCTAGGAATACGTGGTCGCTACAAAAAACGTTATCCAATAATCAATTAGCTTTAGTTTTGCAGGTGGGTCGATAAGGCTTTAGATTAGATTTAAAAGCTCTAAATAAAACGATAACAATGCGTATACCGAAACCGTACCTATTTATGTATAAATATTTTTGAACCCCATAACGACAACTTAATTCGGTGTGTGTTTGAAATAGGGTCCGGAGAAATAAACCGGCTGAGTGCGAGTCGGACTCACGCACTAAGCATTCCGCACTATCATCTATAATGGAAAATCACGTTTGTTGTAGGTATACTAATCAAATGTTCAAGTTTCTACCCGTATATTAAGAGAGAGATGAAATTTCCACAAATAATGTATTTCTGTTGCCGCTAGAACAACAAATACTCAAAATAAAAAATAATAATTATATTAAAGGGGGTCCCCATACAATAATCATGTATTTTTTGCGCTATATTAAAAACGGTAACAGGTAGATGCTTTTTCTATTACAGAAGATAGTACGGAACCCTTCGTGCGCGAGTCCAATTTGCACTTGGCTGGTTTATTAAGTTCCCTTTTAAACTGTACAAAAATATGATATTGAACATAATCCTCTCTTTTTCCTTCTTTCCTAATCATTACTTTGAAAAATACCCATACCCCCTTTGATCGCGATTAAACGAACAGAATATAATCATCTTAGGTACTTATGACTGTCAATAATCCATATTCGTAGATCCTATCAAAGCACAAAACATTGCAACATAATAAATTAGTATCTTACATATCCGTGTTCCATCGCACTCATCATTATTATACAGATTATCAGTTATGATATTATCAGGAATAAAGTTCTAGTGAGCCAAATAATTAGTCACGTTTTAAGTCTCTTAAGTCGATAACGATCCGGATGTAATTTAAGTAAGTGTCATAGTAAGGCACTGATGAGGAAAGTTGGCTTTTGAAATCTTTTTTGCTCAAAAAAGGGAAAAGGTGCTAAAAAAAATAAAAATCAAGAATTTATGGGTATAACAAAAAAGAAAAAACTAACTCTTAACTGTTTATAATTACGGGTCAAAATTATGGTGATCTTTGAATCTATGCAATAAATGAAAATTCTGTAAATATATAGAATGAACTTCTATACATTTACAGAATTTTCATTTACACGATACGAAATCCAAGTTGCTATTCGTGCGTTTTGATTTTTAATTAAAATAATAATTCCATACACCTTGGTAGTTAAAAAAGTACCGATTTTATATGTCTCAGTAATATATTTATTTAAACAGAAAAGGTAACAGATTTCGCTACGCTTTTAGCAAATTACGTGACGTCACTCAACTAGCTGACGAGGCCATTTATCCAGATTCAAAATACTCAACGAGTGCGAAATATTAAAGAATGGATGAGTGAAATATTGAGAGAACAAATTTTGATCGCTGGGGTCCTAATTTTAGTTTCAATCACGGAACGTTAATTAAGTTTAAAATTGTATATGTTTTTATTTTTTCTTTATAATTTTAAGTTCATTCCAAAGTTCACTCAAACTTGTATTTTTAGTAATTTGTATAGGTAAAACCTCTCTAAATTAGCGACCAAGATACAGGCTTTGCCTAGTTTGGGGCTAATGATAACATAAACTATAATATTTTGGAAATATTATAGTTAAGCTATAATATTTCTAAATTATTTAAATTTTCTCTTGCAGTATCAAAAATATCCTGTCATATTTTTGATAGGTAGTAGGTAGGCACCGCAATTTTTATACGAGGTATGAAAATGCTGTCAAACAAAAGAAACAATAAAACACAACATTTTAAAATATATGCCAATGCTTCTATTAACAAAGCGGCATTCTCGTTGATTTGAACAATCATAAAAGAGGATACATTACTGAAACTCAACAATACTTATTTGGTATCATGAAACTGTTTTATCTGTCTCACTTTATTCTCGGTCCATTAAAGCCACCGATCCACTGTAAATTGAGATATTTCTGCTATTTATTTTATGGTTTTGCCCGTCTCGCTTTTATAGTCCTCGTTAGCCGGTGTTGTCGTGTTTCTATATGGAAAATATACAACGGATGCTTGTTGGCATGTTCTGGTACATTGGAGCAAATTTGGTTTGACATGTAGATAGCTAGGAGAAGAATTAGTAATAAGTCTAAGGGCCTTGCTTTACGTCACCTCATCTTTTAGAGTAAGACTGTTTGAGTGGAGTAACCGATACGGAGTTCTACATGGTGGTAGAAAGGGTCCATTCCCGCACCAGCAACAATCTCACTTTAAGAGCTGATGTTTGGGCTCCAGTAATGTTATTGTCCACTAAAGGATCTTTAATAGCAGTTTTGAAGCGAAGGTTACGTGAGTGTGTTTTTTTTTATTTATTTATTAGGTTCACCAACAGCAATACATACAAATAAGATATAAAAGATATATGACAAATTACATTACTGGTATGTATGCCTGTTACAGGTATACACATCATTTATAACAGCAACAATATTCATATTAAACCAACGTTAATTAGTGTTTGCTTAAATGTCACTTAAAAGCTTCGATTACAATATGTTTTAAATGGTACGGTAGGTACACTAGGTACAATTTTTATGTGGATTTGATGAATTCAGTATCTATAGTACGTCTTTTAGTTGCAGTTTCGGTACAAAAATACTAGAAATCAAATCTGATATCGTTATTCGTATCGGTTCGATTTCAAATATCTATGTAGGTACATTATACTGCAGTACCTAGTCCTGCCAAAAAGTAGTACCTACGTCAAGATTAATTAGTAGATAAACATAGATAGGATCTAAAATCGTCACCTGTGAGTGATCAGTCATAGTGTTAAATGTCCTAGGAATTATAAGACTCCAAGTATTATAAATAATTTGGTTTCTATTCTCAAACTAAACATTGGACTTTATACAATTCAATTTACTGTAATTATATACTTAACTTTTATTTTCCGTTTTTAGGTACTCAAACGATAAAACGGAACCCTGTTACTAAGACTCCGCTGTCTGTCTGTCTCCAGGCTGTATCTCATAAGCTGTGTTAGCTAGAAAGCTAAAATTTTCAGAAAGTATGTGTTTCTGTGGCCGCTATAACGACAAATACTAATTGAACTTATATGAATTTTTTAGTAAATTTTTACTCGATCTTAATAAACAGGTCTATTTTTTAAAAGAGTAACTTAATATGGAGTTTCTTGCCGGTTCTTCTCCATAAGAATGACATTTTGGAACCGCGCAACTAGAGTCAGTAACGTTTTGAAAGTGCCTGAGAAGGCCCACTCGAAATAAAAACCTTTTGATTTTTGATGTAGACGTGGTTTTCGGATAGATGATAGTCCGGAACTCTTCGTGCGCGAGGCCGGATTGCACTTGGCCGGTTTTGCAATTGCCCACCATCCACTATGCACCCGCATATTGTGACCTTATCTCGACGCCTTACTCACTGCACAACAGTTCATTTCACTTGATCGAAACTCACAATGTGTTACCCATTTTTCCAAAGATATTAGATTTTACAGACTGTACTAGAATTTCATTTCATAGAATACTTGGTAACCCAGTAAAATGGGTAGTATAGTCGCTGGTAAAATATGTTATCATAAATGTATCCGGTAAGTCTGGACTAAATCAGAAATCATGCCCATACATGAGAAACACACCATATGTCGGTGTGTTTCACTTGGGAAAAAATAGGGAAGGGATGAGATAAACCCCTCTTTACATTAGATTCTTCTACATATGACGTGACGTACATATTTATTAATGTTACTGCAGTAATTCAGAATTAATCAGTTTTATAACAGCGACGCCGAAATGAATGGTACTCCATTCATCTTAGTAAATGGATAACTCTACTTTTTTAAAAGCGTAGCATTCAACAAATGTAATCAATAACTTTTTCTCTCTTACGAAAACCAGTTCTAAACAATACGAGAAGAACACAAAACAAGAAATAATAATTACTTTTAAACTTTTACATAGTTAGGTACATTCGAACAAACTTCCACATCTTGGGTCGCTAGCTTATCATCAATAATATTATTGTACACAAATCCCCCAATACTTAATCGGCCGTCTAACAACACTACAAAAAATCCCAATAATAGAAACGGTACGAAAATCGTATTACTTCCAAATTCCGACTCGTCATGTCCGCCCTATGACGAGGGTCGACTATTATTCAGTATTTATATAGAAATAAATCTTTCAGATATCAGGGAGTCTACCCTTAAATATTTTAAAATGATATCGTAGTGCATTATAGCGTAGGGGGATAACATTTTTGTGTGCTCCAGATAATTATGATTATTGATTAAAGATTTAGAACTAGCCAACTAGCTTTAACCCAATTCGCTATAGTATGCTGAAATAATTTGTTCGCCAAAGACACCATTTATTCTCCACATCACCCCCTGGGTAATCATTGAATTGCGACTCATTTGGGTATACGTCAAGGCAAAGTGCACAGCAGACTAACAAAAGGCCTGGAGAACCTTTTGATTGAGATCTCATGAAAAATAATTTGCCAATATCACTTAAGAAGCATGGATGTAAGCATTCTTACAGATGGTGCCGAAATTTGGTCGTTAATTAAGGGCCCCTTATTCGAAATTTACGTTTCTAGATCGAGTTTTTTTTAGAGAAATCACCATATTTAAATTCTTAAAAAAATATATAGTACAGATACATGCTTTATCTAGTGACTTTTTTGGATAGAAACGAAAAATTTAACATTTTGCTCGATAAAAAAAAATTCAGAAGTAAGGTCGATTTTAAAAGTATTTTTAGTTTTATAAGACTTGGACTGAACGTAATTTTATATAAATTTAACATTTCATTTACTAATCGGATTTGCCAGGGATATTATTGGATACAATTTTAATATGGCGCTTATTTTTTTTTTAAATAAAATAAATACGTGAAAAGTGCTCGCGCGCACCGCGCGCTCGGTGCCAGTGTCCGGCCGGACGCCATCGAGGTAGGACCTATGCAACTTTTGCTCGCGACCACAAATTTACGTAAGTGATTGAAATGGTAAATAAAAAAAACAAAATTAAGAAAAGAAGGGCGTCTGAAGTGAAGATAATCCGAAAGTGTATTGCGTAAGTACTTATTCTATAAATACGTCACAATATGATTACTTCTTTACACAGAGCAACGAGAAGTCAGTGTGTATAGAATTTAAAATCTTTAATGGGAATATTCACCTTTATAAGGTGCAGATTTCCATCCTGGTCAAATTCAAGGAGATGTACTTACTAATATTGTGTTTTGATTTTATTATTATATTATTTTATTACGTATAAGATTTGAAAGAAATTGAACATGGCTATCGATCACAACTCACCGATACCACTCTCAGGTAGGTACAATATCACGGTTTATGGTCGCGATGTGTTTAGTAGGTAGAAATAAGCCGGCCGCGCGGCGCGGCGGCGCGTCGCACAGACCGTCGACACTAAAGCAGCGCGCCCCCGCGCGCCCCGCGCGCCGTGCCGCGTGTGCCACGCCTGGATTAGCTATCGGTTTCATTTAGTTTCGACACTCGGCGCGGGGTATGTCGAAACTAAATGTATTTATTTTTATTAAATGAAAAAAATGTATGAAACCGATAGCTTATAATTATCGGCACGGATCTTGAGCGCTGGCCTTGACATGCGCAGAAGTCGTTTTTTGGGTCTCATCGGGTCAATGCACCGGTGCATGCGGGCGCAGGGAACGGTTTATCGCCTGTGATTGGCCCTTGGCATGACGCAGAGCGACGCGTCACAGATGCGAGTCCTGATTGGCTCGTTGTTGCAGCACACACTTCTCGACACTAGTACACTTCTGTGCAATTTAATTGTTTGTATTTTTATTGGTAATTTATAATTTCAACTTTTATAAATGTTTCTTCGTATTATATGATGTTTAACGCACAAGGTGTCAGTGAGTGCACGTGGTAGTTTTAAAGTTTATTATTATTTCTTATTAAAAAAAAATATATTTAAAAATAATAGTACTACATTGACATACATTATGCGATCATTGAGTTCTTTATTATATTTTATTAATACCAAACACTTTTTTTTTAATTTATACATGCCCAATAAATAAAACATTTTCATTTCCACTATACAGGGTGGCGAGGACAATGCGACAATAATTTAACACGCGGTTAGAACTAGTAGCCATGAATCATTTAAGTCATGACACGTTTTGATATTACGTAAACTGAAAGAATTTTTTTTTTCAAACAAACTATAATAAAAATCTATCTCAAATTGTGATCACTCTGTGCGAAAGTTCATTCGTCAAATAACTTACCTACGACTAGCGGGCTTACGTTTACTCGGTGCGGCAACGTCGCACGCCGCACGCGTAGGTACAACAGCTTGCCGCGTAGGTGCCGCCAAAATCGGACCGAACATGAGACATTTTATGCCTACAAGTCGCGACGCGTTGTTGCCAGCTGGCGCGCACAGCTGTTGTACCTACGCGGGCGGCGCGGCGGCGTGCGACGTTGCCGCACCGAGTAAACGTAAGCCCGCTAGTCGTAGGTAAGTTATTTGATGAATGAACTTTCGCACAGAGTAATCACAATTTGAGATAGATGTTTATTATTTAGTTTGTTTAAAAAAAATGTCTTTCAGTTTACGTAATATCAAAACGTATCATGATTAAAATGATTCATGGTTACTAGTCCTAACCGTGTTAAATTAATGTCGGGGTGGTAGCGCCACGCTGTATAGTACTCACCAAATCTTCTACAACCATTCTTTAAATTCTATAGAATGATCATCGCTTTCCTTAGTCACACATTCATAACATATTAGTGTTGACAATCAATAGTTTAGTGGATAGCACATCAAGCTAAGTATATTATTATGCTTTTGTTGCAAACTACTACTTATTACTAGCACAATATATATATGAACTACTGATTTATTTATTTATACTGTGGCGTGCCCGCCCGCCGCCATAGGTCACCGGAGTTCAAATCGCGACGGCTCCTGGGCAGCGCGGGCGCAAGCCGTTTCGGTGCGTTAAATGCCTAAACTTTCGGAATAAGGGGCCCTTAAGGGCCCCTTATTCGAAATTTACGTTTCTAGATCGAGTTTTTTTCAGACAAATCACCATATTTAAATTCTTAAAAAAATATATAGTACAGATACATGCTTTATCTAGTGACTTTTTTGGATAGAAACGAATTATTTAACATTTTGCTCGATAAAAAAAAATTCAGAAGTAAGGTCGATTTTAGAAGTATTTTTAGTTTTATAAGACTTGGACTGAACGTAATTTTATATAAATTTCACATTTCATTTACTAATCGGATTTGCCAGGGATATTATTGGATACAATTTTAATATGGCGCTTATTTTTTTTTTTTAATAAAATAAATACGTGAAAAGTGCTCGCGCGCACCGCGCGCTCCGTGCCAGTGTCCGGCCGGACGCCATCGAGGTAGGACCTACGCAACTTTTGCTCGCGACCACAAATTTACGTAAGTGATTGAAATGGTAAATAAAAAAAACAAAATTAAGAAAACAAGGATGCCTGAAGTGAAGATAATCCGAAAGTGTATTGCGTAAGCACTTATTCTATAAATACGTCACAATATGATTACTTCTATACACAGAGCAACGAGAAGTCAGTATGTATAGAATTTAAAATCTATAATGGGAATATTCACCTTTATAACGTGCAGATTTCCATCCTGGTCAAATTGAATGAACTTTCGCACAGAGTGATCACAATTTGAGATAGATGTTTATTATTTAGTTTGTTTGAAAAAAAAAGTCTTTCAGTTTACGTAATATCAAAACGTATCATGATTCAAATGATTCATGGTTACTAGTCCTAACCGTGTTAAATTAATGTCGGGGTGGTAGCGCCACGCTGTATAGTACTCACCAAATCTTCTACAACCATTCTTTGAATTCTATAGAATGATCATCGCTTTCCTTAGTCACACATTCATAACATAATATTAGTGTTGACAATCTATAGTTTAGTGGATAGCACATCAAGCTAAGTATATTATTATGTTTTTGTTGCAAACTACTACTTATTACTAGCACAATATATATATGAACTACTGATTTATTTATTTATACTGTGGCGTGCCCGCCCGCCGCCATAGGTCACCGGAGTTCAAATCGCGACGGCTCCTGAGCAACGCGGGCGCAAGCCGTTTCGGTGCGTTAAATGCCTAAACTTTCGGAATAAGGGGCCCTTAAACATCAAAAGTTCCCCCTTAGGGTTTGCTAGCGAGTCATGAAGCGCTGTATATTAGACATTAAACTGACAGACCCAATACAATGCCCCCAAAAACTAAAATTGCTAACGTTTGCCTAAAAGCTGCCTGTTTAAAGAACGCCCACTCTCACTTTCGGCAGACACAAGTCATTGCCTAATGACGCATGGATTAAAATATCCACCCAATGGATTCCATTGGGTAAGAAGAAGATGTATGAAACAAAGATTAACGAAACAGATATATGAGTGTAGTTTGAATGGAGTTGTTGGAAGGGAAAGACCACGACAGACGTTCCATGACCAAATAGGGAAAGTCTTAAAAAAGGGTCAGGTCAGGAGTACCCTAAACCGACGGGCGTGTATGAAGCGATTGATGAGTGTGGATGAAGCTAAAGTGGTATGCAAGGATCGTAGCAAATGGAAAGATGTGATCTCTGCCTACCCCCAAGGGAAAGAGGCGTGACGTTCTATGTAAGTTCCCGTTATTGGAGCGACCCTGGCAGCGTTAGCGGTAGTCTGCAAAAGCGTTTCCGTGGCCCCCAACAAGCTGTAGGGAACTGAAAAGCACTCCGGTGGTATTAGCTGGTAAGACTACTTCACCTTTCCCAGGGCGAAGGAAGTCTATGAGAATTTTCACCGGGTCACAAAATAGGCTTCGGTCCTCGAAAGTGGAAGTCGCGTTAAAAGAACTGTATGACCCATCAAGATCGAGTTGGTCCCAAATTCATTTAAATATTTTTTTCTTTTATTAAAAGCATTTTTTAAGTCTTTCAATTTTTATTATATATTGCATCAGTATTTTGTTACTACCGATGTAAGCATTTGTTCGTCAATATATAAAAAAAAATAATCATAGACTTTATTTTTAATGAAAATTTAATAGTCAGTCCCTACCGAACATACGGAAGCTAATAAAGAAGTCTTTAATTAATCACAATATTGATTTATTCTTGAAAACTTAATACTGTTTATCACGATTGTACAATTATCGCCATTTATCTGTTTGCACATCCGATATTACATAGCACTAAAACCAATTAAGGAAAAAGATACGAAAAATAAGCGAATCAATCTTATTGTTGTTTTTAATTAATGCTACATTAAAACATTACGTAGAGAAGAAACAATTTTAGGTGCATAAAGATAAGCGAAGACCTTAAAAAAATAGGCCCGATATATTTCTTCATGCACGCCGCTAATCTATTTGCTCAAATGTACTGAAATGGTTTATTCTGCCAAAAGGATAAATTATAATATATCTTTAACATGTATTTTTTTTAATTATGAGCTCGCTGGAATCGACATTTACTACCTAGCTGCCTTTAGAGGAAAAAGCCAGATCGATCTGAGGAAGACGTGCCAACGCGCACAAAAGCCGGAAAAAAGGGAGCTGCACAGCCCGACACATGACGATACCGTCAGTGGCACGACAAAACATATCAGGCAATAATTTACTCAGATCGCCAGATTGTGCTCATTAGGAATACTATTTATGATAAAAATAATAAAAATTGTATTGAAATTGACCAGCATTGTCTTTACACCTACAAGGCCATATTTAATTATTCTAATATTTTGAGGAATAATATAATTTAAAATCAGTTTTAAACATAATATGCAAAGCACAAGATATCACGTCATTCTAGTAAAACTGTATAATATGCAAAAGCACAAAAAATGACATGGAATATTTAAAACAAATTTACATACATACAATAGTGTCCAAAAAAATGTCACATATTGAATTGACAAGTCCGAGTCACATTACTTTGCGAAATGGAATGTAATTTTGGAGATTCTTTTTGTAACATTGTCTAGGCCTTCAGACATAATATACAAAAAAAAAACAAAACTCAAAAAAAACAAACGAAAAAATATTTACCAGAAAAAACAATGGATGAAATCGCGCCGTCTGTCCGTCAAAGAGTATTTACTCGAACATTGAGTGACGTCTGAGAAATAAATCCCGTTGAAATGTCGCGTATTCACTCCGCCGCGAAGCCGTCTAAAGGGCCACACAGACGATCAGACATGTTTGTCTCAAACGTTTGATAGGAAGGGTCTTCCGTTCTTCTCCATTAGAGAAACTGCAACTACCGGATACAAAAAGAGACCATTGTGAAATTGGCGACACAAAATATTTATTAAGTTTCGTCAAACCAGCTTCAAACACGAGAATCTTTGACAATCATTTCAAACCAGCTGTGTAGACGATAAAACATTTTTGAATCAAGCTAAAACCTGTTGGATGGTCTCTTGGTCTCGAAATCCCTTGTAGTGAAAGACTGTATGTAGTGCTTTTTATACACACATAGTTTTTGTGAAAACAAAGTACCTAAATAAAAGCTTAAGCCCTATAGAGTTGAGATTGGAGTACTACAATCGAAAAACGTTTTATTTATTCACATCTTAATTAGCTTGTTATAATCTATTATGAAAAAAATATTAACTTATGATTTTATCATCAATCCCGCTTTCAAAAAAAAATATGGAATTTAGTATTTTGCAAAGAAAACAGTTAGTCATCACCAATACACTGTTTTTACCACTACAATTTAAGAACCATCGCACAAAACCAAAATCAACCTTCAAACAAAAAATATATTCAAATCGAGTTATTCCTTTAAGCGTGACAGTGCCTCAGAAAACCTAATAAATCTTCAGTAAGGGCAAAAACCGTAAAAATGAGAACTGAGTGAGAGTGAGAGATCATCATCACACCCGTAGAACGTCCACTGCTGAACCAATAATTTACTCATAGTCATAGTTATAATTTTAATCACTCTGTATTTGGTTTGGTAATTATCAGTTTCCAGTTGACCTGTTGATAATATCAAAATTCGTTGATTAGTCAACAGATTAGGAATTTTGTGTACCATGAAAACGGTAATCCATCATATAAAAAGAAGCAGTTGCTTGCTAGCACTGTATTAAAAACATTCAGTTCGCCAATATACCAACGGTACATATTTTTTAAATAAATATGATAAAAGTACTCATTGCTTTGACGCTAGTGGCCTTGTGCCAAGCTCTACAACGTCCAACAATTGTTCAATCGGTCACTTGGAATGACAATTTCATAGTCTTTGAATTCCACTGGACTCCAGTAGAAAGTGAAATATGGACTGATCCCTTAGTCGGGTACAAGGTAAGAGTTTTTGATTTAAATGCAAAATAGTACATTTTGGTTTTAAATAAAACTAAGCCAAAAAATATTCTGTAATTTTCGGTACTTAATTAATTTGTAAAACTTGTGATTACTGTTTAGATGCGAGTGTGGGAGGTGAAAAACGCAGTCTGGGAAACCAAAGCCAAAAAGTACACTTCAGCTGATGGAGAATATGATGTGCTGATGGAACAGCAGCAAGAAGAAGACGAGGTAATTATATTAGTACATGACCATTTTAGTCATGTCAGGCAATATGTTTAAAAATCAATATGGACCTTTGTTTTCCATGTTATGGCTAGTGGATACGAGGCGTTCACCCAAATTTTCTTTTTGCAAAATAATCTTTATAATAATAAACGTTTTTAAATTTCAGTCGATGGATGCCACCAAGAACTCGGAGCTTGTTTTGCTACAAGAGATCCGGACCCCAGCAGACTTGCCCTCAGCCGCCTACTTGAACGTGAGGAGGGGTGTCACCTATGAAATCCGTGTGTCGGCATTCACTAAAACACACGAAAGCGCTTACTCACTACCAAGGAGACTCATGGTTCACCCACTTCCATCCACACCCAGTGTTGGAACTCGTTCTATTGAGATTGCAATGGATTAAGGACGCATCTTAAAAAATAAATGAAATATAGAACATACATCATTCTTTTATTTGATTTAATTTTCTTTTCTTTGGTTTCGTGATATTGCGTGTGTGGTCTTTAAGTAAATGACATCTAACTCGGTGTTACTAAAACCCTATATAGTTAATAAGTATTTTTAATATTTTATATTAGGGCTTCGTCACTTATTAAAATAGGAGAAGGAAAACATCGTGAGGAAACCAGTACATATAACAGTTTTTGTGGTGACACATCCTTGAAAATCTTAGATGTGCAGCTGGTTTCCTAAATGATGTTAAATCACGTCAGAGGTATATGGGCAGCTTAAAGACTATTAGGTTGTACATCAACCACAAGAAAAAGCCAGAATGTATGACCTTTAAGTTCTTATTAGACTTTAAGGGTTATTTTCAAAATAACTGAAAAATAAATTGATTTATTTTGGAGTGACTTCAAATTATGTTGGTGGCAACGCTGCAATACCAAAAAAAATTCTACGTTGCCGTGTCTTACGGGGTCCATACTGTACTTATTACGTATATTATAATACTAGCTGTGCCCGCGACTTCGTCCGCGTGGAATAATTATTTTGGGCATCATTTATTTTTGCGGACAACCTCCTTAGTTTTATAAATTATAGCTGTTACCCACGACTTTGTCTTCGTCATTTTCTGTTATTGTTTTAGACAATTTAGTTTTTAAATTTTTAAAAGAACATAATTATTTTAAAGTACCTACTTCTGCGTAAATTATATTTTTAGTTTTATTTTCTTGTGGCAGAAGTACATATTGATTTTCTCCACAACCTGATACGTTGATACGACTGTTAACAAATGCATTAATTTCGACCGAATTTGATTACCATAAAAACGGTTCTAGTGAGTTAACCTTAAAAGATAGACATATACTGCCGTGGACATTTTTTTAGATCATTTCAATAGAAATAATTCTTTTCTACATATATTTTTGGTATCTTGAACCGTTTTCGCAGCGCACGCAACGGAAGCTCTCAAGGATGAATAATTTTCCCCGTTTTTTTCACATTTACCGTTATTTCTTCGCTCCTAATAGTTGCAACGTGATGTTATATAGCCTAAAGCCTTCCTCGATAAATGGTCTATTCAACACAAAAAGAATTTTTCGATTCGACCCAGTAGTTCCTGAGATTAGCGCGTTCAAACAAACAAACAAACAAACAAACAAACAAACTCTTCAGCTTTATAATATTAGTATAGATTGTGTAATACCTTTTAAACGTAATTATGCAGTGCAATAATAGATAGTATTGTGTTACCGTATGTAAGCCCTAACGGTAGTGGCAATACTATCGTTATACAAGAGCGCGTGTATACCGCTTTACTTCCACATTCCTCTAATTTATGAAACATCATGTTTGGTTTGAAGATTATGAATTTCAATGCCACTGGTTGGAATTTTTTTGGCCCTTCAGGGGTTATTCGATACTAATATCTATTTTAAAAAATTACATTACAAGTCCATAATTTCCAACAAATTGATCCAGCATTGAGTACTTCTCTGAAAAATCAAGGTGTGAAGACTTTTCTTAAGAGATTTGTTAATTCAATTATTACCTTTAAAATAAATTTACATCCATACTTACCAGTTTTATTTTAAATATAGTCTGGTGACGTCATGAGAGTATGATTTAAATCATGTCACGCTTCGTGTTATTTTTTTATCAACATAGTGATTTACACCGTTTTCATATATGTATATCCGTGACATGTGTATTTATAAACAGGTAACAGGAAAATGATTATAATTACGTACAGAAACTAAAGCTTTAATGGCCTCCTGTGGTTCTCAGACAAGGATTTGCAGCAAGTCGCTATTGTAAATATTTTTTCGTACTAAAAGATCTATCTAACGATACCTACGCTGTAACGATTGAAGTCAGCACGAAAATGGTGATCCTCCGGAAACAGTCGCGAGATCGCGCCGTTGCGTTTTTAACTTACTTTAAACACTTAATTTAAGTTTTGCCAGTAGGCCAATAGGAGTGCGGCCATCGAAGCCTAAAAGAAGGCATGCAGGCCTAAAAAGAATAGGTAGGTATGCATGAGATTGGAATATTGCATTTGAAAAAATGTTTTATTTATCCACAATTTTGTTAGTTAACATTCCATAATGAAAAGCGTATCTTCCATTAATTAATTAAAGATTTAACCTATTAAAAAGTTGTCAAATTGAACAAAATGTGACACATACACATACATTACTAATTTAAATGTAATACGTTGCAATCTTCTTAATGCATCAAAATAATAATATGTATATTTTTTTATATTACCTGCTTTTACCCGACTAGGCGACTGCCAAAGCCGTCGAGTGGGGTATCAAAATGAAGGGTTTTAATAACAATATTCTAAAAATATAAATAACTTGTAATTTTTATTTCAAATAAATGATATAACGTTTAATGAAAACAATTTTCTTTGAAATAAAAGCTTACTAACTTACAAGTTGTGAGAGGTACTTAAAGCATTCTAAGCTGGACTAAAAACAACCACTAACTATAAAGGAAAAAACAAGCTCTTTAATTAAGTGAGAAGAGTATACGGTACACCGTACAGTATATTTTATTCGATACTTGCATAAATAACAGATATATTTTCATTAATTAAAAATATAATTTATACTTTGAAAAAAAAATGCAGGCGGGACAAACAAATCTGAATCTAGCATTAGTCGAACATTAATTTAACATTTTGGTAGAAATCTAAGTACTGTCAATCTTTGAGTAATTTGTTTGTTCGCCCAGTAATCTTTACATCCATTTTAACAATTCAAATGAATTACTTGTAAATATTACAACTTGAAAGCTTAGCTAAAATAGTTTTATTGATGTAATACGATAATTAAAGATTTTATAAAATCATCCAACTACGTATAGGCCACGTTATAGACGAACATAGCCGTCATTAATAATATAAAATTGAAGCTTTTAGTGTGATTAAAATAATTCGGATAAAATATTGTAACGCGCACTACTAGACTAATAATATGAAACAACCAAAATATTTTTTTTTGCGCGTTAGTAAATCACATTATACATATATTATTATTATCTATTTTTTTTTTAATACAAATGTGCCCGGATCGATTTCGGCCACGGCGGCCCGTGTTACTATGACATCAGCCAGCTACGCAGGACATATTATAGTGCACAAGCGTGTGCGCAAACACAGGTGCAATCTCTATTCCTTTACTCTCATAGCCCGATGAGACGGTAATCCGACACGACCGGAGAGTCACACATTTTTACGTGCCTTCCGAAACACGGAAGCTGTGATATTTATTTCTTAAACGCACACAACATTCGAAAAGTCGGTGCGCGCCGTGTTGATCGAACTCAAGACTTCTGACTTAGCAGTCCTACGGTCTTGCCCCTAAGCTATCACAGCTTCGTCGTTTTTTTAAATATCGCAAATCCTTGATATTTTTTTTACCTTCGTGAGCGTTTCCTTGTTAGCTTCTATCTGCATCATCTAATTAGTTCGTCCATATAAAAAGACAAAATATTTTGACGTTATTTTTTAACGAAAATTTTATACTCAGTCAACTACCTTATCAAACATACGGAAGCTTATAAAGTCTTTAATTAATCACAATATTGATGTATTTTTGAAAACTTAATAAGGTTTATCACGATAGTCATATTGTCATTTATCTGTTTGCGCACACCTGTTCAGCATTACATAGTAGGTACCAATTAAGGAAAAAGATACGGAAAAATAACGATCTATCTTATTGTTACTTTTAACTAGCGACCCGCCCCGGCTTCGCACGGATGCAATGCTGATACTAATACTATACTACAGAAAAACTGTGAACGTTGTGTATAAAACATAACGGTCCGCTCCGGCATGGCCGCAAACGCTTCGTCCCGCAATTTTTAAATCTGTAGTATCCTCGAAAATATTCATTTAAATGAATTAATACTGAACAGCGCCATATAAATCTATGTTAAATCAACAACATATTTAAGGTATTTAATCGGATTTTAATGCTGTATTGGTTAAAATCGCTTCAAAAATTAGCCATTATCGGTCGTAAAAAGTAAATGACAAAAAAATCTTATTGTGGGATATCCATAAGAGATAGACATACTATCTCGAAGTTTTCTGTTCATCTTTTCCATGTACGTACAATACTTAGTTCATTATTTTGATAAATCTCGTAGGGTTCAGCCTGCGTTTACAATGTAAGCGGAAAAAAAATATATTTACGACATCACGTTAGAACCCTCAAAAATAACAGTATTTCTGCAGTATTTAATGGATGTTATTACCTATACATTAAAAACATTCCTCTTGAATCACTGTATTTAATCATACAAAGGGGCACGAGGATAAAGAATGCGACTTTGTTTACTACTATGTACTTGAATACTACATTAAAACATTATGTGAAGAAGAAACTATTTTAAGTGAATATAGATAAGCAACGACACTAACAAAGTAGCTAGGAGCTTTTCACACACAGTTTTTTACACAGTCAGAGTTGAGATTGAAGTGCTGCAATTGAAAAAGATTTTATTTATTCACATCTTAGTTAGCTTGTTATATTCTATTATGAAAAAAGAATTATTTTTCATCCATCCCGTTTTTACAAAAGTTGTTGGAATTTAGTGTTTAGTAATTTTGCGAAGAAAACAATGCACCTTTTTTACCACTACAGTCTACCTGTCTAAGAACTATCGCACAAAACCAACCTTCAGACAAAAAATATATCCAAATCGAGTTATTCCTTTACGCGCGACAGTGCCACAGAAAACCTAAGAAATCGTCGCTAAGGGTAAAAAACAATAAAAATAAGATCTGAGTCATCAACATCATCATCATCACACCCGTGGAACGTCAACTGTTGAACGAGTAATTTACTCCTAATCGTAGTTATCATTTTGATCATTCTGTCTTTGATTTGGTAATTATCAGTTCCCAGGTGATAAGAATATAAAGATTCGTTGTTTACTAAAAGATTAAGATACCCAAAAGATAAAGAACTACAATAAATACGGTAATTCATGTAAATATCCATCATATAAAAAGAGGCAGCTAGCTTGCTAGCACTGTATTAAATACATATATTCAGTTCGCCGATATACCAACTTAACATATTTTTTAAATATGATGAAAGTACTTTTTGCTTTGACACTAGTGGCCTTGTGCCAAGCTCTAGAACGTCCAACAATTTTTCGAACGGTCATTCGCAATGACAATTTCTTACTCTTCGAATTCCACTGGACTCCAGTAGAAAGTGGAATATGGACTGATCCCTTAGTCGGATACAAGGTAAGAGTTTTTTTTATTTACATGCAAAGTAATATATTTTGGGTTTAGAATAAAACTAAGCCAAAAAACATTTTCTGTAATTTTCGGTACTTCATTAATTTATAAAACTTGTGGTTACCGCGTAGATGCGAGTGTGGGAGGTGCCAAACGCGGTCTGGGACATCAAAGCCAAACAGTACACTTCAGCTGATGGAGAATATGATGTGCTGATGGAACAGCAGCAAGGAGAAGAGGTATTATTATATTAATACATGATCATTTTTGCCACGATCTTTTTTTCATTACATTATTTTAATAATTTACCATAGACTGACACCTCGTTACAATTATCAGACAATGCGTTTAAAAATCAATACGTAACTTTGTTTTTCATGGTATGGCTAGTTAGATACGAGGAGATACCTTTGTTCCCTTTTTTTTATAATCTTCATAATCATATTTTTATTACTAATTTACATTTATTGGAGTTGTCCTTTTAATTTTGAATCTACATCATGAGCTGGCACGCTGGCGGCAACAGCACAATTCAAACAGTGAATTATTTTGTCTTTTCAACTCCTTTGCCGCCAGTTACAGCCAGAGCTATCACAATACATAGACGCGTTTTGGTTTCATAGCAATATAGGTATTTAAAAAAACCTCTTGAAATTTCAGTCAATGGATGCCACCAAGAACTCGGAGCTTGTTTTGCTACAAGAGATCAGGACCCCAGCAGACTTGCCCTCAGCCGCCTACCTCAACGTGAGGAGGGGTGTCACCTATGAAATCCGTGTGTCGGCATTCACTAAAACACACCAAAGCGCTTACTCACTTTCAACGAGACTCATGGTTCACCCGCCTGCAGCCGCACCCAGTGTAGGCGCTCGTTCTATTGAGATTGCAATGAACTAATTGTACACTTCTTAAAAAATAAATGAAATATGGAAACAAATGCAGAACATTAATCATTCTTTTATTTTATTTCTTTTCTGTGGCTTTCTGATATTCTTTTTCGTAAATGACGTTTATAGTAGCAGAAGCGAGATGATGCATTAATGCAGTAGCGGCTAGTCTCTTACACGAATATTTTTTATAAAACTTTAGTTCTTCTCCTCTTGAAGGTCAGCTTTAAACCTGACACAGCACAACAAGCTTATAACTTCCTGAGATCAATATGATAAGCGAAATTAATCTTAGCCTCTTAATTTGGTGTTACGAAATCCTATATAAGTATTTTACAAGCTTTTATTTGACTTGCCGTGTTCTTTAATTGGTTGGTTAGTCTGTACGGGCAAAATTTGCGTCACTTATCGACTTTCGACTGATCTAAAATTTTGCAGAGATATGTAAATTGGGTGACAATGCAATATTATCATATTAGAAAGCCGATATATGATGATGGAGCCGGAAAGTGGCCATAGCATCTCAGAGAAAAAACTACGTTCCCCTATCGAGTTTGAACTCGTTGCCATTGTCTTGCCAAGCGCTCTTCATTTTCGTTTTAGTGCACTCAAATAAGTAAAAGCTTGTTTTGAAAAAATATATATTTAATATTTTATATCAGCCTTTTTTGAATTCATGTGCGATATCAAGGTAGTCATCACTTGTTAGAATAAGTGAAGGAATACACTTTAAAGGAAACCAGAACATCTGACAGTTCTTATGGGGACACATCCTTTAAAAAATCCTGATGTGCAGCTGGTTTCCTAAATGGTATTAAGCGACGTTACGTCATTCGGTTTAGAGATTATGAATTTCATCAATCCATAATCTCCAAACTAAAAATTTTGTTAAATATTTTTTCGTCCTTTCAGATCATCTTACAACCCCTAAGACTTTATGTCGTAAATGACAAAAAATCTTATAGTGGGATATCCATAAGAGATAGACATACTATCGCGAAGTTTTCCGTAGATCTTTTCCATGTACGTACAATACTTAGTTCATTATTTTTATAAATCTCGTAGGGTTCAATTCAAAGGCCTGCGTTTGCAATAAAAGCAAGCAATGCAATGGAAAAAAAAATATTTACGACATCACAATAGAACCCTCAAAAATAACAGTATTTCTCCACTATATAATGGATATTTTTATACGTTAAAAACATTCCTCTTGGATCACTCTATTTAATCATACAAAGGGACACGAGGATAAAGAATGCGACTTTGTTTACTACTATGTACTTGAATACTACATTAAAACATTATGTAAAGAAGAAACTATTTTAAGTGTATATAGATAAGCAAAGACACTAACAAAATAGGGCCCGATGACAATAAAACCCACCGGATACAAAAAAAACCGGCTAAGAAGAGTTCCATACTATCGTCTATGATAGAAAATCACGTTTGTTGTATTTATTTGAAAGGTAATCTAAAAGTAAATATTCTGACAAAATTTGAAGCGTCTCTATCTGTTACCGTTTTTAATATTGAGCCCCTTAATATTTCATTTTAATTTTTTTACTATTTGTTGTTATAGCGGCAACGGAAATACATCATTTGTAAAAAAATCAGCTTTCTATAATAGCTATCACGTTTTATGAGATACAGCCTTTTATTTGTAACCCAGTGGAAATCCTCATGACTGCCCTCGTCAGGGGGTTGACGAGGGGGTGTACCGGACTTTTACCGGGTAAAACCACTGGAGCGTCCTCATCTGTCTATGCGGATACGGGGTTCACTTTCGCATTCACCGCGCCCCAGGCAGGCCTCGACCCACCGTGCGAGATCGGCAGGTCTTTCCTTCCTTTAAGTATGTAGGAGCAGCCACTACACGCTCACTTCGGCCGTTAGTGACGGACGTCGGACTCTCCCAGTCCTTAGTCTGTCAGCCTCTGGTTATGGAGGTCGCGGATCGGCTTTGGCTTCCTTCCTCTTCCGTCCAGCGCGCCGTCGGCGGGACGGGAGAAGACTCAGTGCCTCCCTCTCCTGTTCGGCCGTCTCCTTTGCAAAGATTACTTCGTCGCAGAAGGAGACGACCCCATCCCAGGACTCCCCGCTATCGACCATGCCTTTGATCACGGCCGATAGCGAGAGGTCGTTCCCGCCGATATGAGATACAGCCTGGAAACAGACAGACAGATAGCGAAGGCTTAATAAAAGGGTCAGGGTTGTGAAATTGGCTACACAAAATGTTTATAAAGTTTTATGAAACCAGCTTGATACAGAAAAATCTTTGACTATCCTTTCAATCCAGCTGAAAAGATAGCTAGACGATGAAACATATTTGAATCAAATCAAAAACCTGTTGGATGGTCTCTTGGGCTCGAAACCCCTTAAGATTGTGCGTGGAGCTTTTCACACACAGTTTTTTACACACTCAGAGTTGAAATTGAAGTGCTGCAATTGGTGTGGTGCAAGGTTTTATTTAGGTACTCACATCTTAGTTAGCTTGTTATATTAGCATATTATTTTGTCATCCATCCCGTTTTTACAAAAGTTGTTGGAATTTAGTGTTTAGTAATTTTACAAAGAAAACAATGCACCATTTTACCACTACAGTCTATCTGTCTAAGAACTATCGCACAGAACCAACCTTCAGACAAAAAAAATATCTAAATCAAGTAATTCCTTTAAGCGCGACAGTGCCACAGAAAACCTAATAAATCGTCGCTAAGGGTAAAAAACAATAAAAATAAGAACTGAGTCATTAACATCATCATCATCACACCCGTGGAACTTCCACTGTTGAACGAGTAATTTACTCCTAATCGTAGTTATCATTTTGATCACTCTGTCTTTGATTTGGTAATTATCAGTTCCCAGTTGATAAGAATATAAAGATTCGTTGTTTTCTAAAAGATTAAGATACCCAAAAGATAAAGAACTACAATAAATACGGTAATTCTTGTAAATATCCATCATATAAAAAGAGGCAGCTAGCTTGCTAGCACTGTATTAAATACATATTCAGTTCGCCAATATACCAACATTACATATTTTTTAAATATGATGAAATTACTTTTTGCTTTGACACTAGTGGCCTTGTGCCAAGCTCTAGAACGTCCAACAATTTTTCGAACGGTCATTCGCAATGACAATTTCTTACTCTTCGAATTCCACTGGACTCCAGTAGAAAGTGGAATATGGACTGATCCCTTAGTCGGATACAAGGTAAGAGTTTTTGATTTAAATGCAAAATAATACATTTTGGGTTTAGAATAAAACTAAGCCAAAAAACATTTTCTGTAATTTTCGGTACTTAATTAATTTGTAAAACTTGTGATTACTGTTTAGATGCGAGTGTGGGAGGTGCCAAACGCGGTCTGGGACATCAAAGCCAAACAGTACGCTTCAGCTGATGGAGAATATGATGTACTGATGGAACAGCAGCAAGGAGAAGAGGTAATAATATTATTATATTAATACCTGATCATTTTTGTCACGATCATTTTTTCATTACATTATTTCAATAATTTACCATAGACTGACACCTCGTTACAATTATCAATATGCACCTTTGTTTTTCATGGTATGGCTAGTTGGATACGAGGAGTTAACCTTTGTTTTCTTCTTTTTTTTTAATAATCTTCATAATAATATTTTTATCACTAGTTCACTTATCGGAGTTGTCCATTTAATTTCGAATCTACTTGGGATCATGAGCTGGCACGCTGGGGGCAACAACACAATTCAAACAGTGAATTATTTTGACTTTTCAACCCCTTTGCCGCCAGTTACAGCCAGTGTTATCACAATACATAGACGCGTTCTGGTTTCATAGCAATATATTTAATAAACGTCTTTAAATTTCAGTCGATGGATGCCTCCAAGAACTCGGAGCTTGTTTTGCTACAAGAGATCAGGACCCCAGCAGACCTGCCCTCAGCCGCCTACCTCAACGTGAGGAGGGGTGTCACCTATGAAATCCGTGTGTCGGCATTCACTAAAACACACCAAAGCGCTTACTCACTTTCAACGAGACTCATGGTTCACCCGCCTGCAGCCGCACCCAGTGTAGGCGCTCGTTCTATTGAGATTGTAATGGACTAATTGTACACTTCTTAAAAAATAAATGAAATATGGAAACAAATGCAGAACATTAATCATTCTTTTATTTTATTTCTTTTCTGTGGCTTTATGATATTCTTTTTCGTAAATGACATTTATAGTAGTAGAAGCGAGAAGATGTATTTATGCACTTAGCGGCTAGTCTCTTACACGAATTTTCTTTATAAATGTTTAGTTCTTCTCCTCTTGAAGGTTAGCTTTAAACCTGTCACAGCGCAACAAGCTTATAACTTCCTGGGATCAATTTGATATGCGAAATTAATCCTAGCCTCTTAAAAACTTGGTGTTACGAAATCCTATTATATAGTTGATAAATATTATTTCAAGCTTTTATTTGACTTGCCGTGTTCGTTAATTGGTTGGTTGGTTAGTCTGTACGGGCCAAATCTTGGAAGCAAAATTTGCGTCACTTATCGACTTCTGATTGATCTAAAATTTTGCAGAGGTATGCAAATTGGGTGACAATGCAATACTGACATATGATGATGGAGCCGGAAAGTGGCCATAGCATCTCAGAAAAAAAACTACGTTCCCCTATCGAGTTTGAACTCGTTGCCATTGTCTCGCCAAGCGCTCTTCATTTTCATTTTAGTGCACTCAAATAAGTAAAAGCTTGTTTTGAAAAAATATACATTTAATATTTTATATCAGCCTTATTTCGAATTCATGTGCATATCGCAAGGTAGTCATCACTTGTTAGAATAGGTGAAGAAATACACTTTGAGGAAACCAGAACATCTGACAGTTCTTATGGGGACACATCCTTTAAAAAATCCTGATGTGCAACTGGTTTCCTAAATTGTATTAAGCCACGTTACGTCATTCGGCTTAGAGATTATGAATTTCAATCCATAATCTCCAAACTAAAAATTTTGTTAAATATTTTTTCGTCCTTTCAAATCATCTTACAACCCCTTAAGACTTTATGTCGTAAATGACAAAAAAATTTATAGTGGAATATCCATAAGAGATAGACATACTATCGCGAAGTTTTCCGTAGATCTTTTCCATGTACGTACAATACTTAGTTCATTATTTTTATAAATCTCGTAGGGTTCAGCCTGCGTTTGCAATGTAAGCAAGCAATGCAATGGAAAAAAAATATTTACGACATCACATTAGAACCCTCAAAAATAACAGTATTTCTCCACTATACTATAATGGATATTTTTATACGTTAAAAACATTCCTCTTGGATCACTCTATTTAATCATACAAAGGTACACGAGGATAAAGAATGCGACTTTGTTTACTACTATGTACTTGAATACTACATGAAAACATAATGTAAAGAAGAAACTATTTTAAGTGTATAGATAAGCAACGACACTAACAAAATAGGGCCCGATTACAATAAAACCCACCGGATACAGAAAAACCGGTCAAGTGCGAGTCGGGCTCGCGTACGAAGAGTTCCGTACTATCGTCTATGATAGAAAATCACGTTTGTTGTATTTATTTGGAAGGTAATATAAAAGTAAATATTCTGACAAAATTTAATATTTAATTTTTTACTATTTGTTGTTATAGCGGCAACAGAAATACATGATTTGTAAAAAAATCAGCTTTCTAGCTATCACGTTTTATGAGATACAGCCTTTTTTTGTAACTCAATGGAAATCCTCATGGACTGCCCTAGTCAGGGGATTGACGAGGGGGTGTACCGGACTTTTACCGGCTAAAACCACTGGAGCGTTCTCATCTGTCTATGGCCGGGGGTACGGGGTTCGCTTACGCATTCACCGCGCCCCCGGCAGGCCTCGACCCACCGTGCGAGATCGGCGGGTCTCGCCTCCCTGTAAGAGTGTAGGAACAGCCACTACACGCTCACTTCGGCCGTTAGAGACGGACGTCGGACTCCCCCAGTCCTTAGTCTGTCAGCCTCTGGTTATGGAGGTAGCGAATCGGCTTCGGCTCCCCCCCTCCTTCGGTCAGCGCGCCGTCGGCGGGACGGGAGAAGGCTCAGTGCCTCCCTCTCCCGTTCGGCCGTCTCCTTTGCAAAGATTACTTCCTCGCAAAAGGAGACGACCCCATCCCAGGACTCCCCGCTATCGACCATGGGTTTGATCACGACCGATAGCGAGAGGTCGTTCCCGCCGATATGAGATACAGCCTGGAAACAGACAGACACATAGCGGAGGCTTAATAACAGGGTCAGGGTTGTGAAATTGGCTACACAAAATATTTATAAAGTTTTATGAAACCAGCTTGATACAGAAAAATCTTTGACTATCCTTTCAATCCAGCTGAAAAGATAGCTAGACGATAAAACATATTTGAATCAAGACAAAATCCTGTTGTATGGTCTCTTGGTCTCGAAACTCCTTAAGGTTGTGCGTGGAGCTTTTCACACACAGTTTTTTACACACTCAGAGTTGAGATTGAAGTGCTGCAACTGGTTTGGTGTGAGGTTTTATTATGAAAAAAATATTAGCATATTATTTCATCATCACACCCGTGGAACGTCCACTGTTGAACGAGTAATTTACTCCTAATCGTAGTTATCATTTTGATCACTCTGTCTTTGATTTGGTAATTATCAGTTCCCAGTTGATAAGAATATAAAGATTCGTTGTTTACTACAAGATTAAGATACCCAAAAGATAAAGAACTACAATAAATACGGTAATTCATGTAAATATCCATCATATAAAAAGAGGCAGCTAGCTTGTTAGCACTGTATTAAATACATATATTCAGTTCGCCAATATACCAACGGTACATATTTTTTAAATATGATGAAAGTACTTTTTGCTTTGACACTAGTGGCCTTGTGCCAAGCTTTAGAACGTCCAACAATTTTTCGAACGGTCATTCGCAATGACAATTTCTTACTCTTCGAATTCCACTGGACTCCAGTAGAAAGTGGAATATGGACTGATCCCTTAGTCGGATACAAGGTAAGAGTTTTTGATTTAATATGCTTTTTATACTTAATAAATTTTGGGTTTTAAATAAAACTAAGCCAAAAATATTACGTAATTTTCGGTACTTAATTATTTGTAAAACTTTTGGTTACCGCTTAGATGCGAGTGTGGGAGGTGCCAAACGCGGTCTGGGACATCAAAGCCAAACAGTACACTTCAGCTGATGGAGAATATGATGTGCTAATGGAACAGCAGCAAGGAGAAGAGGTAATTATATTAATACATGATCATTTTTGTCACGATTTTTTTTTCATTACATTATATTAATAATTTACCGTAGACTGAAACCTCGTTACAATTATCAAGTAATATGTTTTAAAATCAATATGGACCTTTGTTTTTCATGGTATGGCTAGTTGGATACGAAGAGTTAACGTTTGTTTTCCTTTTTTAAGTAACCTTGCTAACAATATTTTTATCACCAACGCACATTTCTCGGAAGTGTCCGATTAATTTCGGATCCAATTGGGATTATGAGCTGGCACGCTGGCGGCAACAACACAATTCAAACAGTTAATTATTTTGACTTTACAACCCTGTTACCGCCACTTAATGCCAGAGTTATCACAATATATAGATGCGTTCTGGTTTCATTGCAATTCAATTAATAAACGTCTTTAAATTTCAGTCCATGGATGCCACCAAGAACTCGGAGCTTGTTTTGCTACAAGAGATCAGGACCCCAGCAGACTTGCCTTCAGCCGCCTACTTGAACGTGAGGAGGGGTGTCACCTATGAAATCCGTGTGTCGGCATTCACTAAAACACACCAAAGCGCTTACTCACTTGCAACGAGACTCATGGTTCACCCGCCTGCAGCCGCACCCAGTGTGGGCGCTCGTTCTATTGAGATTGCAATGGACTAATTGTACATTTCTTAAAAAATAAATGAAATATGGAAACAAATGCAGAACATTAATCATTCTTTTATTTTATTTCTTTTCTGTGGCTTTATGATATTCTTTTTCGTAAATAACGTTTATAGTAGCAGAAGCGTGACGATGTATTAATGCAGTAGCGGCTAGTCTCTTACATGAATATCTTTATAAAACTTTAGTTCTTCTCCTCTTGAAGGTCAGCTTTAAACCTGACACAGCCCAACAGGCTTATAACTTCCTGAGATCAAAACGATATACCAACTGAATCCTAGCCTCTTAAAAACTTGGTGTTACGAAATTGTAATTATAGTTGTTTATTAAGTATTTTACAAGCTTTTATTTGACTTGCCGTGTTCGTTAATTGGTTGGTTAGTCTGTACGGGCCAAATCTTGAAAGCAAAATTTGCGTCGCTTATCGACTTCCGATTGATCTAAAATTTTGCAGAGATATGCAAATTGGGTGACAACGCTATATTATCATATTAGAAAGATGATATATGATGATGGACCTGAAAGGTGGCCATAGCATCTCAGAGAAAAAACTACGTTCCCCTATCGGAACTAGTTACCATTGTCTTGCCAAGCGCTCTTCATTTTCGTTTTAGTGCACTCAAATAAGTAAAAGCTTGTTTTGAAAAAATATGCATTTAATATTTTAAATCAGCCTTATTTCGAATTCATGTGCATATCGCAAGGTAGTCATCACTTGTTAGAATAGGTGAAGGAATACACTTTGAGGAAACCAGAACATCTGACAGTTCTTATGGGGACACATCCTTTAAAAAATCCTGATGTGCAGCTGGTTTCCTAAATTGTATTAAGCCACGTTACGTCATTCGGTTTAGAGATTATGGATTACAATCCATAATCTCCAAACTAAAAATTTTGTTAAATATTTTTTCGTCCTTTCAAATCATCTTACAACCCCTTAAGACTTTATGTCGTAAATGACAAAAAAATCTTATAGTGGAATATCCATAAGAGATAGACATACTATCGCGAAGTTTTCCGTAGATCTTTTCCATGTACGTACAATACTTAGTTCATTATTTTTATAAATCTCAGGGTTCAGCCTGCGTTTGCAATGTAAGCAAGCAATGCAATGGAAAAAAAAATATTTACGACATCACATTAGAACCCTAAAATAACAGTATTTCTCCACTATATAATGGATATTTTTATACGTTAAAAACATTCCTCTTGGATCACTCTATTTAATCATACAAAGGGACAAGAGGATAAAGAATGCGACTTTGTTTACTACTAGGTATGTATTTGAATACCTACTCCATTAAAACATAATGCAAAGAAGAAACTATTTTAAGTATACAACGTTGATAAAAGCGAGAGGCATTAAATGAAACCACATATTCTGTATATCATTATAAGGCTACACAACAAAAATCAAATCAATGTAAGCAATATTTTTATAATAACTTTCGTGAGGATGATTCATACTTAAAACGTTATAACGGTTTACTCACGCGTATTTATCGGGATAGCCCGACTAGTTTCGGACCCAACCGGAGCCAACTAGATAACTATGCCTATAAAACTTAGTCACCTAATCAGGAAGATACAGCATGTTCAAACTAAAAAAAAACTAAAAAAATATCCTGTGACTAAACTATTGCTTACATTGATTTGATTTTTGTTGTGTAGCCTTATAATGATATACAGAATATGTGGTTTCATTTAATGCCTCTCGCTTTTATCAACGTTGTATATAGATAAGCAAAGACACTAACAAAATAGGGCCCGATTACAATAAAACCCACCGGATACAGAAAATACCTGCCAAGTGCGAGTCGGGCTCGCGTACGAAGAGTTCCGTACTATCGTCTATGATAGAAAATCACGTTTGTTGTATTTATTTGGAAGTAATATAAAAGTAAATATTCTGACAAAATTTAATATTTAATTTTTTTACTATTTGTTGTTATAGCGGCAACAGAAATACATGATTTGTAAAAAAAACAGCTTTCTAGCTATCACGTTTTATGAGATACAGCCTTTTTTTGTAACTCAATGGAAATCCTCATGGACTGCCCTAGTCAGGGGGTTAACGAGGGGATGTACCGGACTTTTACCGGCTAAAACCACTGGAGCGTTCTCATCTGTCTATGGCCGGGGGTACGGGGTTCGCTTTCGCACTCACCGCGCCCCCGGCAGGCCTCAACCCACCGTGCGAGATCGGCGGGTCTCTCCTTCCTGTAAGTGTGTAGGAACAGCCACTACACGCTCGCTTCGGCCGTTTGTGACGGACGTTGGACTCCCCCAGTCCTTAGTCCGTCAGCCTCTGGTTATGGAGGTAACGGATTGGCTTCGGCTTCCCTCCTCCTCCAGCCAGCGCGCCGTCGCCGGGTCGGGAGAAGGTTCCGTGCCTCCCTCTCCCGTTCGGCCGTCTCCTTTGCAAAGATTACTTCCTCGCAGATGGAGACGACCCTATCCCAGGACTCCCCGCTATCGACCATGGCTTTGATCCCGGCCGATAGCGAGAGGTTGTTCCCGCCGATAGGAGATACAGCCTGGAAACAGACAGACAGATAGCGGAGGCTTAATAACAGAGTCAGGGTTGTGAAATTGGCTACACAAAATATTTATAAAGTTTTATGAAACTAGCTTGATACAGAAAAATCTTTGACTATCCTTTCAATCCAGCTGCATAGATAGCTAGACGATAAAACATATTTGAATCAAGACAAAAACCTGTTGGATGGTCTCTTGGTCTCGAAACCCCTTAAGATTGTACGTGGAGCTTTTCACCCACAGTTTTTTACACACTCAGAGTTGAGATTGGAGTGCTGCAATTGGTTTGGTGCAAGGTTTTATTTACTCACACCTTAGTTACCTTGTATTCTATTATGAAAACGATATAAGCATATAATTTTTTCATCCATCCCGTTTTTACAAAAGTTGTTGGAATTTAGTGTTTAGTAATTTTGCAAAGAAAACAATGCACCGTTTTTACTACTACAGTCTACTTGTCTAAGAACTATCGCACAGAACCAACCTTCAGACAAAAAATATATCCAAATCGACTTATTCCTTTACGCGCGACAGTGCCACAGAAAACCTAATAAATCGTCGCTAAGGGTAAAAAATAATAAAAATAAGAACTGAGTCATCAACATCATCATCATCACACCCGTGGAACGTCCACTGTTGAACGAGTAATTTACTCCTAATCGTAGTTATAATTTTAATCACTGTCTTTGATTTGGTAATTATCAGTTCCCAGTTGATAAGAGTATAAAGATTCGTTGTATACTAAAAGATTAAGATACTAAAAAGATAAAGAACTACAATAAATACAGTAATTCGTGTAAATATCCATCATATAAAAAGAGGCAGCTAGCTTGCTAGTAGTGTATTAAATACATATAATATTCAGTTCGCCAATATACCAACTTAACATATTTTTAAATATGATGAAAGTACTTTTTGCTTTGACACTAGTGGCCTTGTGCCAAGCTTTAGAACGTCCAACAATTTTTCGAACGGTCATTCGCAATGACAATTTCTTACTCTTCGAATTCCACTGGACTCCAGTAGAAAGTGGAATATGGACTGATCCCTTAGTCGGATACAAGGTAAGAGTTTTTTGTTTACATGCAAAATTATACTTTTTGGGTTTAGAATAAAACTAAGCCAAAAATATTATGTAATTTTTTGGTACTTAAATAATTTGTGAACTTGTGGTAAACGTGTAGATGCGAGTGTGGGAGGTGCCAAACGCGGTCTGGGATATCAAAGCCAAACAGTACACTTCAGCTGATGGAGAATATGATGTGCTGATGGAACAGCAGCAAGGAGAAGAGGTAATTATATTATTACCTATATTAATACATGATCATTTTTGTCACGGTCTTTTTTTCATTATTGACATTAGACATTATTTTAATAATTTACCATAGCCTCGTTACAACTATCAGGCAACACGTTTAAAAATCAATATGGACCTTTGTTTTTCCTGGTATGGCTAGTTGGATACGAGGAGTTTACCTTTGTTTTCTTCTTTTTTTTAATAATCTTCATAATAATATTTTTATCACTAATTCACATTTATCGGAGTTGCCCATTTAATTTCGAATCAACTTGGGATCATGAGCTGGCACGCTGGCGGCAACAGCACAATTCAAACAGTGAATTATTTTGACTTTTCAACCCCTTTGCCGCCAGTTACAGCCAGAGCTATCACAATACATAGACGCGTTCTGGTTTCATAGCAATATATTTAATAAAACTCTTAAAATTTCAGTCGATGGATGCCACCAAGAACTCGGAGCTTGTTTTGCTACAAGAGATCCGGACCCCAGCAGACCTGCCCTCAGCCGCCTACTTGAACGTGAGGAGGGGTGTCACCTACGAAATCCGTGTATCAGCATTCACTAAAACACACCAAAGCGCTTACTCACTTGCAACGAGACTCATGGTTCACCCACCTGCAGCCACACCCAGTGTGGGCGCTCGTTCTATTGAGATTGCAATGGACTAATTGTACACTTCTTAAAAAATAAATGAAAATGGAAACAAATGCAGAACATTAATCATTCTTTTATTTTATTTCTTTTCTGTGGCTTTATGATATTCTTTTTCGTAAATGACATTTAGGTATAGCTGTAGAAGCAAGAAGATGTATTAATGCACTTAGCGGCTAGTCTCTTACACGAATATTCTTTATAAAAGTTTAGTTCTTCTCCTCTTGAAGGTTAGCTTTAAACCTGTCACAGCACAACAAGCTTATAACTTCCTGAGATCAAAACGATATACCAACTGAATCCTAGCCTCTTAAAAACTTAGTGTTACGAAATCCTATATTTATAGTTGATAAGTATTTTACAAGCTTTTATTTGACTTGCCGTGTTCGTTAATTGTTTGGTTAGTTTGTACGGGCCAAATCTTGGAAGCAAAATTTTGCGTCACTTATCGACTTCCGATTGATCGAAAATTTTGCAGAGATATACAAATTGGGTGACAATGCAATATTATCATATTAGAAAGCTGATATATGATGATGGAGCCGGAAAGTGGCCATAGCATTTCAGAGAAAAAACTACGTTCCCTATCGAGTTTGAACTCGTTGCCATTGTCTTGCCAAGCGCTCTTCATTTTCGTTTTAGTGCACTCAAATAAGTAAAAGCTTGTTTTGAAAAAATATGTATTTAATATTTTATATCAGCCTTTTTTCGAATTCATGTGCATATCGCAAGGTAGTCATCACTTGTTAGAATATGTGAAGGAATACACTTTGAGGAAACAAGAACATCTGACAGTTCTTACGGGGACACATCCTTTAAAAAAATCCTGATGTGCAGCTGGTTTCCTAAATGGTATCAAGCCACGTCATTCAGTTTGGAGATTATGAATTTCAGTTTTCAACAACCCCTTAAGACTTTATGTCGTGCTTTTTATTCACAGTTTTGGTGCTATTAAAATAAATCAAAGTTGAAATGTATGAAGTTGAGATTAGTGTTGCAATTGAAAAAAAGGACTTATTTATCCACAATTTTGTTAGCTTATATTTCATAATGAAAGGTGTATTATAGTTCTTTCAAAAGATTAAACTTTTTGACAGGTTGTTATTTTAACAAAAAACCGGACAATTGCGAGTCGCGCACCAAGTGTTCCGTAGGTACTATCATCTAGGTTTAATAAAAAATCACGTTTGTTGTTGGTATACTAATTTTTAGGTTAATTTACCTGTTAGTTTATTAAGAACGAGTAAAAATTACGTTTGTTGGACCCCCTTAATACGTTTTTTTATTAATAGTATTTGTTGTTATAACGGCAATGAAAGTTTGTCATTATGAACCAACCTAATAATTATATAAGTCGTGATAGTGTGTGCTACCATTAAATGTATATGATGGAACTGATTGACTTAAACATGTTGCGCCGACCTCAAGTAAAATGGGATCAGGGCAGGAAGATGATGATGATGGAACTGATTTACTTATCATGCGGGTTTTAGAGATTTTTGTTCGCCAAGTAATCTCTAAATAAATTTCAACAATTCAAATGAATTACTTACTTGCAAATACTACAACTTGAAAGTTTAGCTAAAATATTTTTATTGACGTCATACGATATGTAAAGTTTTTGTAACATTATTAAACAACATATTATTAGGCACGCTATAGAAAAACATATCCATCATTAATAATGTAAAAATTAAAGCTTTTAGTGGGTCGAAAATAATATGTATATAACGAAGCAGTTATCGAAAATCAAAATGTGTAACGTCAGCATTGCTGACGTAACAATTGATGTCTTCGAGAGGATGTTTCATATTCGGGTTTTCCGAATCAAAATTCCACAAGTGTTCGGTAAACTTCGTATATTCCAAGTTACAACATTTTCTTTAGGAGGTCTGCACTGTACTAGCGTTCGAACAAGAATGTCTTTGGGCCGACAGAACAGCTGAATTTATAGTCAACGTACAAACATAGGTCTACTAACTTTGAGGTTAGATACGTTGATTCTACCTTACAATTAACTCAAAATGATCAATTGACGTTTTACAATTAATAATCAGCTTAGCAATATGGTTATTAGCTGTATCCACGCCGACATATACAATATTATAACGCACACAACTAGACTAATAATATAAAACAAACCAAAATATTTTTGCGCGTTATTAGATCACAATATCTTAAGCACTTTTTAAAACTTTTTTTTTTTAATATCGCAAAACCTCAGTATTTTGTTTTCACAAACAGTTTTTTACACACTCAGAGTTGAGATTGAAGTGCTGCAATTGGTTTGGTGCAAGGTTTTATTTACTCACATCTTAGTTAGCTTGTTATATTCTATTATGAAAAAAATATTAGCATATTATTTTGTCATCCATCCCGTTTTCACAAAAGTTGTTCTGATTTAATGTTTAGTAATTTTGCAAAGAAAACAATGCACTATTTTACCACTACAGTCTATCTGTCCAAGAACTATCGCACAGAACCAACCTTCAGACAAAAAATATATCCAAATCGAGTTATTCCTTTAAGCGCGGCAGTGCCACAGAAAACCTAATAAATCGTCGCTAAGGGTAAAAAACAATAAAAATAAGAACTGAGTCATCAACATCATCATCATCACACCCGTGGAACTTCCACTGCTGAGCGAATAATTTTCAAATAATCGTAGTTATCATTTTAATCGCTCTGTCTTTGATTTGGTAATTATCAGTTCCCAGTTGATAAGAATATAAAGATTCGTTGTTTATTAAAAGATTAAGATACTCAAGAGATAAAGAACTACAATAAATACGGTAATTCATGTAAATATCCATCATATAAAAAGAGGCAGCTAGCTTGCTAGTAGTGTATTAAATACATATATTCAGTTTGCCAATATACCAACTTAACATATTTTTAAATATGATGAAAGTACTTTTTGCTTTGACACTAGTGGCCTTGTGCCAAGCTCTAGAACGTCCAACAATTTTTCGAACGGTCATTCGCAATGACAATTTCTTACTCTTCGAATTCCACTGGACTCCAGTAGAAAGTGGAATATGGACTGATCCCTTAGTCGGATACAAGGTAAGAGTTTTTTTATTTACATGCAAAGTAATATATTTTTGGTTTAGAATAAAACTAAGCCAAAAAATATTTTCTGTAACTTTCGGTACTTAATTAATTTGTAAAACTTGTGGTTACCGTTTAGATGCGAGTGTGGGAGGTGCCAAACGCGGTCTGGGACATCAAAGCCAAACAGTACACTTCGGCTGATGGAGAATATGATGTGCAGATGGAACAGCAGCAAGGAGAAGAGGTAATTATTTTTGTCACGATCTTTTTTTCATTACATTATTTTAATAGTTTACCATAGACTGACACCTCGTTATAATTATCAGGCAACACGTTTAAAAATCAATATGGACCTTTGTTTTTCATGGTATCGCTAGTTGGATACGAGGAGTTAACATTTGTTTTCTTTTTTTTTTCATAATCTTCATAATAATATTTTTATCACTAATTCACATTTATTGGAGTTGTCCGTTAAATTTCGAATCTACTTGGGATCCGCTGGCACGTTGGCGGCAACAACACAATTCAAACAGTGAATTATTTTGACTTTTCAACCCCTTTGCCGCCAGTTACAGCCAGAGCTATCACAATACATAGACGCGTTCTGGTTTCATAGCAATATAATTTGATAAACCTCTTTAAATTTCAGTCGATGGATGCCACCAAGAACTCGGAGCTTGTTTTGCTACAAGAGATCAGGACCCCAGCAGACTTGCCTTCAGCCGCCTACTTGAACGTGAGGAGGGGTGTCACCTACGAAATCCGTGTGTCAGCATTCACTAAAACACACCAAAGCGCTTACTCACTTTCAACGAGACTCATGGTTCACCCGCCTGCAGCCGCACCCAGTGTAGGCGCTCGTTCTATTGAGATTGCAATGGACTAATTGTACACTTCTTAAAAAATAAATGTAATATGGAAACAAATGCAGAACATTAATCATTCTTTTATTTTATTGCTTTTCTGTGGCTTTATGATATTCTTATTTGACGTTTATTGTAGTAGAAGGGAGATGATGTCTTAATGCAGTAGCGGCTAGTCTCTTTCACGAATATTCTTTATAAAACTTTAGTTTTTCCTCTTAAAGGTAGCTTTAAACCTGACACAGCACAACAAGCCTATAACTTCCTGAGATCAATACGATATGCGAAATTAATCCTAGCCTCTTAAAACCTTGGTGTTACGAAATCCTATATAGTTGATAAGTATTTTACAAGCTTTTATTTGACTTGCCCTGTTCGTTAATTGGTTGGTTAGTCTGTACGGGCCAAATCTTGGAAGCAAAATTTGCGTCGCTTATCGACTTCCGATTGATCTAAAATTTTGCAGAGATATGCAAATTGGGTGACAATGCAATCTATACATATAATAAATCTGTAGAAAAGTCATTTTTGTACATTGAAGAAATTAGAAAAAAAAAATAGCCAGGGTGTGAAAAGATAACTAACAGAACCCATTTCCATCATTTTTGAAATTTTTGTCTGTTTGTCTGTTTATCTGTTTGTCTGTTTGTTTGTGCGCGCATCACGTAAAATCTACGAACTCAATGCAGACAATGTTTATACACAAGAATTATACGCAACTTGGGGTATAACTTAGTCTTTGTTTGATCGAAATCGGTTCACTCTACCAAAAGATATGATTAATTTAGTGAATTCAAGAAGTAAAATAATTACGTTACGCAATTCAGTGTAGTACTTGCAACGACATCTTAAGACAAAAAATAGTACTAATATTCATAGTTAAATTCCAAATCCGATAGATGGCGTTATGTAAATTTCGTCATTTTCTGAATCGCGGTGTTAAGATTTGACACCATTATATTATTGCTGAAGGGCGGGCTAACATAAATACTATATATTATTGTGCTATCCTATACGGGAGGTGATCAATTACGAATTTTCGTTACTTTTCTACTGTCACCATAGCTGTGTACGAGTCACCATAGCGACCAAAATACTGTTGCTATGGTTTTATGTTTTTACATTAATGTGTATTATACATGTTATTTGGCTTACAACATAGCAATCAAAATAACCGGGTTGGGGAATTACGAGTTTCGTATTTTTTCACTTCAAGTTCAAATTTCATTTCGCCATACACTTTTTGAATTTATTTTTCAATAGTTTTTGAATACAAATTTTACTAAACAAATATTTACTTTTCTTCTATCGTTTTTGATAGTACAAAAGTATTGTATGAAGTACCTGGCTTTTTTAACATAAAATTGTTTTTAAAAATAATTTTACACGGTATCTATTTACTCTTTAAGCTACGACAGTCTCATCCCATTTAGATGTAGCTGTGGATATTTACTGAAATGACAAAAAAACTAACTACTAAAACAAAGAAAATAGTTTGGACGGTAAATGATTTAGTTACTGTATTTTATAAACTAGCTGTTGACTGCAATTATGTTGTGTGTTACGCGTGGTTTTGAAGATTTGATAGTACTTATACACTACTACAATTGTGCACCAATTGCGATGGTATAGGGTAGTTGCATGGGTAAAAGTGTGTTGATAGACTGTTATTAATATCATTAATCTCGCGTACGAGTATATCCCGTTCACATTCTTCCGCAAATGTTTTGTTACCTGTGCGTAACATTACCCTTTAGTTCTTCCTCTTAAAGGTTAGCTTTAAACCTACCACGGCCCAACAGGCTTATAACTTCCTGAGATCAATACGATATACCAACTGAATCCTAGCCTCTTAAAAACTTGGTGTTACGAAATCCTATAGTATATGTATAGTTGATAAGTATTTTATTGTATTATTTGCGTCACTTATCGACTTCCAAATGATCTAAAATTTTGCAGAGGTATGCAAATTGGGTGACAATGCAATATTATCATATATTAGAAAGCTGATATATGATGATGGAGCCGGAAAGTGGCCATAGTATCTCAGAAAAAAAACTACGTTCCCCTATCGAGTTTGAACTCGTTGCCACTGTCTTGCCAAGCGCTCTTCATTTTCGTTTTAGTGCACTCAAATAAGTAAATGCTTGTTTTGAAAAAATATACATTTAATATTTTATATCAGCCTTATTTCGAATTCATGTGCATATCGCAAGGTAGTCATCACTTGTTAGAATATGTGAAGGAATACACTTTGAGGAAACAAGAACATCTGACAGTTCTTATGGGGACACATCCTTTAAGAAATCCTGATGTGCAGCTGGTTTCCTAAATTGTATTAAGCCACGTTACGTCATTCGGTTTAGAGATTATGAATTTCAATCCATAATCTCCAAACTAAAAATTTTGTTAAATATTTTTTCGTCCTCTCAAATCATCTTACAACCCCTTAAGACTTTATGTCGTAAATGACAAAAAAAATCTTATAGTGGAATATCCATAAGAGATAGACATACTATCGCGAAGTTTTCCGTAGATCTTTTCCATGTACGTACAATACTTAGTTCATTATTTTTATAAATCTCGTAGGGTTCAGCCTGCGTTTGCAATGTAAGCAAGCAATGCAATGGAAAAAAAATATTTACGACATCACATTAGAACCCTCAAAAATAACAGTATTTCTCCACTATATAATGGATATTTTTATACGTTAAAAACATTCCTCTTGGATCACTCTATTTAATCATACAAAGGGACACGAGGATAAAGAATGCGACTTTGTTTACTACTATGTACTTGAATACTACATTAAAACATTATGTAAAGAAGAAACTATTTTAAATGTATAGATAAGCAACGACACTAACAAAATAGGGCCCGATTACAATAAAACCCACCGGATACAGAAAAACCGGCCAAGTGCGAGTCGGGCTCGCGTACGAAGAGTTCCGTACTATCGTCTATGATAGAAAATCACGTTTGTTGTATTTATTTGGAACGTAATATAAAAGTAAATATTCTGACAAAATTTAATATTTCATTTTTAAATTTTTTACTATTTGTTGTTATAGCGGCAACAGAAATACATGATTTGTAAAAAAATCAGCTTTCTAGCTATCACGTTTTATGAGATACAGCCTTTTTTTGTAACTCAATGGAAGTCCTCATGGACTGCCCTAGTCAGGGGGTTAACGAGGGGGTGTACCGGACTTTTACCGGCTAAAACCACTGGAGCGGCCTCATCTGTCTATGGCCGGGGGTACGGGGTTCGCTTTCGCATTCACCGCGCCCCAGGCAGGCCTCGACCCACCGTGCGAGATCGGCGGGTCTCTCCTCCCTGTAAGAGTGTCGGAACAGCCACTACACGCTCACTTCGGCCGTGAGAGACGGACGTCGGACTCCCCCAGTCCTTAGTCCGTCAGCCTCTGGTTACGGAGGTAGCGGATCGGCTTCGGCCTCCCTCCTCCTCCGGCCAGCGCGCCGTCGGCGGGACGGGAGAAGGCTCAGTGCCTCCCTCTCCCGTTCGGCCGTCTCCTTTGCAAAGATTATTTAATCGCAGAAGGAGACAACCACATCCCAGGACTCCTCTCTATCGACTTTGGCTTTGATCACGGCCGATAGCGAGAGGTCGTTCCCGCCGATATGAGATACAGCCTGGAAACAGACAGACAGATAGCGGAGGCTTAATAACAGGGTCAGGGTTGTGAAATTGGCTACACAAAATGTTTATAAGGTTTTATGAAACCAGCTTGATACAGAAAAATCTTTGACTATCCTTTCAATCCAGCTGAATAGAAGCTAGACGATAAAACATACTTGAATCAAGAAAAAAACCTGTTGGATCGTCACTTGGTCTCAAAACCCCTCAAAATTGTGCGTGGAGCTTTTCACACACAGTTTTTTACACACTCAGAGTTGAGATTGAAGTGCTGCAATTGGTTTGGTGCCAGGTTATATTTACTCACATCTTATAGCTAGTTATATTCTGTTATGAAAAAAATATTACTTTGTCATCCATCCCGTTTTTACAAAAGTTGTTGGAATTCAGTGTTTAGTAATTTTGCAAAGAAAACAATACACCGTTTTTACCACTACAGTCTACCTGTCTAAGAACTATCGCACAGAACCAACCTTCAGACAAAAAAATATATCCAAAATTAGTTATTCCTTCAAGCGCGACAGTGCCACAGAAAACCTAATAAATTGTCGCTAAGGGTAAAAATACGAACTGAGTCATCATCATCATCACACCCGTGGAACGTCCACTGTTGAACGAGTAATTTACTCCTAATCGTAGTAATCATTTTGATCACTCTGTCTTTGATTTGGTAATTATCAGTTCCCAGTTGATAAGAATATAAAGATTCGTTGTTTACTAAAAGATTAAGATACCCAAAAGATAAAGAACTGAAATAAATACGGTAATTCATGTAAATATCCATCATATAAAAAGAGGCAGCTAGCTTGCTAGTACTGTATTAAATACATATATTCAGTTCGCCAATATACTAACTAAACATATTTTTTAAATATGATGAAAGTACTTTTTGCTTTGACACTAGTGGCCTTGTGCCAAGCTTTAGAACGTCCAACAATTTTTCGAACGGTCATTCGCAATGACAATTTCTTACTCTTCGAATTCCACTGGACTCCAGTAGAAAGTGGAATATGGACTGATCCCCTAGTCGGATACAAGGTAAGAGTTTTTGATTTAAATGCAAAATAATACATTTTGGGCTTAGAATAAAACTAAGCCAAAAAATATTCTGTAATTTTCGGTACTTCATTAATTTGTAAAACTTGTGTTTACCGCTTAGATGCGAGTGTGGGAGGTGCCAAACGCGGTCTGGGACATTAAAGCCAAACAGTACACTTCAGCTGATGGAGAATATGATGTGCAGATGGAACAGCAGCAAGGAGAAGAGGTAATTATATTAATTCATGATAATTTTTGTCACGATCTTTTTTTCATTACATTATTTTAATAATTTACCATAAACTGACACCTCGTTACAATTATCAGGCAACACGTTTAAAAATCATTATGTACGTAACTTTGTTTTTCATGGTATGGCTAGTTAGATACGAGGAGTTAACCTTTGTTTTCTTTTTTTTTAATAATCTTCATAATCCTATTTTTATCACTGATTCACATTTATTGGAGTTGTCCTTTTAATTTTGAATCTACTTGGGATCATGAGCTGGCACGCTGGTGGCAACAGCACAATTCAAACAGTGAATTATTTTGACTTTTCAACCCCTTTGCCGCCAGTTATAGCCAGAGCTATCACAATACATAGACGCGTTTTGGTTTCATAGCAATATATTTAAAAAACCTCTTGAAATTTCAGTCGATGGATGTCGCCAAGAACTCGGAGCTTGTTTTGCTACAAGAGATCCGGACCCCAGCAGACCTGCCCTCAGCCGCCTACTTGAACGTGAGGAGGGGTGTCACCTATGAAATCCGTGTGTCGGCATTCACTAAAACACACCAAAGTGCTTACTCACTTTCAACGAGACTCATGGTTCACCCGCCTGCAGCCGCACCCAGTGTAGGCGCTCGTTCTATTGAGATTGCAATGAACTAATTGTACACTTCTTAAAAAATAAATGAAATATGAAAACAAATGCAGAACATTAATCATTCTATTATTTTATTTCTTTTCTGTAGCTTTATGATATTCTTTTTCGTAAATGACGTTTATAGTAGCAGAAGCGAGACGATGTATTAATGCAGTAGCGGCTAGTCTCTTACACGAATATTCTTTATAAAACTTTAGTTCTTCTCCTCTTGAAGGTCAGCTTTAAACCTGACACAGCCCAACAGGCTTATAACTTCCTGAGATCAATACGATATACCAACTGAATCATAACCTAAAACTTGGTGTTACGAAATCCTATATAGTTGATAAGTATTTTATAGTATTATTTGCGGCACTTATCGACTTCCAAATGATCTAAAAATTTGCAGAGATATATAAATTGGGTGACAATGCAATATTATCATATTAGAAAGCTGATATATGATGATGGAGCCGGAAAGTGGCCATAGTATCTCAGAGAAAAAACTACGTTCCCCTATAATTATTGAGTTGGAACTCGTTGCCATTGTCTTGCCAAGTGCTCTTCATTTTCGTTTTAGTGCACTCAAATAAATAAAAGCTTGTTTTGAAAAAATACATATTGTATTTTATTTGAATATTTTATGTCACCCTTTTTTCGAATTCATGTGCATATCGCAAGGTAGTCATCACTTGTTAGAATAGGTGAAGGAATACACTTTAAGGGAAACCAGAACATCTGACAGTTCTTATGGGGACACATTCTTTAAAAAATCCTGATGTGCAGCTGGTTTCCTAAATTGTATTAAGCCACGTTACGTCATTCGGTTTAGAGATTATGAATTTCAATCCATAATCTCCAAACTAAAAATTTTGTTAAATATTTTTTTGTCCTTTCAAATCATCTTACAACCCCTTAAGACTTTATGTCGTAAATGACAAAAAAATCTTATAGTGGAATATCCATAAGAGATAGACATACTATCGCGAAGTTTTCCGTAGATCTTTTCCATGTACGTACAATACTTAGTTCATTATTTTTATAAATCTCGTAGGGTTTGCAATGTAAGCAAGCAATGCAATGGAAAAAATAATATTTACGACATCACATTAGAACCCTCAAAAATAACAGTATTTCCCCACTATATAATGGATATTTTTATACGTTAAGAACATTCCTCTTGGATCACTCTATTTAATCATACAAAGGGACACGAGGATAAAGAATGCGACTTTGTTTACTACTATGTACTTGAATACTACATTAAAACAGTATGTAAAGAAGAAACTATTTTAAGTGTATAGATAAGCAACGACACTAACAAAATAGGGCCCGATTACAATAAAACCCACCGGATACAAAAAAAACCGGCCAAGTGCGAGTCGGGCTCGCGTACGAAGAGTTCCGTACTATCGTCTATGATAGAAAATCACGTTTGTTGTATTTATTTGGAAGGTAATATAAAAGTAAATATTCTGTCAAAATTTGAAGCGTCTACCTGTTACCGTTTTTAATATTGAGCCCTTTAATATTCTATTTTTTAAATTTTAACTATTTGTTGTTATAGCGGCAACGGAAATACATCATTTGTAAAAAAAAAAAAACAGTTTTCTAGCGATCACGTTTTATGAGATACAGCCTTTTTTTGTAACTCAATGGAAATCCTCATGGACTGCCCTAGTCAGGGGGTTTACGAGGGGGTGTACCGGACTTTTACCGGCTAAAACCACTGGAGCGTTCTCATCTCTGTCTATGGCCGGGGGTACGGAGTTCGCTTTCGCATTCACCGCGCCCCCAGCAGGCCTTGACCCACCGTGCGAGATCGGCGGATCTCTCCTCCCTGTAAGTGTGTAGGAACAGCCACTACACGCTCACTTCGGCCGTTAGTGACGGACGTCGGACTTCCCCAGTCTTTAGTCCGTCAGCCTCTGGTTACGGAGGTAGCGGATCGGCTTCGGCCTCCCTCCTCCTCCGGCCAGTGCAACGTCGGCGGGACGGGAGAAGGTTCAGTGCCTCCCTCTCCCGTTCGGCCGTCTCCTTTGCAAAGATTACTTCCTCGCAGAAGGAGACAACCCCATCCCAGGACTCCCCGCTATCGACCATGGCTTTGATCACGGCCGATAGCGAGAGGTCGTTCCCGCCGATATGAGATACAGTTTGGAAACAGACATACAGATAGCGGAGGCTTAATAACAGGGTCAGGGTTGTGAAATTGGCTACACACATTATTTATAAGGTTTTATGAAACCAGCTTGATACAAAAAAATCTTTGACTATCCTTTCAATCCAGCTCACTAGACAGCTAGACGATAAGACATATTTGAATCAAGACAAAAACCTGTTGGATGGTCTCTTGGTCTCAAAACCCCTAAAGATTGTACGTGGAGCTTTTCACACACAGTTTTTTATACAGTCAGAGTTGAGATTGAAGTGCTGCAATTGGTTTGGTGCAAGGTTTTATTTACTCACATCTTATAGCTAGTTATATTCTGTTATGAAAAAAATATTACTTTGTTATCCATCACGTTTTTACAAAAGTTGTTGGAATTCAGTGTTTAGTAATTTTGCAAAGAAAACAATACACCGTTTTTACCACTACAGTTTACTTGTCTAAGAACTATCGCACAGAACCGACCTTCAGACAAAAAATATATCCAAATCGAGTTATTACGCGCGACAGTGCCACAGAAAACCTAATAAATCGTCGCTAAGGGTAAAAAACAATAAAAATATGAACTGAGTCATCAACATCATCATCATCACACCCGTGGAACGTCCACTGTTGAACGAGTAATTTACTCCTAATCGTAGTTATGATTTTAATCACTCTGTCTTTGATTTGGTAATTATCAGTTCCCAGTAGATAAGAATATAAAGATTTGTTGTTTACTAAAAGATTAAGATACTCAAAAGATAAAGAACTACAATAAATACGGTAATTCATGTAAATATCCATCATATAAAAAGAGGCAGCTAGCTTGCTAGTACTGTATTAAATACATATATTCAGTTCACCAATATACCAACTTTACATATTTTTTAAATATGATGAAAGTACTTTTTGCTTTGACACTAGTGGCCTTGTGCCAAGCTCTAGAACGTCCAACAATTTTTCGAACGGTCATTCGCAATGACAATTTCTTACTCTTCGAATTCCACTGGACTCCAGTAGAAAGTGGAATATGGACTGATCCCTTAGTCGGATACAAGGTAAGAGTTTTTGATTTAAATGCAAAATAATACATTTTGGGTTTAGAATGAAACTAAGCCATAAAATATTGTGTAGTTTTCGGTACTTCATTAATTTGTAAAACTTGTGGTTGCCGCTTAGATGCGAGTGTGGGAGGTGCCAAACGCGGTCTGGGACATCAAAGCCAAACAGTACACTTCAGCTGATGGAGAATATGACGTGCTGATGGAACAGCAGCAAGGAGAAGAGGTAATTATATTAATACATGATCATTTTTGTCACGATCTTTTTTTCATTACATTATATTAATAATTTACCATAGACTGAAGCCTCGTTACAATTATCAGACAATACGTTTAAAGATCAATATGGACCTTTGTTTTTCATAGTATCGCTAGTTGGATACGAGGAGTTAACCTTTGTTTTCTTCTTTTTTTTAATAATCCTCATAATAATATTTTCATCACTAATTCACATTTATCGGATTTGTCCATTTAATTTCGAATCTACTTGGGATCATGAGCTGGCACGCTGGCGGCAAAAACACAATTCAAACAATAAAATATTTTGACTTTTCAACCCCTTTGCCGCCAGTTACAGCCAGAGCTATCACAATACATAGACTCGTTTTGGTTTCATAGCAACATATTTAAAAAACCTCTTGAAATTTCAGTCGATAGATGCCACCAAGAACTCGGAGCTTGTTTTGCTACAAGAGATCAGGACCCCAGCAGACTTGTCTTCAGCCGCCTACTTAAACGTGAGGAGGGGTGTCACCTATGAAATCCGTGTGTCGGCATTCACTAAAACACACCAAAGCGCTTACTCACTTTCAACGAGACTCATGGTTCACCCGCCTGCAGCCGCACCCAGTGTAGGCGCTCGTTCTATTGAGATTGCAATGAACTAATTGTACACTTCTTAAAAAATAAATGAAATATGGAAACAAATGCAGAACATTAATCATTCTTTTATTTTATTTCTTTTCTGTAGCTTTATGATATTCTTTTTCGTAAATGACGTTTATAGTAGTAGAAGCGAGACGATGTATTAATGCAGTAGCGGCTAGCCTCTTACACGAATTTTCTTTATAAAAGTTTAGTTCTTCTCCTCTTGAAGGTTGGCTTTAAACCTGACACAGCCCAACATGCTTATAACTTCCTGAGATTAATATGATATGCGAAATTAATCCTAGCCTCTTAAAAACTTGGTGTTACGAAATCCTATAATTATAGTTGATAAGTATTTTACAAGCTTTTATTTAACTTGCCGTGTTCGTTAATTGGTTGGTTAGTCTGTACGGGCCAAATCTTGGAAGCAAAATTTGCGTCACTTATCGACTTCCGATTGATCGAAAATTTTACAGAGATGTGCAAATTGGGTGACAATGCAATATTATCATATTATAAAATTGATATATGATGATGGATACGGAAAGTGGCCATAGAATCTCAGAGAAAGAACTACGTTCCCCTTTTGAGTTTGTACTCGTTACCATTGTCTTGCCAAGCGCTCTTCATTTTCGTTTTAGTGCACTCAAATAAGTACAAGCTTGTTTTGAGAAAAAATATATTTAATATTTTATATCAGTCTTTTTTCAAATTCATGTGCATATCGCAAGGTAGTCATCACTTGTTAGAATAGGTGAAGAAAATACACTTTGAGGAAACCAGAACATCTGATAGTTCTTATGGGGACACATCCTTTAAAAAAGTCCTGATGTGCAGCTGGTTTCCTAAATGGTACTAAGCCACGTCATTCAGTTTGGAGATTATGAATTTCAATTCTTCAATTTCATGACGTGGTGGTAAAAACGGTGCATTGGAGATGACCAGTTGTTTTCTTTGCATAAAGTTTCATAAAACTTTATCATAAATATTTTGTGTGGCCAATTCCACAATGGTCTTTTTTAGGGTTCCGTACTTAATAGGTAAAACGGGACCCTATTACTAAACCTCCGCTTTTTATCTGTCTATCTGTCGATTTGTTTATTTCTCGTATCTTTTTCCTTAAATGGCTATAGTGATATGTAATGCTAGACAGGTAAATGGCAATATGATTATCGTATTAATCGTGATAAACAGTATTAAGTTTTCAAGAATAAATCAATATTGTGATAGGCTTTCTATAAGCTTCCGTATGTTTGATAGGGTAGTAGTTAAAAAAGTATAAAATGTTCATTAAAAAATAAAGTCAGAATATTATGTCGTTTTTTATGGACGAACCAATAAAGTAAGGCGGATCGAAGCTAACAAAGAAAAGCTCATCATCTTCCTGCCCTTATCCCATTTCACTTGGGGTCAGCGCAACACGTCTTCTAGACATGTTGCTTAAAGTTTTGGCTATGGTTTTATAGTCGGCCGCCTGCCTGACACTAACCCTCTTTGGGAATGCGATTGTTGGTTGTTTACCCGCCACCATTCGGGTGACCGAAGGTGCTTGGTACAGTGCACTGGGTCTTAAGGTCCATTAGTCGCCTTTTACGACACCCAGTGGAGGATATGGGGTGGTGCTATTCTTTATATCCGGACACCACACGGAACATCGGGAACTCACATAGGGAAAAACAAAATACTGAGGTTTTGCGATATATAAACAAAAAAATGTTTTAAAAAGTGCTTAAGATGTGATCTAATAACGCGCAAAACATATTTTGGTTTGTTTTATATTATTAGTCTAGTTGTGTGCGTTATAATATTGTATACATAATTATTATTTTTGTCCCACTTAAAGCTTAAATTTTTACGTTATTAATAACGGATATGTTCTTCTATAGCGTGTCCTATATTTAGTCCAATTATTTTACAAAATCTTTACACATCGTACTATGACGTCAATAAAAATATTTTAGCTAAACTTTCAAGTTGTAGTATTTTCAAGTAAGTAATTCATTTGAATTGTTGAAATTTATTTAGAAATTACTGGGTGAACAAAAATCTCAAACACCCGCATGATAAGAAAATCAGTTCCACCGTATACAGTAGGTATATGGTAGCACGCGCTATCACGACTTTTATGTTGGTTCATAATGACAAAAACAAGCAGTATTTGATGCATTAAATCGATTGCAAAATGTTACCGCAAATAATCTAACATCGAATCAGAGTTAAATTAGTAACGTATGTCGTGTCACTTTTAAGGGTAAAATGGAACCCTATTACTAAACCTCCGTTGTCTATCTGCCTCCAAGCTGTATCTCATAAACCGTAATAGCTGGAAAGCTGAAATTTTCACAAAATAATGATCTATTTTTGTTGCCGCTATAACTACAAATACTAAAAATAAAAAAAAATATTAAGGGTGTCCAACAAACATAATTTTTAAGTATCTTTTACTCATTATTAATAAACAGCTGATAGATAAACAGACTAAAAAAATAGTATACCTACAACAAACGTGATTTTCTATTATAGATGATAGTGCGGAACCCTTGGGGCGCGAATCCGACTCGCATTTGTTTGGTTTTTCGTTCAAATTAACAACCTGTCAAAAGGTTTAATTTTTGATGAAAGAACTATAATACACCTTTCATTATGAAATATAAGCTAACAAAATTGTGGATAAATAAGTCTTTTTTTCAATTGCAACACTCTAATCTCAACTTCATAAGTTTCAACTTTGATTTATTTTAATAGCACCAAAACTGTGAATAAAAAGCACGACATAAAGTTTTAAGGGGTTGTAAGATGATCTGAAAGAACAAAAAATTATTTAGCAAAATTTTTAGTCTCTTTCACGTCATGACTAAGAACCGTCACCCAGAACCAACTTTCAAACAAAAATATCCAAAACGAGTTATTCCTTTACGTGCGACAGTACCACAGAATACCTAACAAATCATGTCAATGTGTAAAAAATAGTAAAAACTGTAAAAATAAGTACTGAGTCATCATCATCATCGTCACCACACCCGTAGAACGTCCACTTCTGAACGAATAATTTTAATCGTAGTCATCATTTTAATTACTCTGTATTTGATTTGGTATTTATCAGTTGACCTGTTGATAAGAATATATAGATTCGTTGATTACAAAAGTGAAAAGATAAGGAACTACGATAAATACGATAATTCATGTAAATATCCATCATATATAAAAGGAGAGCTTGCTAGCACTGTATTAAATACATATATTCAGTTCGCCAATATATAATTTTCAAATATGATAAAAGTACTTTTTGCTTTGACACTAGTGGCCTTGTGCCAAGGTCTACAACGTCCAACAATTCTTCGAACGGTCATTCGGAATGACAATTTCTTACTCTTCGAATTCCACTGGACTCCAGTAGAAAGTGAAATATGGACTGATCCCTTAGTCGGATACAAGGTAAGAGTTTTTTATTTACATGCAAAGTAATATATTTTAGGTTTAGAATAAAACTATGCCAAAAAAAATATTCTGTAATTTTCGGTACTTAATTAATTTGTAAAACTTGTGATTACTGTTTAGATGCGAGTGTGGGAGGTGCCAAACGCGGTCTGGGACACCAAAGCCAAAAAGTACACTTCAGCTGATGGAGAATATGATGTGCTGATGGAACAAGAGGTAATTATATATTAATACATGATCTTTTCTTCATTACAATATTTTAATAATTTACCATAGACAGAAACCTCGTTACAATTATCAGGTAATATGTTTAAAAATCAATATGGACCTATGTTTTTCATGTCATGGCTAGTGGTTAACCTTTGTTTTATTTTTTTTTTATTATCCTCATCATAATAATATATTTATCACTATTGCACATTTCTTGGATTATCCGTTTAATTTCGGATCTCCGTTGCCGCCATTTACAGCCAGTTTTATTACAATATATACACGCGTTCTGGTTTCATTGCAATTAATTTAATAAACGTCTTTAAATTTCAGTCGATGGATGCCACCAAGAACTCGGAGCTTGTTTTGCTACAAGAGATCCGGACCCCAGCAGACCTGCCCTCAGCCGCCTACCTCAACGTAAGGAGGGGTGTCACCTATGAAATCCGTGTGGCGGCATTCACTAAAACACACGAAAGCGCTTACTCACTTTCAACGAGACTCATGGTTCACCCACCTGCACCTGCACCCAGTGTGGGCGCTCGTTCTATTGAGATTGCAATGGACTAAGAATTAAATGAAATATAATACGAAATAATGTAAAAAATAAACGAAATATAGAATCAAATACAGAACATCCATCATTCTTTTATTTTATTTCTTTTTTTTGGCTTTGTGCTAGTCTTTTTTAGGGTTCCGTACCCAAAGGGTAAAACGGAACCCTATTACTAAGCCCCTGTAGTCCGTCTGTGTGTCTGTCTCCAGGCTGTATCTCACAAACTCTGATAGCGTGAAATCTATACAAATGATGTATTTCCGTTGCTGATATTTATAACCATAAAGAAAAAAAAATATTAAGGATGAACAAAAGTAATTTTTTAGCAATTTTTGCTCGATCTTAATAAACAGGTAGACTAAAAATTAGTAACCCTACAACAAACGTGACATTATAGATGACAGTACGGAACCCTTCGTGTGCGAGTCGGACTTGACCGGTCTTTTTTTTGTAAATGACATTTATAGTAGTAGAAGCGAGTCGATGTATGAATGCACTTAGCGTCTAATCTCTTACACGGATATTCTTTATAAAACTTTAGTTCTTTCTCTTAAAGGTAGCTTTAAACCTGACAGCAGAATAAGCTCATTATAGATCAATGCCATATGCCAATTAAATCCTAGCCTCTTAAAACTTGAAGTTACGAAACCCCATATAGTTAATGAGTAGGTATTTTTAGTATCTTATATTAGCCCTTTATCCATTTCTGACATTCTGAGAGTTTTATAGGGACACATGCTTGAGAAAATCGGTGTAAGTTAGATTCCTAGACGGTGTTAAGCCATTCCGTTTGAAGATTATGAATTTTAATTCTACTTGTTTAAATCTTTTATCTCCTTAGGGGGTATAAAATCATTCGTTACCAACTTCTATTATTATATTACAAGTATATAATTACCAAAAAATGATACAACATTGAGTACTATTCTGAAAAATCAAGGTGTGAAGTCTTTTCTTTAGAGATTTCGTGGTTAAATATCACTTAAATAACTTGATATCCGTAATACTTCCGGCTTTATTTAAGTATATTCTGGTGACATCATCTGATTCAAATCATCTCACGTTATGCCCTTCACGTCTCATTAACTTTTTTGTTCATCAAGATAGTGATTTACACCGTTTTCTTATACATAATGTGTGACACGTGTGTTTATAAAGGTAGTAATATGAATAAACATCCAGAAAAAAATTTTATGCATAGAAACTGAAACTTTGGAGGCCTCCTGTGGTTTTCGGACAAGGATTTGCAACAAATTGCTATTGTAAATATTTTTTCTGACGAAAAAGATCTATCTACAAAAGTTGTTACGATTGGAGCCAGCACGAAAATAGTCTTCCTTGGAAAACAGTCGCGAGATAGCGCCGTTTTGTTTACTTTGCGTTTTTCATCACCTTCCTGCCCTTATCCCATTTTACTTGGGGTCGGCGCACATGTTTTTTTCTAAACATTTTGCTAATGGTTTTGGCTATGGTTTTATAGTCGGCCGCGTGCCTGACACTAACCCTCTTTAGGAATGCGATTGTTGGTTGTTTACCCGCCACCATTCGGGTGACCCCAAGGTGCTTGGTACAGTGCACTGGGTCTTAAGGTCCATTAGTCGCCTTTTACAACACCCAGTGGAGGATGTGGGGTGGCGCTATTCTTTATATCCGGACACCATACGGACAAGTTTAGGGTAACATGGTCAACAGTGGATCACTTTTTTTTGACGCATTATAACATTAAAACTAATAGTCAGATTTTGACGAAAATTCGCCAGAGGCACGTGCGGTTATTAAACTTTACAATATTATTGGCCTTTCTGTCAAATAGAGTACACTAAAAAAGGTGTAATTATTTTTTTTTATAGTGGGTTTTGATCCACTGTGTACACCTCCTGGTCCTCAGTGGATCGCCCCCTGGTTTACAGTGGATCAAAGAAAATCTGAACAGGAAATTAATAAAAGTCAAAGTAAATAATCAACTGGATCTTTATTTTTAAACATCGTATTTAAAGGTTACAACAAATGACATAACAAAAACTTATTTTTCTTAGAAACTTAAAGGAACTTTGTACTTTTTCAGTCTTCATTCAATATAATTTAACAAAATTAACTATAATCTACTAAGTCTTCTTTATCAGTAATAAAGCTTTTTTTAACTGTCTTAAGAACATGTAAAATTCTAACCCTTAATCACACATTTTAATTGTCAGTATTATTCATTATCTTCTATTAATAATTAATGAAATTAAATAAAAGAATGAACTCAACGAATATTAATATGACTGAAATCTACAGGAAATGAATAATATGATTGTTGCCTAGCAGTACTTCCACTGACGGTAGGCGTCGGCAATATTAGCCTTATGTCGTCGTCTTTTACATATGATAAATCTGGGACATTAGGCATAACAAATTTTCCCTTTTTGTACCTTAGAAATGACACATACAATTCTAAAGTATTGTGATTTCGTTCCTCAAGAACTTTGCCAGCAAAAAATATCTTCTGGTTCTTGGAACAAAATTGTACCAATACATAATCACCTTCCTTTGGTAATACCACAAGTGTTTTTTTTAATAAATCCTCTGTTATAATGATCTCTTCACTTTCAATCCACTCTCCTTCATCGTCTGTTTCGTCGTTTAATATCATGTCATCTTCATCTTCTGAATCACTTTGCAGCACTTGACGAACAGCTTTCTTTCTTACCACTTTATTTTTAGTTTCTTTATTTCTTTTGGTTGCCTTCTGTTCTGCTATCGCATTTTTTTCAGGTGTGTCCGTGGCTATAAGACTTTTACCCAGTTTTCTTGGTTTTCTCTTTCCAGTTCTTGTAGGTGCTCTCAGTGGCTTCCTAAACTGATCAGGAGTAATGAGAGAATTGATTCCAGGTGAAGAAGACTCAGTTTCAGCGACAGTAATGGGCATAATAACTGCATGTTTACTTGCACAACCGTCAAAAGGCAAAACATTGGATATATCACTTAGAACAGATTTTTCTGGAGTGGAAATAACTCGCATCGAAAGATTTTCTGAATACTCGCCCAAATTTTCCATCAGAGATGGACTCATTGTACTTCTAGATGTTACTTCAGCAGTGCTATTGGAGGGTCTTGGAAAGTCAGTTATTGGTAAATGCAGTGAGTTTTCTTCTAAATCTAAAATCGATTGCTGGTCAGTGATTGCATGGTCTTCATTGAAATCATTTACAGGTCTATCAGTAACACTGCTGGGTGCAAAGTCCTCGTCAGTAAAAACATGTCGGTCAAAAGGAAAAATTCCCGTTTTTCTGAATGCTTGTATTATATTAGAAGGTGTCATAGCCTTTGCGAAAGCCTGACCAATTAATGCTCCCACATCATAAATTGTGACAGGGCATCCAGGATTGCGTAACATCCAGGAACTCATGGCGGAATAGTAAAACGTTTTGAAAGGTCCGTGAATACCAACATCCAGTGGTTGAACTCGCGCTGATGTATGTGGGTGCAATGTAAGCACAGTTACCCCAGACTCTTTTGCGAGATCGAGAGCTTCTATGGAAAGGTGAGACTCATGGTTATCCAGTATCAAAATCGATGGGTATTCTTTCGAAGTTCCAGTTCTTCGTATGAAATGCTTCATTACATCCAAGAACAGCTCGCTATTCATCCATCCAGATGGGTTTGCCAAAATCAGTGATCCAGGTGGGGTACCAACAGCCATGCGAGGGTTCGTATTTTTTCTTGGGAAGACAAGGACTGGTGGAACTGCCTGACCCCCAGCGCTTATGATGTTGCAGGTAGTGACAAGTGTCCCCTTCTCACCACTGGTTACCTTGCAGAGGTTTCGTCTACCTTTTGGCGCTATAACCCGTTGGGTCTTTTGCACAGTGGTGGTACCGGTTTCATCCAAGTTAAAAATTCTTGTCCCATCAGCAAATGCAGGATGGCGCTTGATCACAGCCTCCAAATTATCATAAAAATGATTGACAGTCTCCCTGTTAAACGCCGATGCGCGTGCTATGCTGCACGCCTCGGGTTTACGCAGCGTCAAATCCCGATGTCGTTGGCGGAAACCCCTTAGCCAATCTATTCCAGCCAATTTGTTGTCTGTCCAGGTCTTTGGCATTTTGATGCCATTGCTTTTGGCCATTTCGTACGCCACTTGTCTACAATCCTTAACAGACAGACCATAGAAAAGGCTTGCACATTTAACGTAATATTGTTTCAATATTAGCTCTTGGTCCCTAGAAAATACTTGGTTCACCGCGTAGTTTGGCGTCAATCTTGTGAGCTGGTTTGGCGCATTTTTTTCTTTCGTTTGATACCTTTGGAGTGTTGTAAAAGGAATATAATGATTAGCAGCAGCTTGTCTAATACTTTCCCCATTTTTTATGGCCTGTAATGCTTCACGCATCTGCTCATGTGTATGAGCACCTACTTTTCTTTCTTCTACCCTATGCCTCGGCATTTCTGTAAAGATAAACTTCTATTAAGTTCCTTGTTTAAGTGAAAGTACACTCTGGATCGTAAAGGGTACACAATGAATCATAATCCATAGCGTACACAGTGAATCAATCCACTGTTAACCATATTGTCACTACACAGTTCGAAATAAAATTTCTCAAAAACCACAGATAATTACGTTAATGTATTAGCACTCAATTATACTACATAAATTTACAGAAATAATAGAAATAAAATATATAGGAAGACAACATTCGTTTATGATATGTGAACAAAATTCAACTTACTTTATCGGCAGTTTTTGTTCCCGAAAACTAAAATGGCGCGCTCTCGCGTCTATTAGTGAGAGCGTCCGCTCGGCGACTGCGGGAGTGGGAGGGGGTTCGCAAATGAAACGCGATTACGTATTTCGTTTACTCTTACATTAATAAATGGCGCAGATGTGTGTGTGATCATCTGTGTACCACTGATCCACTGTCAACCATGTTACCCTACTTTGCGTTTTTAACTTACTTTAAACACTTACTTATGAGCCCTGCCAATAGGAGTGCTGTAAGAAGGCATGCAGACAATGAGGCCACAAGCATTTATTTATTTTTTTATGTACGCTTATACGGTACAATAGACCACCCAAATTTGATGGCAAAATGGCGATGGCATTAGATGTTGATTATTTATGAAGTCTGATTTTTTTTTGCATAAATATATGAATAAGTGGAATTATCTGTAAATAATACAACTTGAAAGCTTAGCTAAAAAAAAATATTGATATGACAAACGTAAATAAAAATATTTTTGCTGAGCTTTCAAGTAAAGATGTTGTAAAATCGTTTGACTACATATTAGTCCAGTCAAATTAGACAAAAAACAAGGGTGAAGTTACATAAAATCCCAACAAGCTGTATTTCGGTGAAATTGTTCAAAACATAATTATAAACAATGTATGAAAGTTCCCCATGATTCCCGTGTGTGGAAAAAAATATTCAAGGTTAAAAGTAAAAAAATGAGTTTTGAACAATTTCACCGAAATACAGCTTGTTGGGACTTTATGTCACTTCGAATGTCTAAATTGACTGGGCTATATAGGGCACGCTATGTAATTTATAATGTAAAAATTGAAACTTTTAATGTGACGAATATAATTTTAAAAAAATATTGTGACGCGCACAATTAGACTAATAATATTAATAAAAACAACAAACCAAAATATACTCTTTGCGCAAAAAAGAAATTGGAAACTTTTATTTCCTCTTTGTTACCTTCTACGAGAACTGCCTTAATTAAAGTTTAATCTTTATTGGAAGTACTGTAGCGTATATATGACCAAAACCACAATCACAATTTTAATAGCTAGTCATGACCAATGCACCATTTTTACCACTACATCAGGTCTAAGAATCGTCGCCCACAACTAATTTTCAAATAAAAAATATTCAAATCGAGTTACTCGTTTAACGCGACTATGCTACAGAAAATATGATAAAACCTTATCAGGGTTAAAAAATCGATAGGAACTGTAAAAATAACAGATTAGTCATACTCGTACATATCATTTTAATCAGACTGATAAAAATTTAAACGTTTGTCTTCGATTTGATTGCAATATTATTATTAGTTCTCAATTAACTCGTTGATAAAAGAATCAAGATTCGAGAAGTGATTAAAGGATTAAGATAAATAAGTACAACAAATACACTAAAACGTTTCAATGCCAATCATATAAAAGGAAACAGTTTGCTAGAACTGGATTAAAAAATATCTGTTCGTCAATATTAAACGGTATAATATTTTGTTAAATATGATGAAGTTACTTATTGCGTTGGCATTAGTGGCTTTGAGCCAAGCTGCGCCACTGGAGAACAGTGTGTCATCCAGACTCCAACGACCAACTTTTACCCAAGTGCATATAAGGAATGAGAATTTCTTACTCTTCGAATTCCACTGGACTCCAGTAGAAAGTGGAATATGGACTGATCCCTTAATCGGATACAAGGTAAGAGTTTTTGATTTAAATGCAAAATAATACATTTTGAGTTTTGATAAAACTTTATTAAATAATTTGTAAAACTTATGATCACCTTTTAGATGCGAGTGTGGGAGGTGCCAAACGCGGTCTGGAACACGGAAGCCAAAGAGTACAGTTTGCCTGATGGAGAATACAATGTGCTGATGGAACAGCTGCAAGAAGAAGAAGAGGTAATCATTTTAATTACTTATTTATTTATTATTCACTCTTGACTGGTGCCTGTTTGGCACTATGTTTGAATTTTAGATCCATGTGTGGTTCTTCAATTGTTATCACGGATAAGAGCCGTAAATTTTGGCTTTTATTTTCTTTTTAATAATACTTTTGTTTAGCAATGGAATTGTCCGTCTAGTTTCGGATCAGATTGTGATCTAGAGTTATGAGCTAGCATGCTCTGCGAGTAGTGAACTATTTTGTAAAAACACATGTTTACATTACAATTAATTTAATGATCATCTTTAATTTCAGTCGATGGATGTCGCCAAGAACTCGGAGCTTGTTTTGCTACAAGAGATCAGGACCCCAGCAGACTTGGCCGCAGCCGCCTACCTCAATGTAAGGAGGGGTGTCACCTATGAAATCCGTGTGTCGGCATTCACTAAGACATATGAAACTGCTTACTCACTTGCAACGAGAGTCATGGTCCACCCTCCTACACCCTCTGTGGACACTCATTCTATTAAAATTGCTATGGCCTAAGTACTCTTCATATGAAATAAAAGGAATATAAAAAATATAGATTTTTTTTCCTTTTTTTTGGATTTGTAACTGACTTCTATGTAAAGTGACAGTTGCATTAGTAGGTATGAGACGTTGTATTACGGCATTTGCGTGTTACGCAAAAGACTTTCTTTTACATAATTAAGATCTATGAGATAAACCAAATGTATAGGAATGGTAAAATTTGATTAGTAAGTTTATATCCTAGTACTTTTAGAACCTGGATTCACTTAACTGAGTTTAAGGGTTCCGTCATCAAATTTTGAGTTCTAAATAGCCTTCATAGGGATTTATTTGAGCCCTCAAAATCACTGAAAAATATGTTTACTTATTCTACCTAGGGCGCCGTCAAATTAGTGGTCTCCAGCAGCGCTGTAACTGTCACTTTCTGATTTCATACACTTGTAACGAATTAAACTTTACGTAAGCCGTAGTGGCAAGACTATCGATATACATTTGCGCCACCGCAGTGCTTCCTACCGACACAAGTTTATATAAAATCATGAATTAGCTTTGCAAAAGAATTCACACATAAGTTTCTATTAAAAAAATAAGATTAAGCGTCTTTAACTTTATATGTGATTACGATATTGGGTACTACTCTAAATCTCTAAATCAATATAGATAAAAATATAATTTCAGTCCCCCAGTTTTCCACATAATATTGCTAAAAATAAAACAAAAGTTCTGTAAAAACTTGCGCTGGCTGTAAAAACATTGATCAACACATCGGGTGCCAAATTTGGTCTATGTAGTGAATTCAAGGCATAATAGTATGGAAGAAAATAATATTTAAAGGTAACAGACGAGAAAGGAATAGTATTTTTTTTTCATGAGTAATTCAGACTCCTACCTATCATGTAAATTAACACAAATGTTCTACGTTACTTGTTCTTATTATGTTATATAAATAGCTATTGTCGGTAAGAGAGACAATTTCTTGCATCCACATCAATATCGACATTTTGAATGCGGTTTTTCTTATTTATAAGTATAAGTGCAACAAGTTCCACAACGCCATAAAACCGAATACACACATGGACACATATAAATTCGTCTATTTATACTTAATAAGACAGCCCGAATTTAGGAAGGAATCAAACTATAAAGAAAAAATAATGGCAACGATTGGAGATATCCATTCTAACATTGACTTTATAAATAAGGGCAGTGTAGAGTTACAAATACCATACTGGGTACCATAAGTACAAAATGTCAAAAATACACGCGTACCATACTACCCCTGAGGTATATAATATAAACTATGCTATGCAGTATCCTTTAATGTGAACAGTTGTCAATTATTTCTTATTGACATTTCATTTCCACTATCACACAGTTGCCTGAGCGATATCTAGTCACGTAAATAGATTCGCAACACAAACTTCCTTACTCGGGACTCGACACTTTGTCGGTTTATTTCATTAGTCGTTCATTAGCATTGTCAATTACCTAACTAGTTGGTAGTTTAATGTAAACGATGTTTACAATTCGTGATAAACTTTAACACGAGTGAATCGTCTGTTGTGAGCGGTTTTGACAGATGGTTAAACGCCAACAATTGTACAGCCGTTGACAGAAGTCGGACTGTCAATTATACTAATTTACTTTAAAAAAGGTAATTTTGAAAAAGCTATGTTTTATGAGATTATCTTTTAATGCAACCCATAGCCTATTTGTGTGCATTGTAGTCTATTATTGCCACATTGTTAAACATCATTAAGTAATTTGTTTTCTTTGAGTAGAACTTAACAATCAAAATATTGTCCGCGTGAATCAGGATTTAATAAAAAAATAATCTCTTCTTTTTCATTCAGCTAGAATTTAAACTAACCATGATAAAAAAATATTGTAAAAATAAATAAATTAAAAAATTAAAAAACCCGACTGCATAAAAAACACTTTAAATAAAAACTGAAAAGTAAAAAACAAGCTTAGTCTAAAAGTGTAGATAGCAATGCTATTACCACAAAATTAAATAATTTCATAATCAATACACAAAAAATAATAATCTTATGCGAAACATAATTGAGTATAACAGTCGGGACCCATATTGAATGATTTTAGTCTACCTAGTTTATTTAATGGGTCCCGACTGTTACACTCAATTATGTTTCGCATAAGATTATTATTTTTTGTGTATTGATTATGAAATTATTTAATTTTGTGGTAATAGCATTGCTATCTACACTTTTAGACTAAGCTTGTTTTTTACTTTTCAGTTTTTATTTAAAGTGTTTTTTATGCAGTCGGGTTTTTTAATTTTTTAATTTATTTATTTTTATTTAACACTTTTTAGTTAGTTATAATACGGCTATGTGTTTCTCAAGATTTCACCCGCGATACGAGAGAACTACTTCCAATACCAAGATAATAAAAAAGTAACACACGTCGATCCAGTTATTTTAGATTGATTGCGTAACACAAAGAGAGTAAAGGAATTAGAAAAATAAATTCATTGTAAATAATTTAGTTTAGACGTACTTTTATTATCACTTTTCACTTTTAAGTTCAGAAACCGCTAGTCAACCGCGTCGCATAATATACGAGTATTTAGTTTGGATAATAAAGAAACAATTGCACATAGTATGTTTTTTCTATATGTCAGTGATATACCATTTTGGAATCCTCATGATGAGCTCTTTAATTTGATACCCATATTGTAGCAAATATTTTATTTTTATTTTTTTTTATATCTATCTACGGCGCCTCACGGCCGCCATGTTGGTTTTTGTTTGACGTCACATATCTAAGAACACTTGGGTAATTAAGACGAATCCAACGATGCCCTGATTGTCGAAATCCATCAAGCCGTTTCGAAGAAATGAGGTAATAAAGAATATTATGCTCATACATACATACATACATACATACAAGATACGCGCGAAAAACATAACCCTTCCTTGGCAGTCGGGTAAAAAAACCTCTTAAATAATATAAATGATCAAAAAACAAAAGTTAATTTCTATTTTGTTTTTATTAAAAAAATCGGGATTCCTTTTTCAAACTGCATATCACCGCTCCAACTAGTTGTACAAGACTACAAGTCTCCCGCGTGTGACGCGATCAGTCACCCTCGGGAGCCCGCCATGACCGAGTGTCTGTCTGTAAGTGATAAGTGAGTGATATTGTTGCGAGTGACTGTGGTAGTGCACTGTGATTTATTATAAACGGTGAGTTTTTTTTGATGAGCGATGACTTTGCATTGACAGCATAGTAATGTTGAATCAGAGTACTTTTAGTATTTTTTTTTCGTTTTAATTACGTTATCCTTAAATAAATATTTTATTATTTGCTCTGTTGCTAAAAAAACAAAATATTTTTAGCTTGCTCTTCCTACCAAAAAAATCCTTTTTTTTGTGTTTACTAATAAGAGCAAATTAAAGAACATCGAAAAAATAATAATAAGTATAAAATTAATCAATTAAAGAAATATTCAAGTTCATAAAACATCATATCTCTATCTTCCTACACTAATTCTACCTACTTTTCGGGTATAAGAAGACGAGAAAGACCTTCAGATGTTTATGTGTCCGTGCGAATTAACAAATGACTAACGCAACTCGTGTGTAGGTCACTACTAAACACGTTACCTGTTACTATGAGTATTATGTTACACTACGAGTTACATTCATGTTTTGAGTTTAAAAAACATGCTAGAAATTAATGTTTTTTAAACTTTCGCGACTTGTACACATATTTTAGACAATTAACGAGTTTTATTCGCCATGTAATTCGATATTTCTTGAATAACATCGCGAAAAAGACTTTAAGTGTATAAAATATGCTAGAAATTATTTTTTTGCACGAAATTTTGAGCTTTAACTACAAATACCCGGGTGTGATGTGAAAACGTTTTCTATAGGTATATGTACAAAAATATTGTTTATGAATTATCTTCTACGGAGATTGTACCCAATACTGTACTATCTACAGAGATTCAGATACTACGCCAGACAAGACAACAAATACATTATTATTGTTAGCATACAAAGTCCTTATCTCTTATTTGACTTTGATGAAATTTATTTAAGCTATAATTAACGTGTTAATCAAAAAATCTCAGCACAAGTAAGTGCTAAAGATCTTTTAAACATTTCTAACTGAATTATTCTTAAACTGTACAATGGTAACGCATCTGGCAAAATACTTAATGTATACGTAAAGAGGTTAACCATCTGACCTCCACAATCACTAGCTAAGGAGTATTGACAAAACACGGGTTTTCCAATCAATAAATATGAAATTAAACAAAATACGTATGTATAATAGGAATTTGTTGAAAACACTTCTCGCTAAACAAGTAATATCATTAAAACTATGTAGTCTTTGTCTAAAATAGGTAGTCTTTCCTCGAGGATTGGACCCTCAAATATAAAAATATTGTTATCTGATTATAAATTTTTAACAACTTTTTTTGCTTTGCACCCAATATATGTAAGACACTAAATTGTCGTAGTACGACAAAGGCTTTTTAACTCTTCCTCTTCAATTATAATTTTAAATAGTTTGTCTTCGGTCCTTTATTACATGGGAGATAATTTCAGAATCTCCCTATCCCTTGTAACTGCGGAAGGTACGGGCTCGACCTACTCTCAATAGGGGTCTTAGGCCGTTCCACACTGTAATAACCAGCCTGTTCTAATAATAGAGACAATGCCCTATAAATAGTTAATCCAATGAGGGAACACAATCGGTCGAAATAATTAATGGGTGTCCTCACGTGTCAAAACCCGGTACAGTATTATGTTGTTCTGATTCTATTTAATCTAATTATATGGGTAAACTGTTTGTTTTGGTATAAGTTTCACTTGTTTTTACCTGTAGGAACTTTAAGGTAAACCTCTTTGGTATTCCTAATTAAGGAATTTGAAAAATTAGAATTCTTTGATCTGTTGTTGTTTGTGTGTATATTATACTTTTTAGAAGTCTTGTATAGAGTCATATATTTTTTAATCAGAAATGTCGATTACATAAAAGTAGGATGTTTAGCTTCAAGTTGTGATTTGGAGAGTGCAACTGTTATTTTTTGATATGCATACTTTTACCTTCTGGCAACAAAAAAATAATCACTTTTGACAAAGATGTTCGACCAACCAGACTCTTATCATCACCTCGTGATTAGGGCTTCGGTTGGGTCCAAAACTAGTTGGGCTATCACGATAAATGCCCGCTAACTCCCGTTAACCCCTAACTTCGTCTTCCTTTTGGAAATACCACTTGGTAAGACTGTCTAAGGAGAATGTAAATAGAAATACCTTCTCCATTCTCCACACCCTTATTCTCAGATGATAATCCCGAAATCCGAGAGAATTGTGCCTTCAGCTCTAACAGTAATCGGATTATACAAGCAAAAGACAGAAAAGGAAATATTTTAATCCCCTGCCTATCTGTGTCACCTACAGACAAAGTTTTACGTTGCACTTCCAACAAAAAAGCTTCTACAATGGAATTTTAAACTTTATTTACATTGCTCACAGTTCGTTTTTAATTGGCGCGTTTTGCGGAAAGGTTTACTATGGACACAAACGTTTTAATAGCAAATCATAATATTTTGTAGCGCGGCGTAAATTATGTCTTATCTTATTTTCTACTCGACAAGGACTATTTGTGTTTAATTATTAATTAGTCTTCGACTTTAATTGGTCACCAGTTTTATGTAAGTAGGCTGTAACGTGTAGATGGATTTTTTATATCTTAAGTTTATAACAAATATCTAAAAGTTAGCATTCATCAATAACAGATATTATCATCTAACATAACATTCACTACAATACCCATAACATACCACACCTTCCTCAAAAAAGTTTCACACACAAACACAAGGATTTTAAAATCAATATTCCTCTATAAAGGCGCGTACACACGCCACACCCGCCTTTGTAATGCTGTGTACACACTACACTAGCCGAAGCCGTCATCGCTTCGAACGCCTTTTGACATGTGACACGTTCAGCGTGGTGTAACTGTGATATACATGGTAAAAGGAAGTCAGAGACTGAACGGTATATTCATGTGTATGTTTATTTTAAGTTTGAGGTGTATTGTAAAGATTATTTTTGGGGTTTTTTTTCATTAGTGACAAGGCCCACCATTGTTTTGTTACTAGCATTACATGTAATTCTTTTGTTAACCTTTCGTGAATTAATAAGGAAAATAAACACAAGGAAAACTTTTTTTCTTTAGTAATTTAAAAATGTCCTTAATCTAGACACTTGGCCACTCTGGTAGCAGTAATGTTGCATCAATTGGCTTGTATTAATTTATTTTATATAGGTGTCTTTTTGTCGTCATTGCCAAAAATGAAGGTCCAAGAAAAATGTTTTACTAGGTATATTGTAACAGCAACAGTGTGGTAGACATAACTTAAGATCTCAGTATCATTGCCAAATCACAATACAACGTTATTACTACATTATTAATCTTACAAACAACACATATAACACCGTACAATAGTAATTACAATCAAATAACTATTAAGTATTCATGTTACTCTGTGCACTATACTTATATTACTCGTACATAGAATTTACAAACATTTAAAATCAAAATTACGTAAACACCAGTTTAAATGTTTCGAACCTCAAACTTTGCATAGTATTACTAGAACCCACTGTAAGCAAATACTCAATTTCATCAGAATATTTTGTTGTACGATCGGCAACAACAGTTCTACAAAAAAAAAAAAACACAAAAATATGTAGACTTTTTTCAACTTCCATAGATATAGTATACCTTTCAGTCCTTTTGATTGCTAAGGTTGTTTAATTTCTATCCACAAAAAAACACTTATTACATTTTATTGTGTTTTGAAAATCTGATTTAACTTATCAACTGGTGTTGCAGACTGTACCTGTACCGTCCAGTTAGATTGTTAATGAAATACTTGTGTTTATTAGGTACTTTACCGTGGTTTTACAAACGCTTTGTTGCACGCAACTTTGAGCTTTAATGACAACTACTTTAGTTCTGAAAAAAAATAGTTTTGCTTGAGGTATATTGTTTCTTTGTAACGGAATCTGCCACAAATTTTGAGGAGTTTTACCATCTTTTTATCAACTATTGTTTATCAAAGGGGTATGGTGTTATAATAACTTTCGTGAGGCGAATTCATAATTGTTAAATGGGAATGGATGTTTATCAGGAGTGCATCAGCTCATGGTTAAGAACTTTGGTTAGAACTGAAACTATAACTCCCGATAAATACGCGTATCATTTAACAAATTTTAAGAGCATGTGCTCCAACTACGAAAAATCCTAAGATTATGAAATAAAACCTAAAATTTGCCAACCCATAACGGTCTAAACTGTTTTCAGTTTTTACCACAATCCATCCGATAAATATTCTATGTATTCGACTGTAGACGCGTATGTTATTAAAATCCATTGACAATGCTCACTGCGTGGCCAAATAACTATCCAAACATAATTATATAACATTTTTTTTTAATTACATATTTGCCATCGAGCTAGACTTTAAGAAGTCTGTATACATACTGTAATGCGTACCTACTTTGGTGCTTGTGTAGGTACTTGTGTGGTTCTTGAACAGTTAACTGAGAATGTTTACTGGTTTCTAGTTTCACACCAGTCCCAGGGCACAGTCTATACAAAACTTTTATTAGTTTTAGTGTTCTCGACATCCATTCCGTCCCACAGCTAGTTTTTTTTACTTTGAGTTACAAAAGTTATACTCATAAAGTTAGTTCATGAAGTCTCTTTTATTTAACCGGGCGTTTAATAAAACTAATATTTAACTTAGAGTTTATTTTCTGAGGAATAGTGTTTGAAAGTCTTGGATGGGTTCCGACTCGGTCGTTATTTACAAGGTAATTAGTTTAAAGCTTTATTTAGTAGTTAAATAACAAAGTAGTTCTGTATAATTATGTAATGAGTAGTGCAGAAAATGTATGTACCCAAATTATTTACTATTAACTAGATACTAAATAATAATAATTTTAAATGGCTTTGGACCGAAAAGCACAGCTTAAATAAAAAATTATAGGCCAAACACATGTCGATCCTAGTAAAAATTCTTATGGAACATCTTAGATGTCAAAGAACATCATTAGATCTACTTATCTGTACCATAACATTGTTAATCCAATATTTGCTATCAGGCAATTAGAGTTGCATCTCAATCAATAGCTAAGAAGCGGTTCTAATTCAGATTGTAAAATTAGATCTATGTATACTCACAATTTTGACTAAATAAGAGAATTAAAAATACATAATACTGCAGGTTAACCAAGGCTTTTTAAAACCGCTCTATATTAACATCATAAACATAGCTCTTTATTGTTTTAATACCCAACATCTCGCACCATAACTTAGTCACTAATGACTAGGCATCACATAAAACAGCTTGGCAAACATTAGAACGAAAACGTTTCATTAATAATGTAGGTATTCACGCACAAATTACATTTGAGCGTCACAAATCTTGACAGTTTAATTTACGTTTTGTCAAATTTAATACAAATATCTGTGTAAAGACATAACGATGTGAGCTTAGTACTGACGCCCTACTATCGTTTTAAAGTGATATTATTGCAGGTCGTGGAAAAGAGAAGGCACTATACGGTGTAGAGCGGCGTCTCTTTCCCACAACTGCAATGATAATTATTACAATTTTAGACGTGGTACTAAGCCTGTCTGAGTACGTGGTTTGTATGTGACGTATTAATTAAATGATTAGTGTATTTAAGATACAGACAATTTTCTCGAGATACTTGTCTCAAAGGTCAAATAATATTTTGATTTTGCTTCATTTATGTGGCGTTTAAGATTCTGAATGTCATTGTTGAACAGAATAATAAATAGAACTACGATTATTTGGCTTTAAATTGTAATTGGAGTTTCTCTTTGTTATTCCAAACTGTTTTGTGTTGTATTTATTATAGAATTGTAGACAGACGTAGCAATGTAGGTACAATAATTGTTGATAGTAAGACCTCGGTTGGACGATTTTGAAACATAAAGTAATAATAATATTTTCGGTATTCCACAGCCAGTACACTTCAAATCCTGAACTTTCAAGACCAATTAAGTACTTACTTAATAATTTCCCGAAAAAAAATGAAATAAAGTAGACTATTTAAGAAAGGAATCGTCGCTCTAAATCCGGGTTAAAATAGGTATTCATAATATGCATTGGTATTCTTTGATTTCTATTAGTTCTCCCCATAGTACAAAAAAAAATATTTCCAATCTCGCTAACTGCCAGAATACAAAGAAAGCGTCCATTTTATTATTGGAATGTATCACTCTTATCATCCCCTGATAACGATGACCAACGCTCCACAACATAACACAAACCACAACGGCCTACGTAACAGTCATTTGCATACGAAATTGGACCGTATCTGCATAAAATACGGTTGGTTTTTTGTTGACTGTAGACAGGGAGTTGCTTGAATAATTTCAAGCTTAAGGGTCAAAGAACATTGGCTGATTAGGCATGCCGATCACAAGTACTTAGAACAAACGTGCTGTTTTGCTGATAAAGTATTTATGTGTTAATGTTTAAATACTTTAAGGGTAGTTTGCGACTGACTGAACTATGAGACTTTGAAGCTGTGATAGCCTAGAGGTAAGACCATAGGACTGCCAAGTCAAAGGTCTCGACTTGACTTTTCGAATGTTGTGTGTGGTTTAGAAATAAATATCACAGCTTTCGTGATTCGAAAGGAAAGTAAAAATTTGGATCCTACGCCTGATCTCTCTCCGATCGTGTCGGATTGCCGTACCATTAGGCTATGAGAGTAAAGGAACAGAGAGTGCGCGCTTGTGCTGCCGTAGCTGGCTGGTGTCATAGTAATACTAGCCGCAATGGCTGAAATCGGTCCGGACAAACATTACGCGACTTCAATACTAACAACACGGAATAATGACTTAAAACTATTTTTAAGATTAAGATAAATTATTCTGACATGATTTTTAGGTTCTTTTTTACCCCAAAAATTCCACATTAATGTATTATGCAACATGTTATGCTCGTCTAACGCATTTATGACCGAGGGTACGCAAATGAGTGTCGCTTTAATTAAAATAAAACGTCTCTGCTTTTTAATGACGGACATTAGATCTATTGTTTTGGAAAATCCAACAAAATTTATGTAAACCTAAAAAATACTTAAAAAGATTTCATTGAAGACGAAGATAAAAGTTGTTCTAAATATCATACTGGAATAATCTTTCATTGAACTCTATACTTGGAATCAAAAGTTATAAATACGATCATTTGTAAAAGGAATCAATTTTCTTAGAACTTCTTACAAAATAAGTTGGAGATTTTTGTTAACATCGTATTTTGTTCTAAGAAATTATTTTAGCTTTAATAGGACATAACGAAACAGTTTCAAACCATTTCATACTATGTTTGCAAACCCTTTAGAATATAGCAATATACTGTTTATTATAAAAAAAATACTATTATTATTTATTTGTTGTCAATCATTTGTTTAACCAACATAAAATTTATATTTTCTTTCACCAAACGAGAGCAGAATCAGCTTGTGTGTAAAGATATTTTCCTTGACTGCGTTTGAAGACTCTCATAAAATCAACGTGGAAATATTTTCAGCATGTTAAGATGAACAAGCAAGTGCTTATGCGCGTTCGAGACTCGATACACAATTTAAGTAAAGATTTATGTATTTACTTTCAATGTTTTCAGATACTTTGTCGGTATTATTCTATAGAGATAATTATTGTTTTTTCTGTCAAAATATACCGTGGTTAATGAACTCTAAAATTTAAGTTTAAGGTCGGAAAACAGATCCTAAGATAAACATTAAAAACCTATTGTTACCAAACAAAAGAGGTCCAATAAAATACATCAAATGGATTCATAATCTTATTTAAGCAACATGTTTCGTCGAAAGAACCCTTCATAACTATAACTAAAGGCCTGCTACCACAGTTTAAAGAAAGACTTTTGCAGTTGTAAAAGCGAGATAGCGTACTACACGGCATAGAGCGGCGTCTCTCTTCCACAACTGCAGCAGACATACTTTAAGCTGTCCTAACATTTCTCGTTTACAAAATAATATAATAAAAACGGGCATTGGTCCAGGAGCCGTATCTCCCGGCCATGACCCTTGGCTTATCGAAGTTCACAACACTTTATCCTGTATTGAAACCGAACAAATTTTTGTCCGAACTTTCCGATAAACCAACCTCCTTCAACTATTTAAATCAGGGATGGGATATTAGATGGTTCATTTCCCTTATCTGTACAGGGTGTAAAAGAAATCTCCTACTTTTAGGGTTGTTTTACTCGTTTGTATAAGTCCCTAACTTTTGTTATGGAATTTTGGCTATATACAGAAATCGGTGTAACGTGAATGATGATTATTTTTCAAGGTAAAGCAAATTTCGTTTCTTAAAGCCTTTGATTTGGAATTCTATTGAGTCTAATGCCAACTAGTTGGATTCAATAAAAGCTAAAAGACACAATATTTCACTTCATGTTAGCCAGATGACTGTTCAAGAAGTTTTTACGTTAATCGGTTCAGAAATCGGGGCTCAGTATCGATTATAAACGGATTATGAACTCGATACGTCGTTAACGTCATAAAGGATCGCCTACCCGACGTCCCTTTGACTTAATTCCATAATCGTTCCAACAATCCTTTAGAAGAGACCGAGCCATTCATTTCTCGGAACTAAACATCATGCATTATAATCGAGTAAGTTCTAACCCTTCGTAATAGCCGGGGTATTGTTTTCCTTCATTAAAAAACATCGGAACTGGCGCTACAAAGCACTAACTATCTTTAGTGGAACTTAACAAACTTAGGAACTTCTCCCGAACTTAGTTTGGTTGTTAGCGACCGCTAATCATCGCTACAAAGGGATTCTGTGTTGCATTGATCTTGTCCTTGCCTTTTTTTGGTATGAGTATTATAATTATTTAATTAAATATTGGTACTAGTACAAATAGAGCAAAGAGTAGTCTTAGAGAATATCTAATTTATCAATCAATTCTAAAACTTTCGATTCTCATAACTGATATTTTACTCCTTACAACTCCAATTTATAACAGACCTGTAAACGTTTCTACCTAGCACGTGGCACCTACTTTTACGACTATAGTCAAACCAATTACTCTCCCCTCTTCCCCGTACGGTTTTCCTTCCTGAATTCCGTCCACTCAGCGTCTAGGCGGTCTGTCTTGGCAACTGCAATGTAATTTACTTACCCCAACATAGCACTCACATTAACAAAATGCTAGTTCACAAAATATAATTTCTGTAAAAGGAAGTTTATTTATTTAAAAACGTTTTTGAATTTATTGCACACTACCTACTGATATTTTTGTGTAGGTACGCTTTTTTATCTAAATAATGACTTAACAAAATAAATAATGTGTTTTAGAAATGAACAAGAATTGAAAAAAAAACGGGTCACTATCACTAACCCAGTAATAAAGTTACCTATTAAGACGATATTAGAAACACAAAACGAAAGACTGTTTAATATTATTGAAGAAGAAATATATCTTAGCCTTTACCAGAATTCTAGAGCAATTCTTATCTATCTAGACCAAGGAGAGATTAAGGCGAAATCCATCAATTAAAAAAGCGACGTTTGACTCCGGACTCCGGGCAGTTTTAATGAGTAAGTTAAGACATAGATTGATTGACGTAAGTCCTTTATAATTACCTCAACTTTTATAAAATGAAGAAGATAATCAGATTTATTTATTTATTTATTTATTCAATCCGTTTTCATAGCTAATTGGAAAGTTATTGTTATTGTAGTCCAGTCATTTTTGACATCTTTATCCCAAATCTGGGTACATATTCCTAGAGAGCTGAATTCTTGAATACACCTTTATTACGGCGTTATTATGAAGTTGTGAAAAATCGACATCAATATCGTGCCGGGTAAACTTCATAAAAACGCTAAAAATTCAGCTCTTTAGGAATTTTGCCCCACATAAAACCTAAAATGAATGGACTATTGAAAGTAAAAAAAAACGATTTCGATAGTAGAGACACTAATAACTAAGTGCTAATTAGGCGGCGCGCATCTTAGTACATAATATATATAAAAAGGGAGAAATGATGAAGAAAAGTTTTAAGGTAAAATCAAACAAAAATTAGTCATGTCTTAGACTTAAACATGTTGAAACGAAAGACTGCAAAGTGAACTTTGACAATGCGATTTAATTTGCAAAGTTTTCTTTATACCCAACACTTTACTCACTAAGCAATCAATCCTACAGCAGGCTATTCAGGTTGTTCGTGAACGTAATTATTGGTTTCAACTTGCCTACTCAGTACTCACTCACTTCAAATATCCGAGATCTTTCATCACTAACCGAAATAATTAACTCTATTCTTCTTATCTATTGCTATTTATATAACTACATTTTTTTAATTACAAAAGACGTTGAACCAAAAATATTTAAAGTTCATATTAAATTAATAAAAAACAGAATCAGCTTCAATGTAATAGTTTTTATTGTAACCGAATTCAAAGGTCAAAACGGTATCACAGACACAGATCTAGGTTAAACTTGGAACTATTCTTACAATAATAACAAAAAAGTAACAAAACAACTATAGAAAATTATTGTACGTTTTGACCAGTCCTAATCCCATCCTACGGCTTACTAAATATAAAATAGGCGTTTTTTATTGAAGAGAAGCATGGCGTGATGATAGAGGGCACTTGAACCACTATGGTACGGTGGATAGGTTAGGGGCGTTGCTTTGAGATGGGCCCCTTGACCTCGTAAGAGATAAAAGCGTGATAGAGACCCACATACATAATATATTGTTATATGTTGAGTTATACTATTTTAGGATTGTGGTCTTCGGTATTCTGCTATGGTTGATTATGCGTACAACGGTAATTTCAGCCTAAAATTTGACTAGAACGATTGCCCAGAAGTGTAATTAATGGGCATCAAAAATTAAAAAAAACTTGGTTTTGTACCTTAAAACAATAAGACGGACGGATCACGTTGTTGTCAATCTGTCTGTCTCTCTTTTTCTCAAGAACGCTTGAAGGTATGAAAATCTACTCGGTATCTTGAAATTTGGTACGAAAAAACATGAAATAGCACAGATTTCGTGCAAACATGATTTCGGGAATATAAGACAATTTTATTGATGACACTTTTTGTTTCCTTCAAAGAATAAAAAACTAATTGAAGTTTTTACTGTTCTAAATGATCTAACTGCTAGACAGACCATTTCCTCTATCAGTTCTCTGGCTAGCAAATGACCGATCGCCTTACTAGACACACTTTGATTGATGGCTAATTACTTTCCTAGCAAAAGCTTCGCTAAACTAAATTGAGCTATGAATTTAAGCTCAACTCAAATTAGAAGAAACTACAAATACTAGATTTTTTAGACACTGATTGGAGACAATGTAGAGTTGTACATAACATACACATACAATCAATTAACTGTTTATTCTAAAAAATAATAAGACCCGTATTATTTATACTTCAGCCCAGCAAAATCTTGAATGATCTCATTTTGAGAAAACGCTTTATTTTCATGAACGCATTATGAATTGTTTAATAATATGACCGGGCATCACCGAATCAATCACTAATACTTCTATTTTATGTAATAATTATATGTGTTACTATGTTTTTTAACTGTTTAAGTTTATAGTATAGTGTAATTTTATATAGTTTAATAGGAACTTTATCTATTAAATTAGGTGTAACGATAATGTAAGGTGTATGAATAAATAAAAAAAATAAGAAACAAGAGAATAACAATACAAAATTTTCCTTACATTTATTTATCAGTAAAGTGCTTCTAGCTAACTCAATCACGTGTCGTTAGAACAGAAACAGACGGTCGGTTGAACGTCCCTACTTATTTATCTATGATAACAGGTGAAAGGTTGGTAAGTTAATATTTAGGGCACGCTAACATAGTCGTAGATATAAGTGTATTATTGAATAATGTCTGGTACTGATAATGTAGTTAAAAGAAATAATGTAGGTATGGTGACTGAAATTACTTTCCACCCAATTTTATTAAAATCTTTATAAAAACATTGGAATATTACATCTAATTGAAGCACAAAAATAGCTCAAAATCTAAATAACCGAGTACGAGTTGTTCCTCCTTATAGCTCTGTATTTTTCAAGTTTTTCATAAAAACGAGTGTAAAATGTAAATACTCTTATTTCTACTTCATTTAAAAATCCCATAGTAAAGTAAATACAGACTAGAAGAACAAATATTTTGTAGCGCACAGTATTTGCGATTAGTTCCACTAATGGGGTACATTGTCTTGTAGTTCCGTACAACCACTGTGGGTTTAAGCTTTAAATTTATCTCTACTATTAAAGCTTGGTAAGGTACCTACCTAAGGTATCTAAACCATAGTTTGTAATGTGGTATGGAAATTTATAATGTATTAAGAAAAAAATATCGAAAATGTGAGACTGTCATGTAAATAAATATTTTTTTTTAAATTATGTTGAATTAAGGGTCTTATAGCGGGGAAAAAGTTTCCCGAATACTCATTTATCCAATGTTTGTAGTCTTCTACACCTAAAATTAAATGACAAAAATATATTTGATAATTTTAGCTAAATTTAAACATAAATCCACCCAAAATTACTCAGTATGTAGACAAGTAGGTTAATAATATATTTCTACGAATTTTCTCATCAAAATCTTCAAAGTATATTTATTTGCTCCAATTTGGAAGTTTTTCAAAGCAAACCCCGCTTCATGTATTTGGATCTTTGAATAGGACTTAATATACAGTCGTATTCATTAAAGTGTAATGCTTTTAAACATGCTGAAACGTAATTACAGCTATTCAGCCATTCGAAACCTGATTAATGAAGAAACTCCTTTAATGAAATATCTTTTACACACTAAGGTATAAATGCCAATAATATAATTAATTAATTACCACATTATATTAAAATATGTATTTCTTTGTTTCAGATTAACTTGAAAATTAAAACTACTATGACATAGTGTTCCGCGAAGTGTTTTTTTTTATGAATTTAACAAAATGACTTGCCGGCAAAGTCGTGCGTCTGCCGCGGCGGTCAGTGTAATACTGACGATATTAGTGTGTGCAATGTATAAGGTAGCTTCGGTGGAGGGGAGAGATGAACCACACAAGTACACGATCGACGAACTACTGTCTACGCACTTCGAAAACAAAGACTCCGGAGACCTTGGAATGGACCCCTGTAAAGCTGGTAAGTTACATAGTAATAAATTAGGCATTAAAAATATAATATGATATTGTAAACAAAGACGAAAGCTTCTAAAAGCTGATAGCTTTTCAAGTTTATACAAAAAGACAAACAAAATAAAAGAAGGCTTAAATATAAGACGTTTAAAAGCTTGTTCATTGCTAACACAAAATAAAGATCACTGAATCGAATATTCTCAATAAAAGTCAGTGTGTGTAGAACTTTTTATGTCTCGTCAAACGACATTTGAGACCTTCATTTTTTCGCCGTCTCCTATAGCACGTATATAATAATAAATCTGTAAGGCGGGTACGAGACAGATATCAAATGTTGACAAATTCTGCTCTGAACGTTTTATGACAAGAAAGGTGAGGTAGGACGGAGATCAAAGTAATTGATAAACGTTGGACCAATGTGAAGGTTAATGTTTCTTTAATAGAGGCGTCTATAAACGTATGAAGAAAATGTTTGTACAATTTAAAAAGCTTGTGGTGTTCTTGATCTTTTTAAGCCTATTGTGTCCCACTGCTGAGCAAAAGCCTCCCCCAAATCCTTCTACGTTGTTCTGTTTTTTTTTGTGGTGTTACATAATGTACATTTGTTAACTGAAATTTGAATGCCTTAATTCTATTGGCATTTTGGGACACAGTTCTAATTATACTGGTCAGCAGATATTCCACTGTTGGACAAAGTCTTCTTCTTAGACAGAGAAGAATCAAGCTTCAATCACTACAAATTTGCGGGGACTATTTCAGTTTTTGGTCTAGAATTCAAGTTTCTAATTTATCCCGAAGCTAACATTATTAATTTTTATTGCAAAACAAATGCGATCTATAATACCGAAGGACCTTGAAAAAAAGTACTTCACTAAAGGTTAATTTCTAAAATTTAGAACATTTCTTAAGGGCCCGTAAAGGTAAATTATGTTTCTTGAGACTAACAAAATGAAGAGATTAATTATAATATTAGAGACTTTCAGGAAAGTTCATTAATCTCCATCACTTTTTTTTTAATCCTACGTTATTACATTTTATAGAGTTTGTTTAGCTAAATTGTCATTTAACTGAAGTGGCCTTTAAAGTCGAGTGTTATTAAAAGTGCAAAAAAAACTAGTATTCCATGTATTATAAACATATTTACCTCAAAAATGTCGCAAGAGTAGGCACTGAATAAATTAGGTAATCACAATGCAAATACAAAAAAATATACTTACTGCCTACCTATAAATAATTTATTATCTGCAAGATTTACTTTTAAATAAAAATCGCTCAAAAATCTTTGTAAATAAAGAGAATTGTAGCTTTAGAATATGAAGAAGACATAATGTTACCTTGATATCATACAGCAACTGCAAGCAGCGTTTAAGGAAAAAAAAATAATTCACAAATCTATTCTTACAATATTAAGTACAGTACTAACTACAAATCTTACACGCAATGAAATCCCACTTCATTCAGCTTCCTATAAGCGTCCAACATTCCACGTTAATAATATTGCGTTCAGAAACGTCAGGTAATTTTGACAACAAACCTTTAAAGCCCACAGATAGGTCGGGTCGTCATGGACAGCTTATAATTCTCGCTGATTACCTCCGTACGACAACTGACACAATTCCAGTTTAGATAGGAGCAAGTGTTAAGCGGTAGCGGGTAAAAAGTATAGTTATGGATGATTTAAGAGCATAAACAATCCGCTTCGAATTGAATAAAATACTCTTTACCGTACGCCGTAGTCACCATCGTTACAAGGTTCATTGTAAAATGGATATGCGGCGAGTACATACAGTCAATCGTACTAAGTAATGTTGCGCCGAAATAAGGGACCAACCAGCCGCTCGCTCTAAGCAGCTCGCTTTAATCTGTCTGTAGGATTTTTAGCATTTTTTTTTTATGGTTAAGGTGAGTACTGACCAACGTTACAAGGCGTCATGTAACCGATAACTTAACTTTGGTTAGTACACACTTTTAAGAGAGTATTGTCTCCGCAAGAGTAATGCAACTGGCTTGTTATTACAACCATGACGATTAATAATAAGATAATCATTGTTATGTTACCTACTACCAGAATTCCTACACGCTTTCTAGCAAAATACAAATTACGTTTTAAACTTTCAGCTAAACCGGCTAAACCAAAGCATATCTGTCGGCATTTGCCCTTGACCTTAACTCTTCTACTATATTTAATTTGTGCAGAAAGATATTTTTTTTTTCTAATTCTAGATGATTCTATTTGCCTAAGAGTTATCACGAAATGTTATTCTATTTCACTAGATAGTTAATAATTGTTATGTAATCTAATTAAAACAATGACTACTCAATTCGCGTAATAATTTCATTTCGTGAAAAAAAAGTGTTTATCTTTATTGCCCATTTAGATAATATTTTTGACACCATTATCAATATTTAGTCTATACAAAGTTAATGTAAATATGCGTCTATACATAGTTACATAGGTAAGAATGATAATATTTTAAGTGTATAAAATCTTATTAATTTAACACTTTAGCAGATAAACATTTTAGTTTGTGACTTTTAAAGGTTTAATTGCAAATGATTTTATGTCAAGTACCTACTTATCCAGATATGAGATATGTTTGTATCGCTACATCTTTTGTTATGGGACAAAACAAGCTTTACAACGGTAGAGCGGGTTGTTTTTATCGTCCGCCGTTGATTTCTGTTTTAGCACTTTGTAACAGTACCTACCTCCTCCTTCTACCTGGCCGTAAATACCAAAACCACCCTTAAAGCTATGACAATAAAGACTAAAACGTCACAGCTCACGTTAATGTCAAATCTGCCTCTCCCTGGTTTCCGAGATTTAAATACCCCACATTGTCCGCTCTCAGTCGCGAAAATAGTTTTAACAGGTTCACAAATCCTGTAAAAAGTTTGCATTACTTTTTTAAACCTGGCTGAAAGGGTGTTTTTAAATTTCATTTACAATGTTACGGAACTTTTGAAATGAGACATTAGGTTTAGTTGTTGTGAACATTGTTAAACCACATTGTTTGACTTAGTTTCTAACTATTTAATGCAGCGTAAGGAAATCTAATCTTCTATGGGTTCAGATGAGGATAATACCTTTTTTTTAATTTTTAGGGTCTGGTACGGGATAATCATCATAAACCAAGTTATTATTAGTGCAGTGAAAAGCAGTTGACTGTCCAATATTTAAATGAATCAACTTAATATGCAAAACATTTTTACCCATGTTTGTGTCTGGTTTTTCCTGCGTAAAAATAAACATATATCACTCAATATACACGGGAATACACTGCAAATGAAAGGGTTGGGGTTATTCTAAAATAAAATAAACAATTAACACATCGCGACCCGATGACGGTCGATGGAAAAACCGTCAAAGTTTATCGGCACAAAACGGTCGCGCGGACACTAAATTGGAATCTGGCACTCTATAAACCTTTAATGTCAATAAAGCGGTCCCTCATCAAGTGAACCGTAAAAATCGGCACAATACCGGTTTTTACACCAGTCGCTACGATTGACGGCCAAAATTGCTTTTTGGTTTTTGAAAATTTTATAACGTGTCTATTTTTGCCTCTGTGCGTGGCTTTGAATATTGAATTTTTAGCGGTCTCAAAAACGTGTTATGTATGAGTGACGGATATAAACCACATAAAAAATAAATAATTAAAAAAATCTCTTTTAGGTATTTTTTCTAAACTTTACAAACACTTCTCTTTGAATAATCGCTTTTTAGAACTACGTTTAACAGTAGCAATACACTTTATCAAATCAGTTTATGTAGCCCAAACCAATACTATAATATCTGTTCTTATAACACAAGCCTATGAAAATGAGATCAACAATATTTAAATATCCATTTCACATAAAACTAATCGAGCGTATTCTTTAAGCTAAGGAGTCTACGATATTCCGTAGATTACCGCTACGGTTGAATACCTACAAGATTAAAATCGTAGCACGTCGTAGCCTTTTGTAGCTGAAGTTAATCACCCAATTTTATTTCGCTTGGAATGTTATTGAAGATCAATACTTATCTTCAATGGAGAAGTCAATATTTATGAAATATGTAATAATTAATATTAACTTATGTTAAGCACATTATATTTTGTACCTATTAACTTTAACTTTTAATTTTTATACGCAAAGGTATCCATACAATAATTGTAACACAGTTCCGAAATTTACTGTACACTATCATTCATTTTAATTCAAATATATCACTGCATAAAACTGTAAACACCGACGATTTTTCAAAAGCCACAGTTTACAAACATTTAACATTCCACTAAAATATCTAGGGTAAACTAAACAAAACAAATATACGCAAACAAATCAAGCATTGTACTGAAAACTGAAAGCTGAAAATACAGACAATTATGAATGAAACCCGATCAGCGAACCCCTACCACCGCTTAAAGTAATATTATTACGGGCGTGCGACAAAGACATCGCTCTACAACGTGTAGCGCACTATCTCGCTTCTACACAAACAATAAAACCACTTTATGCGTTGATAGTAGGACCTCTGTACAAAGTTGTGGCCGTTACCCGCTCACAATATTTAATGCTTTCGTAAACAGACCCTATTTAAATTAATAGCGAAGGAATTCACCTTATAACTGCTTATTGTTTAAGTTGGAATTCGATAGAATATGAGTTTTCAACTGACGTTCATTTTAAAGGTTTCGAACAGATTCTAGTGAGGATGTTATGGATACGTAATTTTGGTTTCGGTTACGGATGTGAGAGTTTTGTATCAGTTTTGGTTACGGGTGTGAAATGGTTTTGGAATATATGTTAGTTTCAAATATTTTTCCTCAAAGATGTAAAATTTTAAGGTATGTTAGAATTAAAAAGGATTGACGAGAACCTACCATAACGTTATATTTTATCAATTCCGGTTTCAGTTACGGATAATGCCTAATTTTGTATATCCATATCGGATAGTTTCGGTTACGAAGCTCCATACCATCTCTGGAATTCAGGTTAAACAGTGCGCTTCCACGTTTTGTGTTACCATATTATATCAAGCATTGCGGCGTAATTAATGCTTGCGTTAGTTTGAAAATAGTTTACAGTTTCACAGATATTTCTGATTTATGATTATGTTAAACAAATACTCTATACAACAAAGGTACAGTATAATAATATATCTTCATGTAAACGAGCGCAACGTGAGCTGTTTTACCTACGCTATCGGCTCGCGGCATCACCGTGGCATGATACAGTCGCGAGCGTGTCGCATTGACGAACGGACGGCGGTGTGTTAGATGTAATTAAAATGCTGTAGGTGGGCAGCCCTATGGCTGTAGCGTACCACGCGGATGTAGGCATTTTTTTTTTTAGGAACAGCTAAGTTAAACTATTGTATGTATACTGTGATAAAGGTCTGATTTAAGTCTATAAGTTTATCTTTTTCGCACCCATGAAACCGCTAGGCTTGAAAACGTTGCCCTTTTTCAGTTAACGTGGTAAGTTAGGTCGCTTTTCACAAGACCAGATGTGACTGAGTGCTAGTATTTCACAAAAGACTTACATATCTACATGGACAGTCAGAAACAAAAGCTTTAATACAATCATATCACAACAAAGGATTGCTTGGGAAATTCTAATGAAACCAAATAATCATTCACAATCGGCTACTAACGTTTACTCACAGAAAATTATAACGTTAAGTAGTCATCAAAATCAGATTGCGTTTATCAACTTTTCTTGCTGACAGTAAATACCGAAATCAAAGGTAATAGAAACTCCCACGGTGTGTTTATGACTACCAACGGGTGATTTTAGTTAGGTAAGAATCCCACACTCTTCGGCCTTTTCCCCAAAAGACGGAGCCTCTTTTGAAGATTTCCCCGTAATCGAACTTTTTTTTTTTCGTTGGAAATCTACTACGTTCCTTCTGGAGCTCTTTGAGTGCTAGGGTCGCGGTAACTCTCACGTACATCCCACTCAAGTAAAGAAAACATTTCCATTAACAAAGAAACCTTAATTCAGAATGTTTATCAATTCGAATTGAAATTTATTATCCTTTGAATGTAAGTTTTCGCTAGCGGCATCTAATTGTATTTCGAAAAACATAAAATCAATACAGAAGAAAATAGGATAAGAATATTGAAACATAAACTATCTTATATTCTAATACGTAGTATAGACAACCTTTTTGCGAAACTCCATACTTATTCACCGAGTTATTTGACAGATAACAGCGGGGAAACAAGCAAGCATGCAAACAAACGTTTATTTATAAACGAGCGTAAAGGGTCATCAGTCGTCAGTACCTAGGAACATTTGAAGAAACCGCAAGGATTATATTGTTAGCAATAAAAATAACGAATAAACACCGTGCCCACGCATAATATATGAGAACAAATTAATCTCTGTCTTTTACGACTTGGGTTTTTACGAGTATGTCGCTATAAGTACAGGCTGCCTTTTTAGGTGTAGGCAAGAATTTATACCTAAGGGACAATTTTGGGACAAGTTGAACATATGCTGGCTTGTATTTATAACTGCCAGTGTTTTTTGTGGGACGATTGTATTTTTTTGCTCAAACCATCTTTTTATTGTTTTGGTATATATTTTTTGTTTTAAATGCTTTTTATTATTTTTATATATTTTTTTTTTATAAATAAATGAACGGTACCTTTTTAACTTGTTTGCGACCTGAAAATGACATACTTTTATGTATCTTCGTAACATCTGCTTAAAGTTGGTAGTATATTTTTAGTAAATCTATTTTGTGTAAGCTAAAAGCTTTTTATTATCTGTCAACAAGAAAGTTAATGTTCAAATATTTAAAAACATGGAAGCATATTTGTCTTTCATCTAGAAATATTCAAGTCTCTACTTAGACGAGAGACCTTATTTTGTTTCAGATTTTTCTTATTTAATTTTTGTAGAAATCAATGCTATATTTCCAATTTCCACTTCAAGTTGAGAAAAATATCATTATTAACATTTTGTTATCGCTCATTACTTAGGTCATCTAATTTGAATAAATTATACGATTTCTCATGAGCCAAATTGTAGAGCAGCTTTAAAGACAGTTATGCAAATAAGGAATACTACTAATAAGATAAAAGACAGAATATTATTCAATAAGAAATGATCATTGCCAAAAAATATAACAAAATATTTATTATAAAAAGTTAAAATTTGTCTTAAACATTTATTTAGAATCTAAAATCAATTTTCCACTAAACAAAATTCCCGACAAAGTTTCTAAAACAGCCAACCACTGAGTTACACACGTTACAAGACTTACTAAAGAAACACCACCAAATCATTTGAGCTAACACATAAATTAGATATACTCTAGCGAATCCACTACAAATTGTGTACGAAACACGCATAGTTACACGTAACTCAACAATCATAAACTTCAAGGAAGTTTAATTAAAACCGGGTCAGGAGTTTCGAAGATTATCGCGCACAAATATGCTAACTTTGTTAAATAGTTTCTATCCAGTCCGCGGCGTTGGTTTACTGAAGTTTATGAGCGAATCCAGTTTGAATTAACGCTGTTTTTATGTTTATTTCGCGGTACCTTTATTTAATATTCTTGAAGTTGTTATAGCTTCTATCTTTATTTTTATACTATCGGTATTTTTTCAGATGACTTTGACACTCACAAATACCGTGGCTTGCTATTAGTAAAATAATTTTCATGATCGTTTCAATTGATTCAAAGATTACCGCATTCAATGTCTTGAATTTTACCTCTTTATACTAAAATTAGTATAGATTTATATTACTGTTTGATAAACCAAATGTATAAAGACGGATTTGATGCCTGACTGCCTGAGGCATCCTCTTTTAGTAAACTATGGTAGAGAGATAACAAGATAAAGGCATTGTAGGTACAAGGACTTGCTCTTTCATCTAAAAAAGTATTTACACTTCGCTTAACCTCAAAGGTCAGAGTTACTTTTACTTTAATCGATCCTGCGACACGACTTAAGTCAGTGAAGATGTAGTGAGTTAATAAACCGTCACTATTATTTAATTGTAGGCCTTCATGAAACATCATGGAATCAATGCCTTCATTTCATTTACACGGGCCTGTTTGTCTAGTGGTTAGTGGCCCTGACTGCTACACTAAAGGTCGTGGCTTCGATTCTCACTGATTGCTCATTAGTTTTAAGATATTTAAGGTTCATGATAAGTCTGTTTCTCATATTCGTAAGTAGCGGCAGAGCGACGTTTAAAATGTCTCAAAACTTTTATTAGGTGTTTGGGAGTGTGTGTTTGCAGCAGATGTTTAATATTTCATCAACTGTCTTGTATACGAAAAATAACAGCATTATTATCTAGTAAGACACGAACACTTAAAACCTCTTAACAAGTTCTAAGTATTGTGTAAGTTAGAGCGCAGAAACTTTTTACATTCATGTTCACATTATAATAAACACATCTTTGTAATGTACAGCAATATTATATCTCTTGTTGTCTATCATTGTACTTGAAGCGAACGTTCAACTTTTATTATAAAAACTTTTCAACGCTTTTCTTCGCAGTTTCAAGTTACTGTTCCATTTACAAATTGAAAAGTTTTGAACACGTTTCGAAGAATAAACGGGAACCCGAACGGGTTTCTAATCCCCAAAGGTCGGGTTCGAATTTTGAATTTTGACGTATTCCATAAACCGTTATGTGTCGGTTATTTTGGTTTGAAAAAGGAATAACAGATTTTTACTTTGACGAGCGTGATGGACGTTCAGATTTACATAGAGTTGGTTCGTTAGACGGAAAACGCTTGATTGCGGCTTTGACTTTGTAGAACATGTAGAACGTTTATGTTTTGTAATACCTTTTTTAGAGGCGTTCCTTGAATAAATTACTTTTTACGAATGCGTAATTTAGTAAACAATGCTTGATAAGATAATAGTACTCACACGATAAAAAGACAAGTAAAAACTAGTTTATAAACGTGTTTTCGAACTATACAATTGCTATTTCTAAATGCAGTTCCTAATACCTGTTTAATTACCTTAGCTTATGTCTACTAATAGCATTAACTGTGCTTAATACAACCATAAACAAAACTAAAACCTTTTCGCACAGGTACTGCCGCTGGCACTTTTAGTACCAAATAAAGCTTAATTGCGGTACTCGATTGTTTTGCTCCCGGATATGAACCAGGAGTTTCTGTTTTTGTAGTTCTATAACTCTCTGTAACCAGTAGCCTAGCAACTACAGAACGCACATTAATGTTAACGTTAGAGTTCAATTTACAGTGGCCAGCATATTTTAAATTGTATTTTGCACTAATGTTGGTATTGTATACTTATGTGCATGTGTTCTATATAAGAATTGAAGAACACATCAATTTGAAACATTACATTACAATTTCAGTGCTATGCTTTGTTGCAATGGTTCCTTCCCAAACCATTCACGTTACAAATAGTATCTTTAGATTTTAGAACGCGGATTCCACACACGTTATGAAGAATATTTTTTCCAATAGCGTTCTTGCTAGGGGCTCGGTTCAAACAAATTGCAAAACCACGGCATGTAAAGTCACAAAACGAAAAGGTTACCGCTTCGCCGTTATTCACATTTCATTCCCACACAAGCTTCTAACATGTTTTTCCAACGAAACAAACAGATGCACGTAATGTTTAAATTTGATAACAGAGGTCAAAATCGCTTAACCTTAATTCATGACGCCCAATATATTTATCTGTGATTTATTTGCAACGTACAAGCGAAAATAGTCCTTATAGTCTGTAAAACTCTTTTCAATTCACGAGTGCGCGGAAAAAGGTTTATGTACGGAACTCCTACGTGACAAAGATATTACAATGGTTTTCCTGTTGAAATTTCAATATGGAAAGCGTCTTTTTATATAGAGACCCGAGGAAAGCTACCGTCCAATAGTCATGAGGGAGGACGTTTAAAAGTAATAACATCTCTTATCACCGTGTCATTTCAGTGCGAATGACACGCGTGCCCGCCGCTCAGGATATGAGCTCCTTTCAAATGATAAATGTCTGACACACTGGGCTGAAGAGTGACGAATGTTGAATAATTATTATTATTTTTCGAAATATGCACATAATAATATGACGCAGATCGTAGAAATTATTGAAATATTTTTTTTGAAATCACCTATTAAAACAAAAACAAATTGTGTGTTTAATGAATCATTTCAATATTTTGAAACTTCGATTGTCCATAATTATATAAACATAGCTCCTTAAAAAAAAAATCCTTAATTTTACATTTTAAAACGACAAATCATTGCTGCTTGCTACTACTAATACATTCCTAAATTAAGCATTTATTCATCTATTCAGGAGCAATACCACAATAGATCCGTATAACCGATTCGTAGACCATGATAATTGTTTGTACCTATATCAAGCGTACAATAGTTCAACATTAATTGGCAGACTGTATACAAATTGTTTAATTCGCGAAGCCCAATCATAATAATTGTAGAGCTATTGAAACAGACTAAGGAACCAGAACCGATACTACTCGCTTGAGCTTGAGTTGATACTAGCTGTTGCCCGCGACTTCGTACGCGTTAATAATAAACCCGCACTGATTTTTCCAAAATCGTAGACTTCGGAGATAAAAGATACATATTGGCCGATTCTTAGACCTACTCAGTTGGCTCACAAAATTTCAAGACAATCAGTGAAGCCGTTTCGGAGGAGTAGGTATGGGAACGAACATTGTGACACGAGACATCGCTACTTCGTTTTAGAGAACTTTTAATTATTGGCAATGAATCTTTCACGATAGGAGACAAGTGACTTATTAATTCAATATTTTTTTAACGCTACAAGGATCTTTTGGCACGTACTTTAAAATTACAATATTAACGTGTGTTAAAAGATCATAAGTGTATTTATACGCTATTCAACCATCATAGCGCTTATGGGGCAGGACTACTTCATTGTTCAGCAATAGTATTGCTAAGAGCTCATAGCAAGCGACTGTTCTCGTTACTTTGCAAGTTCTAAGTAGCAAACCCTAGCTTGGAAACTGTTCCTTAAGTAGCAACAAGTTCGTCCTCTCTGTCATAGAGTGAATATGTTGAGCTTCATCAATTTAGACTTGTATAGTTTGAACCGAGGTCTACCTATCAAATGTGATAACGGAACTTTTTCTAATGTCATTTGTGTTTAAAAGTTCCATACGTCCGCGTCGTAAAGAAGAAGATTTTGAAAAAGCAAATATACGGTCGAGTTGAGAAACCTCCTCCTTTTTGAAGTCGGTTAATGAAACGATGTAAAACCTGACCTAAACCCAGATAAAAAGGATTAAAAAAAATGCTGTGTGTTGGTCAACGTGATATATTAGAGAACTCGAAAATTGTTCTCCTCAGTATTTTGTTTACCGACTCTGAGATTTCAAGAAAACTTCCCTTAAATTCTCAACTAAAGTTACTACAAAGTTTGATGTAAAAACTTTTCTTTCGAACAAGACAATCACAATTATCGCATGCTCTTGCTTACTCGAATCGTAAACATGTACTTCTCGTTGTCTCTATACAGCTACCGACGTAAAGTAATTTGATATGCGAGGACATGAAAAACGGCGATGGCGACACGCAGTCTGCGGAGCATAATCAAATTAATCGAGAGAGTGTAAAAGGTCTTGGTATTTTCCTCAAGGCCGCAAATGTTTGTTTTGGAATTGATCCCGATTTACTTTGACCAATACTTCGTTATAATATAATTTTATATATGGGAGATGTAGGTCAAAACTGTGTAGGTATTGGTATAAAATTTGAAATGTGTATGACCCTTGGTACTCGTAGATTGAAGTCATCCCGTGAGTTTATAGAGATACAATTAATAATAAACCAGCCCATCCTACTGCTAGGTATAGGTCTCTTCCCATGTAAGGAAGGTTTGAGCATTGATCACCATGCCAGCTTACTGCGGATTGGCGATTACAGATCCCCTTATTTGGAATCCAGGTTTCCTGGTTTCCTCACGATGTATTCCTTCACCATTTTTCAATAGTGTCTTAGAATAATTAAAAAAGTACGTGTAACATTTTTGTAAATACCACGTTGTTGCCACGGTTTTTTTATTAGTATTGGAATCGGTAAACTTAATAAGTTTGTTAGAGCTATAGTTACGTTCATTATTCTTATCAAAATGAATCTCTCAAAATATGCTGATAATTTTCTAAATCATTAAAACAGAAATCTTGTAAAATTTACACAATTTTATTTTTATTTCTACCGTCTATAAAGTGAGTTTGTGCGTAAAACTTGAAAAGTTCTTTTGCATTTCGTCCTTAAGACCCTGTACAGTTATTCGGTCTGTCGCCCCTATAACTTTGACGAAAAATTAATTTAGGAAGCAATATAAAGTCTATTAAAAGTTTTCAGTTCTATACACAGCTGTTAACGTCAAATAAGTTGGCAATAGCTATAAATAACTTCAGTCTTACCGTGTGATGAAGTGAACCCAGTACTGATTGAATGCCAATTCATATTTGCTTTTGATTGGATATTTCAAGTTATTAATTGAAATTGACAGAAGGTTCAGTCCTTTGCCCTGTAATGGGACAATATGGACTTAGATTAGTACTTTGCTCAATTAAGTAACACAATTAGCTTAATTAATGTATCTTAAGCAAAAATTTACTTGAAAGTCAAAACAATTTATAATTGTTTTAATAACCAGATTGGACTACTAATTAAATAAACAATGTAAAATCAGTTGTTGTGCTTGCTGTACTTTAATACGTAAAAATTTTGCCTACGTAATGTTCATATTGACCATGTAATATTATACAAGGATAATACAATGATAACAATGAACTATCACAATACATTTCATCCAAAGTATAATGTGACAATTTACACTTGCTCTTCACACTAACACACAACTTCACACACACTTGCTAATAAAACGCTTGCATTTCACACAAACTACTATAAAAGGAGAATTCAATTTAACGATGATATTATTTAAAGAGATATTTATTATTGAAAAGCTCTAGACTTGTAGCGTTCATCAGTTTATTTTCATTTTAATGAACACGATACAATAGTATTGAAAGCTAGAGTATATAATTACCGTATTAAAACAATGGAGCGATTGAATTTAATGGTTATAAACATGTTGCACAATGAAATTTTGGTTACCTAATTAAGTAGACCAAATAGCGTCAAAAGTTTTTCTTTAATGTGGAATCTTGCGACTAAGTAGACCGATGTCGATATTTTTTAAAAGATAGTGTATTAACTTTAATGTAATGACCATTTAGAGCGCCTGTAGCACAAAGACTACCACAAAAATTAATATAGTTTACAGTCTGACGTTCCGAGTTCAATCATTAGTCACTCAATGAAAACTTTCCAGTAAAGCTCAATACTGAGTTTAGAAAAGTCATCATCTTTCTCGTACACGAGATAGATCATGATTTCTACGATACTAGACGATCTCTTGTGAAATCAGTTCACCTCAACCTTAGCCCAACAAGCTTTCCAAACTTAACGCTCGTATATCCCAAGCCCCTCATTTCAGTGGAAAAATGCTAAACAGACCTCTTGACACGCACAAATACGGCCGGCTATTTGAAAGCACATATTTTTTGCTCGCATTCCCATGTTGGAGAACGCGGGCGTGATTAATTGCTTGTTACATTTTTATACAAACATGAACATGTTAAGGTAATGATTACGGGGACGTCGAGTATGAAATATTTGTTTATCTTCTTTTTGGACTTTTGGAGGAATTATCTTTTGTATTTACTTAAATCTAATTCTTTTATGGGCGTTCTGTACTCTAAACCTTATGATTTGTAAAGTAAAATAAAGTCGTATTGTTTCATGCCCTTGCATAACGTTTTGCAGTTTTTATTGTATCGTACGCTGTAGTAGTTTGAACTTCCATTTAATGTTGAAGATAATTCTGTACTGTTCTGGTCAATTTAATTGTCTCTACAGAATTTCGAAGTAGGAATCTTTTAGAGCATACATACAATGTTGAAACTTTACTACCTAAAAGGACTAATTAAGAACCTTTTACTCCTTATCAAGTCGAAGGCAAAGGGCTTGCAAAGGGAAAAGCTGTACGAACTTCCTTCATAATCAGCCTTTAAAACAGAACAAATATTACTCGAGAAACCCTACTTCATATCTAGGGTTAAAAGCCATCTTTTAAGCCTGATTGGTGCGAGCCATTAGTTAACCCTTCCACTGCCTGACCTCGCCGGGAGTGCATGATAAACGGCCGAACTTAACACTCCATTTAATTTTAACTGCCGTTTGTCTGGTGATGGGTTAATAATTTAATTTTAATTAACAGCCTTCTGCACTTTCCTGAGTTGTGCTGTTAATGTTTTGATTTATTATTGTTATTGCGCGCACGTGACAATTATGTTATTCAATTATATTTGAATAGTTTCAGATATATGTATTTGGTTATGGGCCTCCAACAAAAGCTGTATAGGTCAAATGCTTAAATTCAAGTACATAATTGTGTATGCGTCCTGTGTACACCTTCAACTATTAGTAATACAAGCGATGAGCTTAAACCTGTTACCTATTCATTATGACGTATTGATACACAAATTATATTTTAGCATTTATCATTAATTTTCTAACGTTCCTCAAATAACAAAACACTTAAATTTCGATGTAAAGTATTTGTATAAAAACTGCTTCATTGCGCTAATAATTTTAATCAACACTGCTTTGATCTAATCAAGTCTTTATGTAAGTACTTTGGTAAAATTTTGTTTGCTGGACAAAATAAATTTTTATCCAATATTATTCATTGTACTATATGACGAATATTTAAAAAAAAATTGTCATCATTCCTATTACAACATTGGTCGTAATTGTATTGTTAAATGACCTCCTATCTCAAAACAACCATTTAATGTAAAACAATTCTATTTATAACACGCTATCATTCAGTTATTGTTATTTAATAAACATGTTTGTTGCATGCGATAAGCTATACTCATTTTAACTGCAATAATAATAAAGAAGATTCTTGTGAGCAGACTTAGCTAAAAAATATTGTTTTCACGGCTCATTATATTAATCAACAGTGGAATCAAAGTCCATCGTGCCACACAAATTTCATTTTTGGTTCGATGCTCATAAAGTCTTTTTAGTACCAATTCATATTTTAGACGACAAATGATTTTTTTTCCCCTACGTTTCAGTCGAGTTGCACCGACCGTGGTCACGGACAATTTCATAAATCATTTGACTAGGATATAAAACTTCAATTATTGAATCGAGTATACATGTTTTTGCTCATGACTGTACCTCAGAATACTTGTTTTGTTCTAAAATGTTCTTCTACAAGTCCGAGTCCTTTATACAGGATTAACTATCACTAGTAAAGATATATTTAATTCCAAACTTACATTTAGCATCTTCAAAAACTTCTAATCTTCTAAAACAGCAGCACAACAAAAATAACCTAAAAACTACGATATTCCTTCTCGCTCTATAACTAAATAATAAATGGGGTGACAGCATTAGCTCCTGTAAGTTATTTAATAACGCGCCGCTACCCAGCTGTCATGTTTTACTAATGAAAACGTCATTCTCTCAAAGGTTTTAGTACCTGATGATGGCTTTGCTTATGTTGCACGTTTCCGGGGTCGTATTCTAAAGACGGAAATATATTTTCTTTCTGGTAACTATTTGTAGTTATTATCTATTTATTTATATAATACGGAAGACTTTTAGCTAAATGCAGTTCGAATAAACCCAGTAAAATTAAGAAAAAGCCAATTACAGGTATTCTTTCGATTGTCTTTAAGAAATACTTAATCTTTATTTTCAATCCATTTCTTACCAGCAAAATTTTATAGGTTTTAAGCTTGTTTGTAAAGGTAAAATGGGTACCAAACAATTAATTATATTTAGGTTAAAAACAAAAAACGAAATAAGGTGTAAAAACACGATTCCTTGCTATGCGTTAAATATATCTAAAGCCAGGAAACTGGTAAAGCTTAAATATTTACATACATACTCAACACACGCGACTTTGCTTCCTGGAAAGGCTCTAAAGAGGTCAAACTCAAACGCACGCTAGTAATTCATTACTCATTGCTGCAACCAATTAGAGCTAAGCAAAAATGATTGCAACACCGCCCTCATATTTTATTGCCAGAGTAAAAAACTCAAAGGGTAGCCACGAAACAGCTCAGTCATTGTTTGTTTCGAAATTATGGACGAAATATTTCGCGAGAAAAACCTTTTTTAATGAAATTACAAAGCTTTGTTCGAGTGTCTGTTGTTTTTTATTTATTTCGATTTATTCGTGTACGCTATTTAATCTGCGTGACATTTGATAAGGGTGGGTAGAATAACAGTTATAACAATGAAGCAATGCGTACATGTTGTGTGTAATACATTTTATTGAACAGCGCAATATTGTCAAATTACGATTTATTTATTCGTGAAATGACCTTTACGAGTCCACTTTATTTATTGATATACGTTGTAAGTTTCCACTGTGTAACCTAGAATAATGTGATTTTCGTCTCAAGATGGTGAGATTAAATTAATGTTCAGTGATTCATAAAATAAATTCCGATAGAATCGTGAGGTGATGTCGAATAAAACTTTCGAAGTAATATGATGTTATTGTTTTTCTTATATCGAAACAATACACCCCTTTTTCATAATGTAATTTGAGGATGTACATATGATAGCAACTTACTTAAGTTGAACTGGTCTTAAAGCCTTTATAATAACTATCCACGGGAAAATAATTGAAGCTAATAAATATTTAATTAAGTCAAAAATAACTTAAGGTCGGAACAAATATAGCTCACTCTTATTAATATCGTGGATATATTCGGCAAATATTTACCCCAAATATTGATTGTCAGATTAATTAAATTTAATTATTTCATATTTGCCCTATCCTCGAATTAAATTTGAAGGCCGTAAAAATATTGGGGATCACCCACGCTCATATTGTTAATTTGATTGAACCTTATTTTGCCGTAGGATTGTAAGATGTTAATTTGTTATTTCAATATCAAAATATTTTATTTTTATTAAGCAGCTTTCTGATATTAAGTTTCACAACATTTTATAGCTTATCTACATGCGACAATTTGATTAAACGATTCTCTTGTCATCCATAAACATCTTCTCGGTGATTTTTTGTCTACATTTTTTTTGTATTATCAGAAACCACGTTTACCTACAACATCTCATCCCACACGACATGTTAACATTGTTATTTAACATAAAAGGTTCAATTAGAAGCTTAGTGCCTTCAAATACGCCTTAGTTTGTAAAACGACCCACGTTCTTACCACCACTTCATAAACTAACAATCATTAATGTCGATAATTTGATATTCTCCACCTAAATTGTACATTATGGAATGCAATGAACGATTTAAATATGAATAGTATAATTGCAGTTGTGGAAGCGTGACAGCGCACTACAAGGCGAATGACGTCTCTCTTCCGAAACTGCAATAATATTATTTGAAGCGGTAGATACATAGTCAGTTACTATTGTTTGTCTTCAACAATAATCTGGGGATCTGCAGTTTGATTGAGGCTGCTGCCAGTTTCCATTCGTGCTAGAACAACTAATCTTGCAGATTGCTATCAAATCAGGAACTTGGCAAACTATCCAATATTCATAACACGACTGTTTCTGTAAATCTATGAAGACCAGGTACCTATTTCACGTTATATTATTGTGGTGAAAATACATTTCTAGTCAAATAAAATCAATCAGTACAATTTTTTTATTACGAAATTGTTTCTTTAATTCAATTTGTACATTCTCATTTTTTATTTGCATTTTTGAAAATTGAAGAAAAAATAAGTTTGTCCGTGCCACTCCTACACTAAAGCATTGAGGCTCTGAATTGTAAAAAACAATCTACACAATAAAACCCTTCAAAAACTCCTTACTTGTTGTATACCTTAGTTACGTGATTTTCACGGGAATGAGTCCCATGAAAAACACAAATGAGATCACGGATAAAGTCAATCAAATCGTTCTTTTTCCCTTACACCGTTTCTTACCTACATAGTTACGTACAAACTCACACAAATCCGTAGTTTACCTTGATCCAATACTTGACATTCCGACAAGGTCCGTCGTAACTTTGATCGTGATAGAGATATCGCCAACCTTTTCACCCTATTCATTGAGGGTCGGTCCAGAATAATCAGATGTCAGTTAGCAATTTGTCGCGAATTGAGAGATTGTGACTTCTTGTTAAAAGTTTCGACGTTTGTGAGTTTCGATGCCTGTTTTGTTAGAGTTTGTCCTATGAACTGATGTTCTTAGTAATTAATAGTTTTACATAAGACGCTTGTTTCGTTTATTTGTTGTTGTCGTATTGGGGTTCAAACAAAATTTCACCCGGTTTAGAACTACGATACATTGAAAGTCAGTTACTTTTGTGTGCAATGCTGGGCTATCAATTTAAAAAACCGAAAACTATCTCTTTAACTAAATAAAAATGTAGTGTTGAACAAAATCTTTATAAAGAGCACAGTTAGTAGGTATCATTCTAGTGCTCCTATAATGGACCGCATTTAAAATCTCAGCTGACAAAGACCTAGACAGTGAACAGAGCTATTCTGTAATACATCAGGAACGGATACTTGAACAAAGATCTTCAAGTACTTCCAGAAGACTGTTGACACACTCGAAACGCAGAAGCCGTAGCTGACACGAATCATTCACAAACACCTCGTCATATCGAAATTGAACCTTAACCCAACGACATAAAGCTCAAACCAACCGCAAAGTTACATTAGTTCTAAAGACTTACCAACCACAAAAGAGTGTGACTAGTGCAAGCGATTTTGAACTTTATTGATATGTTGTAAAGAAGTAAAATGCTGCTTTTATGAATTTGTGTTAAGGGACAATAGTATCAAATGTGAGCATGGCTACGCAAAGCTGTACCTCATTTATCGATATTGTATCTACCTTGGGATAGGCGATCATGCCGCGCAATGTGATTCAGAATAGTGATGTATGTAATTGTTCGATATTAACAATCGATTCTATATTTTCAAAGCCCATTCTGAGTTCTGATTTCACTCTGAAGCTACTGGGTATTAAGAACTAGTGTTTTTGTAAGAATGATGAAGAAAACCGGTCAGCTAACGTGCAAATTAATTTTCGATACTGATCCTTAGGTGTTAGTAGTCATAAATATAGCATCCAATTACTGCAACAAATGAGCCAAGAAAAAACTACGTCATCAAAGTCAAAATTTAATCTAAAGTAAACAAATAAACCATTTTTAATAAACCTAACATTTTTCACATATACAACAACAACAGTTTCATTATTCACTAATATCGAAATAATACAAAAAATATCGACACAAGCCCATCCCTACGGGCGGAATGGAGCGGAGCATTTTACGATCGCAACTGTCCGTTAATGTACGCAACTGTCCTTTCAGTCTGTTGTGGGAACACGCCAGCCTGTCTTTACGCAGCAAATGTATAGAGATACAAAGCGAATACTTTTTACTGTGGTGTTAATATCTGAAAGCTGTCATAGTGTATCATTGTGAACAAAAATCTTTTGTTTTTTCAGTTTAAGTGATTGTTATAAATATTACGAGTATAAGCAGATACATGTCAAATTACTATGTTTGTTCACGTTTAAATTACTGAACCATTTTCTATGAAACTGGAAACCTTATTTATGAATGTACCAACTAATGTAGCAATACTATGTATTATAAAACATACAGTTAAAATAAAAGGAATAAGCAGTAGTCTTGATTTAAAGAAAAAAAAAGTCATTGTTCTGAAAAAAAAAATAAGCCATTCTATTACCTACTTATTAACAATCATGTAAGCGCGCAAAGCGACAAATTGAAATAACGTTATTTATTTGTAAATTACGTTTGTCTTACTTACATACCCGTCTTTATTAAGATGACAAAGCAAACAGGGTATGAAAACACAATTATTTGCAGATACAGGGGTTGTAAGGCGGTAATGTTTATCAGCAGTAAGGGTATAACGTCGGCAGGGATGGCAAAACAATTCAGGGTTCAAGTGTTTCAATATCAAAGTCGCATTGTGCTTAGGTAGTATTCCGTGAATAATTGTATAGTTTATATCGTGTAGAGCTTAGTATTTAAGGTATAACAAAAATAAAGGCTGGTTACTATAACATTTATTAACGTAACGATAAATTTCCAGTAGGTATAAGTCAATAAGATGCGTGAATCTAATTTAAAGTTCCTTTTTTAATATAATACATTTAAATTTGACACTACTGAAAAAACATAAAAAGAATTCCAACCATTCGATTTCGAGTTCACACAAAAAAACGAGACGCTAAAAAAAGGTTAGTGTGAAACTTTTTTAATATCAAGCGGCTGTGCTCGTATGTACACGGCCACAATCAATCGACGGCGCGACTCTATTCACTATCACATGTCGATACGATGGGACTGGTACTGTCGAGTACAGTGTGTATTCAATACGCAATGTGTAGAATAATGTTGACAAACCCAGGTGACGACAAATATTGTGATTATATTATAATCTATACTAATATTATAAAGCTGAAGAGTTTGTTTGTTTGTTTGAACGCGCTAATCTCAGGAACTACTGGTTCGAATCGAAAAATTCTTTTTGTGTTGAATAGACCATTTATCGAGGAAGGCTTTAGGCTATATAATATCACGTTGCAACTATTAGGAGCGAAGAAATAATGGTAAATGTGTAAAAAAACGGGGAAAATTTTTCATCCTTGAGGGCTTCTGTTGCGTGCGCTGCGAAAACGGTTCAAGATACACACAATATATGTATGTAAGAATTATTCCTATTGAAATGATCTAAAAAAATGTCCGCGACAGTATATGTCTATCTTTTAAGATTAACTCACTAGAACCGTTTTTATGGTAATCAAATTCGATCGAAATTAATGCATCAACGCACAGCCCAAACTACTGGACGGATCGGGCTGAAATTTGGCATGCAGGTAGATGTTATGACGTCGGTATCCGCTAAGAAAGGATTTTGATAAATTCTACCCCCAAGGGGATAAAATAGGGGATGAAATTTTTTATGAAACTTTGTCAAAATTAAACCGATCGGGCTGAGACTTTACATGCACATAGGTACTATAATGTAGGCATCCGCTAAGAAAGATTTTGATAAATTCCACACCTAAGGGGATGAAATAGGGGATGTTTGTAGAAATCTTCTTAGATTTTTGACTAGCCATGACTATAAACAAGTCTCAAATTTGCGGGTATTGACTTGAGAGAACATTGCTTCTCTCATGGGCAGTTCTATGTTGCTTGCTCACGAGTAAGTTCACCCAGTAGCTTGATAGGTTTAGCGCCAAATGACAAATTAGTTAAGAATATTGTGTACAAGGAAGTTTTGTAGGCCCTAATTTTTACACTAACTTGCTAAACAATAATACTTCTTAACGCGTGCGAAGCCGCGGGCAAAAGCTAGTGTTAAATATTTGTGTAATCGTGTTTCGGAACGCACATAAAAATGTGGGGCCTGCGCCTGATCTCTCTCAGGTCGTATCGGATTGCCGTCTCATCGGGCTACGAGAGTAAAGGAACAGAGAGTGCACCTATCTCTATTCCATCGTCCCTCGCTCTTGTTTAGGTGGCTATAGCTAGCTAGTTAACCTAAGACTCAATTTACGATGAAGGGTCACATTTCCTCACATACCGAACCTAAGTAAATCGTGGAATACTAAATTGGGATCTAATTTTAAACCTGCTAGCCTGTATTGTTGTCATAGCCTATTCCTTCTCTGGATAAAAAAGGCATTCTCCATGGTAGGCATCACACTAGTGGAAAAAATACTTCTTAACTGTATAATTATTTATTTTACAAAATACCTATTACCTTTTCTCTTTTCTTAGACCAACTATTGAAATAATAAAAAAAACAATAAAAAAAAAGTTATACCACAAGTTACAAAAAAAAATACACCATACATTCATCTCATAACACTGTTGTTATATAACAGTACCAACGTACAGGCACATTACATGATTGTTACCTGCATTGAGTGATTATTCAGGGTATGAATAGACCCGTCTGGGGTCGATGTACTTCAATTGAAAACCACAATAGCGACACAGAATTGTGGTTCCGTCAGTAACGCTGATATTTTTCACTTCAGTAATTTTTCGGTCTATGAGAAAAGTACTCGTTTTGTCGATATGATTTGAACGAGTGCTGAGTTCTAACAGTTCAAAGAGCATCGTGTAAAATAGTTGTATAGAAATTCACTTCAGTATCTTGTTGTTAAACTTTGTTAAGTTTAAAATGTAAATAAATAAATGTTCCACAACATTCACACAATGCTATCTAGTCTCACATTAAGTGTACGATAGTAACTTGTGTTATGAGTACACTAGACAACTTATAAACATACTTTTATACTCCGGTCTGAAATAAAAATATTCTATTCTATTAGTTTAATACTGTTTTTCTATGTTACTTTTAGATAGAGCCAAAACTGAGCTCTTCTAGGCCTGTGGAGAAGCGAAAGTGAAGCATTTTTCATATTTGAATAATTGAACGCATTTTTGTAGATTCATAAGATAAGTTCATTGGACTAAATAAAGCCAAGTTGTGTAATGTATGTATTTATTAGAACAAGTCTAATTCAATAAGAAGCTAATTAAAAAACAATTCTCATTATAATTACAATTAATGGCTAATAGCTTAGAAAAGCACTAAACTTTTTACTTAATTGAATTTAAACGCTTCAAGTTAAATTGCCTTTGTGTTAAATGGTTAAAATAGTAAGGTTATTTATTAACTGAAACTGCAACTACGTCGGAGTTTTAATGATAGTGTCTATCGAATAACACTATTAATTTACATTTCGAACAAGTATTTTAATTTATTACAGTAATTATTTTGCCAGACAAGAAAAATACGTATTTCAGTCTAATTTATAATTTACCAGTTCATTGGACCAGTTATAGTAAGAAAAACATTTTTCATCACAATTACACAATACCTTTAATTTTATAAATCTAAAATTTTTAGTCTAACATGTTTAATATAATAAACACTATTTCATATTTTAAACTTAATATTTCTATTCTCAGTATTGTACAATTTAAATTAAATTTGGAACCCGACTATTTTTTTTTTAACATTCAGTCGTAACAAACTTGTAACAAAGTAGACTGACTATTCCAAGAAAAATGTGATCAAAAAGGTTGAATGTCAATTATATTTATTATGACGGGCCTGTTAGTCTAGTGCTTGTGCTTAGTGACACTGATTGCTATACCAGCGGCCGCGGGTTCGATTCCCACTCAGGACAAAATATGTTAATGAAGAGCACGATCATATTTGTTCTGTGTCTGGGTGAAATTTATCGGTAATATGAATGTATTTAGAAATATATGAGTATGTCTATCGATTGTCTAGTACCTATTCAATAGGTACAAAATCAGCTTAGTTTGAGACTAGATGGCGTTATGTGAAATTCGTAGAATATTAAAATTAACTTTTATTATTTAAATCAGAATCGAAATACTGGCTACCAAATTGTGTTACCGTTTGGTTTGTATTTAACGCCATTAATGTTTCAGTCGTCACAGATCATTTTGTGTCAATTACTGTCGTACTCAAACCCGATGGTATCTAGTAATGAAATTTTATTGAGGGACACTTAATTCTATATTAAATTTATTCCAATCTGTCTTATTGAAGAAACTCTGAAGTATTATTAATTGGCATAAGCAGATTTGTAACTCTGATGAGTCTCTTTCAACTCTTCAGTCAATAAGCTTTGCTGTTTGATACGAAATTAATAATTTTGTACTTGAATGTTACAGTAATTTGGTTCCATCCGTAAATAGGTGTATATTGTAAGTCTATAAATTAAAACCAGCTTTTTGAGTGTTTTATTTTAAAATTTTAAGGACCGCTTTTTTTCGAAAAAAAAATGTTGTGTTTCATGCCATTATACAATTCGACCGACATCTGTTTAACCACATTGTATTTCAAGGCATGAGCTATTAACACACCATAACAAATAAATACACATAAAAGGCCGTCAAAACCTGCGCTCATAGTAACTGCGTACTCTACAAAAAACAAAACACCATCACCGCAGTATACCTACAAACAACAGTATGAAAGTAACAACAGTTGAAATAAGATTTTCTTTGAATGAATAGTCAGTATGGTCAACATTTGTGTCACATCGATAGTTTATGTGCAACGTGATAGCTCGCCTATCGCTATTTCAGGACATTACACACGCTCCAATTTATATCAAACACATAGGCTTCCTGCGACGCCATATTTCTTTTATATCTAGATAGTATGAGTTATTTTGTAAAGTGAATGCAGAAATATTGAAATTCAAAGAGCAGTGTAAAAAACGCCGATTCCAACTCGTAGTATTAATTAGTTTAATTTGTATTCTAAACGTGAAAAAAGAACACTCGTTACGGAGAATTCTACTGATAGTTTAATTAAAAATCAAACGTTTTCATTTACGTTAGCAAGAAATAAGCAAAACTTTTAACTAACAGACAATGCTTTTATTAATCAACTAACATATTTTCCTATAAAGAATATAAAATAAACAAAAGAACAGCTAGCAGTGCTATCGAGCTCTCAGTATAAATCGCCGTTCATTTACAATGCTTTTAAAACTCCCGTAAATTAATTCTAATTATTTTTCCTCCACACATTTCATACTAGTTCTATAGTATAATAGCATACCTTGTCGCCGTGAACAAAGGATATTGCTGCAGCGAGTCGTACACGTCTTTGTATACGGACTTTGAACCAGGGTGTAGTGATGACGAATATCGAGATTGCAGTTTAGGCTGAAACATTCGTGTATAGGTACGTGAGTAAATAATGTTTTGGTGAGATTGAAGTGAGTTTCTAGTCCTTTTGTAGGCTGGGTAGAGATTTTGTGAATAGTAGTGCAGACAACTAGCACTTGGAACAGAATCATTTGACGATTTCACATGTTTCATTGTGATAAAGGTTGTATAATAATATACCTATTTCAGGGCTTACCACCACAGCTTAAAATTATTAAGTAGGTACCTACTAGTTATTAATGCGTGTGTGAAAGCAAGATGGCGCACTACAATGCGTAGAGCGGTGTCTCGCTTCCACCCGCAATAATATTCTGATAAGCAATATTTTCACTGTCGCAATGTAATAATAATTATATTGACTCCGTACTCTGTCTTGACTTGCATAGTCCACTGAGACACGTACAAAGAATTCTGGCCGACTTCGATTTTCAGAACTTTATATTTAAACAATGTTAATAAGAAACGTTCAATGTTGCGAACTTCATAGACAAAACTTTAATTGTTATTCTTTTAGTGACTTTATAGACTTACAAAAACGTATAAATATACAAATTAGTGTCTTTGTTATGTTCCTTTACTTTCTGGAAACCGTACAGATAAGGTTGGCATGAATCAAAATAGATTGAAGTGAAATATTAATTTTGGCAGAGCTCTAAAGATATCAAACATTACTTATCGGAGAAATTAATATTATATTTACAAAACCCAATGATCGTCTCAGGATTACGTCGAAATTATATTCATTTAATTAAGTTTACATGTATATTATAAAAAAGAGAGATACTACAGTTATATTTTTAAAATTAAATTAATTCCTTTTTGCTAAACACAAATTTGTGATCAACTGGACCATCTAAAATAGTAATGGAACATTAAGTAATAAGATTATAAAAAAAGGATTTTTAACGGACAGTTACGCGTCATGAAATTAAGTGTTTAATTTTAAGTGGTAGTAAATTATGAGAGTTATTGCGACCGCAAAGTGGGCTTAATATGTCCGTAATTATTCATACAATAATTTTAATTAATTAATTTTTCGATCATCACTCGGGTGAATAGTCAACATTATCAGATATTTTAATCAACCTTGTTTTACGGTACACATTACGTGAAAAGCTCTTGATAGAACCAAACTCATTAAAATGTAGTCAACACCAAAAATATGGAAGATTTATTATTAAAACGAACACAATTACGAATATCTTTATATTTTTAAACCTTATACTATTGGTATTGTAACCTTTAATTGTAGGTACACCGACGTAAATCAATATCTTGCAATTTACTGTAATAACAATCTCGAGGTGGATTCATTGGTGAGTTGAATGAGTAACATTTTTCCACTAGTCCTTACTAAAACCTCACAAAAACTTATAATATACCGATGTCAATCACAAAAAAATTACCACAATGTTCATAAACGTCAATACCAATAACACAATATTTATATTTTATAACGTATATAACATATTCTGTGTCAACACAAATACAACTAAGTCACAAAAGAATCTCCAATCATAGACATCTTTGTGACGAAAATAACATCCATTACAGATAGAGCCCTGACATTCAACGGAGTTACATCACTATGTTCGCAATGTAATATGAAATACGAGGTCACGATGGGTCATGTAACACTGGTAACTATTATTTCGACAGATATTATTATAGTAAGACATTCTCTAAATATTTGCTAAGAAAATAGAATAAGGTGTGTATGAATTGTCGCAAACGGGTTAGGACAAAAAAAAACTGAGAAATATTGGGGTATTTTGTTTCTATTTATCAAGTATTGGAATGTATTGTAAGTTAAGTCCATTTAGATGTCAAAATATATCATGGGCACATTGAGTTTGTTAGTGACATGAATCAAGGCCAAGACTAAAACGTAAACAATTAACCGCGCTCAAAATATATTTAAAACGTTTTTGTAGTGTCTAAGGGAGATACCATACCAATCAATCGATGCTCGATCTGCGGCACTGATAGAGTAGATAATTAGACTATGATCAGTAGTTTCTGCGATACAGATTTTTCGATCAACACTCGATCGCTAACATCGATCGACGATCGATTCAGATTGATCGATTAGTGTGAAATCCCAGGAACCATTACCAAAATAATGATACTGTTTTGGAAAAATGGTTCAATATTTGCATTTGTTTCAATATCCGAAAACTCTCATCCAGGAAAACATTATACAGCAAACATGTGTTCAAAAAGTAATAAATTAAAAAAATTAAAAAACCCGACGGCATAACAAACACTTTAAATAAAAACTGAAAAGTAAAAAACAAGCTTAGTCTAAAAGTGTAGATAGCAATGCTTTTACCCAAAATTAAATAATTTCATAATCAATACACAAAAAATAATAATCTTATGCGAAACATAATTGAGTGTAACAGTCGGGACCCATTAAATAAACTAGACTAAAATCATTCAATATGGAATGAATTCCATATTGAATGATTTAAGTCTACAGACTAAGCTTGTTTTTTACTTTTCAGTTTTTATTTAAAGTGTTTTTTATGCAGTCGGGTTTTTTAATTTTTTTAATTTATTTATTTTTATTTAACACTTTTTACTTAGTTATAATACGGCTATGTGTTTCTCAAGATTTCACCCGCGACACGAGAGAACTACTTCCAATACCAAGATAATAAAAAAGTAACACACGTCGATCCAGTTATTTTAGATTGATTGCGTAACACAAAGAGAGTAAAGGAATTAGAAAAAGAAGAAGGATTAAGGGCAGTAAAATTTACTATTTACAAATTTCGTAAACGGTCTAATTCTTTAAAAGAATTTTCGTCGTGTGGACTATTTAATATTTTTTTTGGATCTAGTGCACTGATGGCAAGCCCTGCGAGTGATCTGACCCTGCTCAAGGCTACGTAAGCCTGACCTTTGGTAAACAGGTGACTGCTTAAATCGACAACTGCTCGATCTAAAGTTGTGCCCTGCAACTTATGCACCGTCACTGCCCAGCATAAAATTAATGGGAGCATACGTCGCTCTATCTTGCTCTATAATAAAGAAACAATTGCACATAGTATTTTTTTTCTATATGTCAGTGATATACCATTTTGGAATCCTCATGATGAGCTTTTTAATTTGATACCCATATTTTTTTTTTTTTTTACTTCTATCTACGGCACCTCACGGCCGCCATGTTGGTTTTTGTTTGACGTCACATATCTAAGAACACTTGGGTAATTAAGACGAATCCAACGATGCCCTGATTGTCGAAATCCATCAAGCCGTTTCGAAGAAATGAGGTAATAAAGAATATTATGCTCATACATACATACATACAAGATACGCGCGAAAAACATAACCTTTCCTTGGCAGTCGGGTAAAAATACAAATTGTACGACAAATCCACTATGTTCAAGTATATAAAACTGAGAATATAACAAGTTGTGGAGTGCATTACTCAAGTCACACCAGCGCTATGGGAGTTGGCAGCTCAATGAATTCTTCCGAACTTCACAACAAGTTTAAAACGCTTTTGTTGACGCCGTAATACTCTACCATATGTCTTTGCATATTACTTGTATGTAAATGCATAAAAAAGACATATTTTTACTGTTTTTTTTTTAGAAAAAGAAACTTAATTCAGCTTAATTTTATTACATTGAAAGATGTACTGGATAGGTCGCCTTTCAAAATTACCTTAGGAAATCACTTCGGAAAATATAAGCCAATATTGTCATTTTTTTTGTTATATGCCAAGAATCTAATCATGGTTCTAATCTGCTTCTGAAAATATACAATTTGCATTAATTTGTGTACTCACAATATATTATTAAAACTGGCTACATTTTACACTAGCATTAGCTTAGGTCGTAAGTACTTGTAATGGTAGTTTTATATCTGTTTTAATAAATAAATACCTAACAATACATAAATAAAGATACTTGTCCGCTTACTATAAACACCAGAAGTGAATAGAATAAAACCTTATGCAAGTAAACCTCAAGCTCCATCTCAATACGGCGAAACATTCATCATTTTCAGTTGCATTGAAAAGACGTGTTCCTCTACTTTGTGTGCTTAGTTCCGACGGAACAAAGGCTATTACGAGCTGCGTCTGATGAATACTGGGATACCTCGCAGTTAGCTTTGTCTTCCCTCTTTATGAATGCGCTATGTAGATTGTGATGGAGTATATGATTTTATGTATTAGGCTGGTTGCAGTGCATTTGTTTTTAAGTTAGATTTGTTAAAAAAGGCAATTAAATCGTCACACCTTTGCGAACTATATGGGGGTGGGTTTTTGCATGCAATTTGAATGCCTATTATATAATACTTCTAGTGCCAAATAAATTACATTTGATTTCATTTTGAGTTCGCAGTTTTTTAAGGGTTCTTTTATATTATTGACACCTTTCTCTTTACCGTAAATTCGCTTTCACGATTTTTAATAAAAGAAATAGCATCTGTTTTACTTCTTGAAATTATTGCACTGCTAACTTTTTGTTAATATATTTTACCTTTATAATTCCAAATTTCTCCCTTTTCTCCCGACATTGCATTTACCAAAATTCATACATAGTTTAGCTTATAGTGTCGTCTCCGAGAATCTCTAGTAGTTTTCTTAGCGTTATATGAAATAGCTTCAGGTCTAAAATGGAGACAATTTTCCAACCACAGCAACGTAAGGTGAAATTGTATAAAATCCTTTTTAAAATTTGGCTCGAAAATTGCATTGCCTTAGAAACCTTAGCAAAACAGGGGCATTACTTAGAAGAGCATTGCCGAAAACATTTGAATAATACCAGTTTAAAACTAAAGCCGATGCAAGACTCAGAGTTAACGGGATTAGAGAATGAGAATGTGAAACTAGACCACTTTATTCGGCTTCGCGATTTTATACAATCCGACTTTCAAGGTATTTTACGTGACCACGGTCGGTTCAATTTGGCCAAAACGTTGAGAGAAAAGAAATAGCGAATCACATCGTGAATGTTTGTTGTTTAAAATATGTGTACAAGTCGCGAAAGCTTAAAAACTTTTATGAAGTAGACACAAATTACGTAACATTGATATTTTAAATGGCCCCGCTTACTTTTTTCTTAATTAGTCGTTACTTCATAACGTCCACAACTACGTGGTACGATCACAGTTTTTTTTTGTTTTGGTAAATAGGGGAAATACTCATGAACACCCACGAGGAAGCGGGTAGTGTCAGACTCTTATTGACTAAACCTGAACCGCCATGCAACGTCTCCCGCGTTTGGTCCGTAGTACCATCACGCTTGGGTGTATACCACTTTGGTGTAACGTACTATTTTCATACTTTTCAATGGCCATTCTGATTGCACACAGCACAATTGAACTACTGGTCTATAATGTCTAAAGTCTCTAAAAAGTATGAAGTCAAATTGTTTCAATATCACTTTTAAAACATAATATTCAGAAAAGCACAAATTCCACATAGCAACAGGACGAAAATTATAAGGACAAAAGCATTTCCACATCAATCAATTAGTGTCATATTTCAATACCGATACAGGCTATATAAATATTGTATAAATGTAATAACATTTTGCTTATTCTGTATACTTTTGATGGCCGTCATTTCCTTGATATTCGATATATCACCTGTGAACTGAGCCGCCGGGGTCCCGGGATCGCCTTAACGCCTTGACGTATGGTGGAAATTTGTTAGGGTTGGCAAAAACAACATTAATTCCTTAAAATATCTTTAAAATAAGCAATGAATTTTGGTGCGGTGATAATAGATGAAAGTTTCAAGAGGAAGGTTTATAATATGTATAATACACCAGCACGAACGAAACTGAGCTGGGTCGCTAGTTATTAAAAAAATCAAAGCCTGCATTGTTACTTATGCTCAAAAACAACTTCTATAATTATGAGCAGTAAGTACTTTAATTAAAATTTTAAATCAGGTCAAAAAGTACGTTTTGCATGATAAGAGAAGCAACTCGTGAATTACTTTTTGTTCATCATAATAATATAATTGTCAGTCAACAGTCGTACAGTTGACTTAAAGCTGAGGTACTGTAGCACCATGTTTTTTCTTGCTTACATTTAAGGAAAAAATATTCTTTATAATTGAAAATTTACAAACATTCTACGATTTTCACAGCAATTCACTGCCTTCGCAAACTGCATAAATAACTCACAATTTCTTATAAAAATGTACAAAGATTTCTTCAAACGTTTTGCATTAAAGTCAACGTACTAATAAAAGCTAATACTTGTCCTACTTTCTTTGAGTGGCAACCCTTAGACCTACAGGAACGCAGCCGTTCCCGGGAGCTATTCGAAATAAATATCCGTCATATTGAAATATTTTTCAAATTCAGAGAATAAAAACAGCTGCGGTTTACGTTGAAACCTTAAGGAAGGAAATACTTAACTGTGAAGTTTCGAATTATATTGGTTTAGAAACGAATAGGAATTAGTAAATTATTCTGATGTAAAGCATTTATAAATAGTAAACGCAAATACGACGACATGTCGATGACATTTACCCCACCCACCCTACTTTTTTTCTCCAAGCCTGTAGTATCCCACAGCTGGGCAAAGGCCTCCCCCAAGTCTTTCCACGTTTTTCTATACTGCGCCACCTTGAACCAGTCCTCGCAGTTTACATTATTTTACTGTTTATTTTTTATAAGGAAATAAAATATTTTCTGTGATGTTTAAAAAGGATTTTAAAACACAATTACATATTTCAGGCGGGATGTTTTAACAAGATGACTTCATCCTTACTTTCAGCGAGACATTCAAGGAAAATAAATCCCAGGTCCTTTTTTTATGTATCTGAGCTTTACCAAAACTCGTTATAAATACATAATACAAACACTTCTATACTTTACCTTTCATTTAAATCTCGTATACTTTTTTACTGTGTCCTCCTGAACAATTCAACCAGTAAAGAATGTGACCAGCATAGTAACAATATCAACCATTGGATATTTCCCCCTAATCGTATAACGCAGCAATATGTAGAACGTGAATCGATTGCATTCAGATTGCAGGCAATGCGGCGCGCCGATTAAATTATACAGCCATCGGGACTTTACACTAGCCGAGGCTTTACAATTAAACTGTTTTAGTACTAATTGGTGGTGTTAAAATCACTAATGTTACTGTAGTGAATGTTTTAGTTGAAATCTGTAAGCTCGCGAATGTTTGAATTGATGTTCTTTTAGAAGTCACGTGACTAAAACTTATCACATCATTCATGACTTTGAAGTTGGGTAATGTACATGTTTACTGAAAGAAGAAATTGAAAGATTCGATTTCTGCATAATTATTATTTATTTTTAAGTTACAAATGTTTTCATTCTCACAAATTTTCTAAAACATATTCATTGGCTGCAAACACACACACACACGTCACCAGTTTAAACCACTTTAAATTCATACTGTATAGTGACAATTTCGTAATAAACAGCTGTTTATGTTCAATGTTCACTGAATGCTGTATTCCACAGAGTTATGAACGAATGTAAATGAACCATTAAGTTACAGCCGCGCTGAGCAGTTTGCGGGAAAATTCGTTAAACAATTACTGGCGTTTAGTGAACTACACATTGCAATTTACATTTCAACTGCCTATATAATGATTTTAGTAGGCATTTTAGAATCGCTGTTCGTGAAAAATACAAACTTTACTTAACAAAATATAAATTATTCATTTGTTGTTCTAGACTTAGAACTATAAAATAAAATAAACCAGCAATTAATATCAAAATTTGCGTGAAGCTCTACGTTATATTAAAAAAACCAATAGTAAAATAAATTCTGTCGGTAAATATTTACAAAACAAAAGTAAATATTGGAACACCGTCTACCTCGGAAACACAATACGAAGACTTTGCCGAGTCGTAGCACCATTGTTTACATCGAGTGCTACGAATTGATATGGCGTAGCGGTTTTGTAGCTGATTGTCGTAGCTTCGTTTTATGGCATGTGAAGACAATGGGGTGTTATCCTGCTTTTGTTTCTATTGAGATGTGTTTATGGGAAAAGATTTACTACGAACGTAAATATAACATTCATAACTAGTGTTATTGTTCACCTCTTTTTCGGTTTTATAAAGAAAAAACACGCTATAAGTAAACAAGAAAATTTCATAAATTAATATCCAAGTGAAGCAATTAAGAATCGTTTAAGTTTTTAGCTTAATTACAACTCAAGGACTTACAACGTCGGAAGCACAGTAACTACAGCCTTCACTTTACGTAACCCAATTATAAAACGATTTCCAACTTAATTAAGTGAGTTAAAACAATATTAAATTTCACAAATGTCGATTAAATTAACAGCTGATTTGAACCTACGGGAAACCTAAGTCGGGCGCTGTAATCAAATTCAATCCTCAAACACGACCGCAGCATGAATATTCATGCGACCGTACTATCGTAAACCGTCATGTCCAATACGCGCCGTGTAAGCATACATACGCAATTAATTAATTGCCAGCCAGCGTTAGGCAGCATCTGGGACATAGACACGGGTCGGCGATTAAATTTTATGATCGCAGCAGATGTTCACTGTTGTTAATGGCCGTATGCAATCGCTGATGCCGTTCGCTAAATTTGAATTTAGAATGACGTGGAGCTAGGCTGTTTCATCCTCTGATTAATTAGGAAGATAGGGTTTTGGGGAATTCAAAGTTCATTTAATGTGATTTATATTTTAAAATAAATAAATGAATTATTTTGGCCAGAACTTGTCGGTTAATATAAGATGTTTACAGAAATTAACAAATAAACAAAATATATTTTTTAGTTTTAATAATTTATTTTGGTAACTGGGATTTATTTCAATGGCTAAGGTATTATATCTTATCCATCATACATAAAAAATTCGTAATTAAATCAGAAACTTGATGTGAACGAATAAACAGGCCAAACGCTACTAACTATAACTAAGACCTTATATCAAAATGAAAAGTACCTATTCAATTTTTATAACATCACTATGCAATAAAAAATCTTTTACAAGTATAATAAAATATTCAAGTAAAATACACTCAATTTTAAAAAAGCTCTACCAAGACAGGTCATTTAAATTTCCGAACTAAAAACTATGTAAATTATGGATGACAGTCGGACCTCGCTTGTACTGAGTAATTGGATCACAACCGGAGCTGCAATGCGGTGCAACTAATAGCCTAACTTAATACCGTCACATACAGTTTACGTTTAGTACAGCTATTTGTGTACCAGGTTACATCAGCTCTAGAATGTTTAGAGCAACAATTGGAAGATAGAATTAAGACTGTGGACTGAGACGATCAAACCTTGATCAAGTTTGTCTTAAACGTTTAGTGCTTGTTGGAATGTAGGTTCTTCAAATCGAACTGTTAAATCAGTGCAATGTATTCCATAGAACGAAACCATTCGTCAAACTAGCCGCAGCTCATTAAAATTTGACGAAATTAAATAGTTTGATGAAACTGAATTGTTTTCAAGACAAAGGACAACAAACAAACTTGTTTAAGTCACCATGTTTCATAGGGGACCCTGTACTAAAAATACTTTGTATCACCTATCCACTCGTTCCAAGAACCTAGTCTTAAAATACATCGAATATAAAATAACTACGTAAACAAGAGCTATGATAAAAATAACTTTTCTGAATAAACAGTTACAAAGAACCAACTGAACCAAGTAAATATTCAACTACAATTTTCCGAGTATTTATTCAAGGTTTTTCTTTACAGATAACTTCCAAGGCGACATCGCTATCCCGAATGTGGACTACTTGAAACCCCCGACTCCGGCCCCTGTGAATAAAATCAATAAATCTTTACAAGAAGAGGTGGAGAGGTTGAAGAAAGAGGTGCTATTAGAAGGCCTTCAAGTGGAAGAGGAAGGACTGCCTGATATACTGAGAAAGAGGACAAAACAGCCACTGCCTTTGTCGCAAGAGAAGCCGAAGAAATATAATGATGCTGTGTTAATGACTAAGGTATAAACATTTTTGCTTTAATTGTTAATTTGTTACACTATCAAATTCAAACGTCTCATAAGTTGAAAACTACGAGTATAAAGACACGTGATAATCTACGCCTCTTTCATCATTATCGTAACCATGCTTAAGTAAAAGCACTTTTTGGTCGTAACAACTAATTTTAAACCTTTTTATATTAATCGAAATTATTATTTGAAGTTTCCCATTTATTTTGTACATAAAGACACCATCAAAGACCCTACACGTTTATGACGGCTCCTATTAAATGTTTTTGCTGTCACGGAAACTTATTTCACGAAGATGTTATCAGAGCCCCAGCGTTCAATTACCACCTGTTGCGACGAAAATTGATGTAAATAGCTACACAAGGAACTCTTTGAACCAAGGGTGTCTAACATTTACAAAATAATTTGTTCTTAAGTATTTTCAATTAAGTAATTTGTTTTTTGATGTTGTTACATAAGAGGAATTTACTTTAGGGATTCACAACAATTCGACTTGAATTAAACGACTTAATTAAACTAATAAGACGTTCTTGTTTCAGGTTCTACCTCCCGGATTAGATAAATCGATGTTGTTAAAAAACGGCAAATTGCCTCCGGATGAAATGTTGGATACTTACACTAATGTGACTAATCAGACGAAATCGGAGCAATTGAACCAAACAATGATTCAGGATAACCTTACTGAATCGGATAGTTTGGAACAAGATGGTGTTTTAGTTGTCAATGTATCAACCAACAACATTCTTAATTTAGACGAGTTATATCCTTATATACAGATATCTAACGTTTCAAATAAAATGGATGAGATAACAAACAAAATTCAAAGTAACAGTCGAGAGATTACAGGTGACTCTAAAAATAACTTAAAATTCAAAGACATGCCTGAGAATATAACCATCGCTCCTGCTCCCACTAACGGTGTTTTGCCATCAAGTGAGCAAGACGAAGATAAACTGATCAATAAAACTGATATGGATGTGATCGGCAAGTTATTAGAACCTAATTTGTTACGACCTACTGAAAGCCTACAAAATCTGATGGAAGAGTTTGGCGGCAGAAGAGTCAATAGACGAAGAAGACGGAGACACGGTAATGGGAGACGGTATGGCTTTTATTTTATTCTATTCTAAATTCCAGTTACTCCTGTTGCGAACGTTCTTAGCATTTTGGGGCTCTGATCATGTGAAAGCACTAAGTACTACTTCGCGTAACATATATTCTCTAATTGTCCTATTTTAATTCGCATATTTATGTGAATAAATGATGTACTTAAGTAGCGGTATTATTTTTACAATAATACAGTACAAGCACAATTTTTTATTTTACTTCTGAGATCACTTGCGTTAAGTATCGTAGCTACCAGATTTCATCAGATGGAACAAAATTAACTCAAAAATAGCAACATAAACTACTTAACTAAAACACTAACATTCAGTTCAAACTCATACCTATACTTTCATTGGGTCTGAAAAAGAATATCAAATCACATAGTCTACTTTCTAAAAGAAGGTCCAATAAGGAAAGTAAGAAGCATTTACAATATGAAATATTTACACGGTTCACAAGTTTCTAACAATCGACGTTCCATCTTTAACATTTTCCAACTTTCCATGAATACTGGTGTTCTAATAAAGGCTCATTAATTTCTACTTGAGCGCACTGCGCATTTTTTACTCACCATCGTACTGCAAAGGATCGACTCTATTGAATCCTGTGAATAAGCCTCGTTCCGTAATTGCGCCGACTGCGGCTTCTTCGTTTAATATACTTTTTGCTAAAGCTCCTACATTTGACTCAGCTTGCATTTCTAAATGTCTCGGAATGGTTAGGAATGTTGAAGGTATACTTCTCTCTAACACTCGTCTCTACTTTTTATGTTATTTGCTTCAGTTTACACTCAGGTTTAATCGAAGTAAATTCGTTTTTAATAACCTGTTTGTCTTTTTAGGTTAAGAAACGTGCACTCGAGCGAAAGATTAGGGCAAAATGCTCTCAACACATCAGAGGCAAAACCTGAAACACATTTCGTTAGAAAAAAGTTTTTTCGTCACCACAAGAAACATAGCAGTGAAGAACGCACAACAGACAAGAAATTTGAAGTTCCTGAACATGAGTTCGAAGAGAGATTTGAAGTAAAGGCTCCTCCGAAAGCAATTGTTAATGTGACAGATACACAGCAGTTTAGCGATTGGTTTTTTCGAGACGACATGGACGATTTAGAAGCCGCTGAAACTAGTTTCTATAATAACACTGAAGTAAGTAATATCCAAAAAAATAAAACTGAAAATAAAACCACAGCTCTCGCAATTAAAGTCGTTAACATAATTTTATCGCATGTAAAAGACTAAGGTATTCCCATTACGGATCTTACCGCCATGTTAGCGATTAAATCAATTACCGTCCATTATGTAGATCCTGTAATTGGAGCCCTAACTTAAAGGCACTCATTAAAGTAATCTGCATAATACGGATTACGGAATAATAGAAATGTAAGCTTTCATATTACAATGAGAAGGAATGTTTGCGTAATATAATATTTACATTAGTACCAGCGAGTTTAAAAATAATGTAGACACTTTTTATGAAATTAAAGGTAAAAATGTAAAGTAGTTACAGCAGGAAAAAACTTTTACTTATGTCATCCAGGTTGTATGCTAGTCAAAAGTCTTCCTAGAAAACTGTAACAGAAAAAATTACTTTAATAACCTTGAAAATTTAATTAAAAGGCTCAAAGAAATCTATAAACAATCATTTTAAAAGCTCTTCTGAAAGTCCAAGCATCAAAAGTTACAAACCATAACGATATTCCACAGGCAAAAAAACGTCACCGTTCAATACGTGCTGCAACGAACCGAAAAGAAAGGATTTGGGAGAACGGCGTGATCCCGTACGAAATCGACGGGAATTTTAGCGGAGCTCACAAGTCTTTATTCAAGCAGGCCATGAGGCATTGGGAGAACTTTACGTGTGTGAAATTCGTCGAGAGGGATGCAGACTTGCATAAAGACTACATAGTGTTCACTGAAAGGCCTTGCGGGTAAGTTTATTACGTCATTTCTTTTAAATCTTACCTACCTATTGAGAAACAATTGACGATCAAGAACAAAAAATGACGTTGATAAATCAGCATTAGTAAAAACAAAATCGATCTTAGAATGAATTGGGAAGCTGGAGCAGGTATTCATTAGCAGTAATGACATCCTACTTTTTCTCGAAATAGACGGAGATAATTTAAGTGGGTCTCAAACGCTCCGAAATTATCAGTATCCAGATATCTACAAAAAGGACACCGTCAATTACGTGATCTAAAATTAAACGAACTTATACCTCCACTTTAGTTTAATTTTAGCATTCACGGATCTTCTAAAATTGAAGCTGCTAAAATTAGATACACTTTAACAAATTATAAATCTCCAATTCTTATTTTGCTAGCGACTAAAACATATTTATGTAAAATAAAATTCTCTATTTTCGCTGCTGCGTCATGTCACTAAACCAAAATGGTTTTACACGTCAGTGCCATTTAACCACCCTCAGATAATAGACTAAACAGTTTTGACATCATTTGCGACACTACATTACAATTACGCAGAATACTTCACTTACTTGGCTGATAAAAATAAATAGGACAGCATCATACTATGAGGTCAGGTGAACCAAATAGGTATGACATCTAGGAGTTAATTCTCTTTGATTACGTCACCATGATCCTCATTAGCTTTAGACCTCCACACTTGCCTCGTGCTTCGGATAAAAATAGGCGTTTCACCAGAAATTTATCTACTTGAACTTTTCAATAACCTTGTTATCTAATCCCTATTAGCTTTCACCCACGCAAAGATATTTATTGCTTGGTACCCACAAATAGACCACATTATGGAAGATTATGGCAAAAACCAAATGTAACTCTTAATATTATGAAGACCAGCTCTATTTGTGTGGTAATTAAGATAACGCGGAGACGTTATTTATGTGACACTCTTTGAGATCTGAGCTTATGTTTGGTAACATTCTTATATGTATTCACGAAGATATATCAGTCTTGCTATTCCAATTCTTGTAGATGTAATATGTCTTGTATTAAAAGTAGCATACTCGTAAAATTAAAGTTGAGTTTAAGAGACAATTTTTAGCACATCTCAAACTATATTTAACAATGTAGTTATTTGACAAGAAAAAATGTACAGAAAAAGAAATAATAACTCAAATTAGAAGCAGACTAATCAAATGACAATCGCACAAAGGATTTTACTTTTCAATTTATACCGTATTTTTTGATGGATCGGGAAGCTAATTACTTCAAACCACGGTATAAAGATCTGTCCGGCATGCACCAAGTAAGGACTTCCCGCTCTTCGCCTTCGTCGCGGGAAATCCTCTCAATCATCTCCTGCATCTATAGCTATGACTTTAATACAATTTGATATCTAAATTGTCTTTTTCCTTAAGATGCTGCTCATTCGTCGGCAAACGCGGTAGCGGTGCTCAAGCGATATCCATCGGGAAGAACTGCGATAAGTTTGGTATTGTCGTGCACGAGCTGGGTCACGTGGTCGGCTTCTGGCACGAGCACACGAGACCTGATCGAGATCGACACGTGCAGATAATACGGGATAATATTATGCTGGGTGAGTACACATATGTACTACTGTAAAAATATTAGAGTTTAGAAGTTATTGACTAAAAATGGACCGACAGTCTCGTCGAAATCGTCGGATAAAGGTGGATACGGATAATGCTAGATAAATCGTCGTCGGAAATCTTTGGGAAAGTTGTTTGTAGCGCAATGGACTTCTACCAGATGATACCGGTAGCAGATTTTGTAAAAATAGGTGTATGAAACTTTGAACGTAGACACCGGTGTAGCAATTTACAGGATCTATATTAACAGTCAACACTAAACGTCGCATTTTTTTCAATCCTACATAAGTCTTTTAAAAGCAGTATAGAAAGCGACATGGTGTTTAAACCGTATTTCTACCTTCTAGGTGTTTAATTCAGCTCTACACAAGTTGAATCAACCTACATAGCAACTCCGTATTGTACTACAATAAATCATTCTACCATCTCACAACCAATCACTTATCAAACCGAACTTCAATTGTCAGCGTTGCCAACGCAACAAATCGTATACAAAATGGATAATCGCAGTGTGTAGTCAATTGCCGTCCAAACGTCAGGACGCACAACATTCGAGGATCTAAAACGAAACGTTTAACTCGGGCACAATGTCACGGTTGTTTGCTTGTGGTCGACCTCTGTGCGGCCAGGTCAACCTATACTGTGCAAGTATATTGTGTATAGACTGTACTGTGTGTTGCCGTTCGTAGTGTACTAATGAAGATGAGGTTACGAGTTGATTTCGTGTAGTTTGTGTTAATGATTTGTTACGTTCGTACATTTTTCTTTTTGCATCTTTGGCAAAACACTTTTATAAGGCACAAAACATTGTAAATGTTTATTTACTCCACATTTATTTGAAAACTATGCAAACATATTACGCATCTAATTATTAATCTATGACCATTCCTGCTTGACTTAAACAAACTTTTATGATCTTTTCATATTGCATGTAAAATTATTTTTGTAGTTTTTAAATTTTGTTTCCGTTTTCCCGCTTTTCTTTATTATTTTAAAATCCAAATGATAATAAAGAACTGCGGCAAACTCACAAGAAGGTAACATCTTATTCTTACCTTACTTTAATCCAATACTTACAGACATCGAAGGTCTAATTAAACTGTCGCCCCCAATCACCAGTGATCCAAATATAACTATTTACGTTTCATCATTAGATAAGCCTCGAGATGTAAATGAGAGCTCGGGATCCGCTTATTCAAAACAAGCGACACGTGCACTAGCATTACATCACACTGTACCATGAGACTGGAGGTGTACAAATAGTGATAGTACTAGATTGTACCAGAGAATTTGAGAACTGACGTGGAACATAAGGGAGTATTGAAGCGTATTTAAGTATAAATTCAGCTTTTTAATATATCTGGAAGGTCTAAGAGTGTATTTGTGCATGTCAATTAAATGTTTGTCAAACCCCATATGAGAATATATAAGAATAAAATACATAGATCCCTTAAATTTTTAAATTTTCCTGCACTTTTAAAAGAGCAAGCAAGAATAAAATCTATTGCCAATGAATTATTGTATGTAATCTAGATTAATTGGTCGACCAAAATATAAACAGTCGATCACAATACCTTACAGCAAGCAATTAACACATTTTCATATTACTCCGCCGTTAAGAACACCAAGAGACAGAACCGCAGACACAACCGTATTGCGTTCATTCATTTCCTTTATAATAAGTGTAAAGAGACTAGTGTTACTAAGTGTCCCCCTCGAGTGCGTAACCCTGAACAAAGCATACGCACTCGCTGTGTGTAGACTGTGTAGGTATACTTGACCTAAATCCATTGCAAACGTCTTCCCTCATCTTTGTAAGACGCGGTTTTACACCCGACTGTAACGTAATAGAGCGACGGACTTTATATTGAGATATTTTTAAGCTGTAGATAAAGATGAATTAAATAATTGCTATATGAAATAAGTTTTGATAAGCAGTAAAGTTAATTATTTACTTAGAAATTGAACTAATTTTGACTAGTGAATTTAATATCTATCAGAATCTGTCTGTGAGTTAATCTCTAAACGGTTGGACCGATTTTAACTGGACTATTACTGACCGGTAGCTGATGTAATAGGGAGCTATTTAGACACTTTTATTTTAGGAAAATGTTTTATTCTAGGAAATAAACTAAATATATTCTTGTTAAATTCGGAACGGCTACTTAAAAAACAAAACCAAAAATTCCCAATTCCCTTGTTCACAAATAAATATTAAATCAATAACGTCGCATTATGCACTCCCACGTTTTAAGTTATTACTTCAGTGATTACAAGCAATATTTAAAAGAAATTCACTTGGAAAAGCTGCAAAAAGCAAATTATAAATTAATTGGTAGGACTCATAAAAATTGCTTTCGTTCGTTCAAGCAAATAAATAGGCTATTACTTCTTAGTATTTTGTACAATATTAAAATATCGAAACTCTGGTAATTTGACTCAAAGTAGGTAACTTCAAAGAGGTCCTTTTTACATTTAATGACATGTTATAAAATATCAGCAAACTGAAATATTTTGGCCGTATTAATCGCTTTTTACCTGACTGAGTTAAAAGCGGGTTATGTTTTTCGAGAGTATGTTTGCCTCACGCATTCTACTCAAATTATACGCGACAGTTTTTTTAAATGTATGGATGGATGTCTGTTACTCTTTCACGCTCAAATGGCTGGTTCAATTTTAATGAAATTATGTATGGAGTTAGCTGACGCCCTGGATTAACATGTAGGCTGTTTTGCTTTATCCGACATCCACGCGGGCGAATCGGCGCGAAAAAGCTAGATGCTTCGTATAGGTATTTTAATTTGAAATATCATAAACAGAAACCCATCGCTACATTTTTCTATTCTACCTCTAAAAGCTATTCTTTTATCGAACTATAGCAATTCTATCTAACTACAGCAAAATCCAAAATAATGTTCCATGTTAATACTGTAAGCTGCGTTTAGGAGTATTTGGTTTTAATATGTTTGGAAGTGTACATCGAAAATTTCACACTCAATTGGACATGGCGATTAAAAGGTTAACGACTGGAACCCGAACTCGTGTTATCAATGGAAACGTCATTTCATCTCGTGTGGGTTAAAATGTATTCTGATATTGAAATTTTAATTGATATGCTTGAATGTATAGTGTGATTGTACATATACTGTAGAGATTGCATATGTTTTTGTTTGTACCTACCATATACCACAGAAAATCTATTGAAAGTAGGTACATTTTTAAGAGTTACAAAAACTAGCTTCTAATACATAAAATGGTCTTTTCGTATTGATAACATATTTTTTTTGCCATGGAAACAAAATACCGTATACTAAAATATGTAGACTACAGTTACGTACATGCTATTTTTGCAAAATTCTAGTAAAAAAAATAATTTCATCTTAGATTTTACTATCTATCTTAAAGTCAACTTCCAGTCTAACCAATATTTTAGAAAGGTCGGCTGCTAACTACACTAATCAATTAAAACCTCCTATATTATATTTCGCTACACTACATTAGCCTATAGTGTACCAAGTATCCTTCCAACTTCACAAAGGTTATGGACACGTAACAGACTGAATCCTGAAAGGTATTGAAGCCAGGCTTGTATACAAGTCGTCTCGAGTAACAGCATGAGAAACATTTTCCTGCAATAACTGGCCAACTCCCATTCATAACTCGCTTTTAACGTCAACCTTTCAATGCATCTACACGTTTGCAGGTAAAGCAGAACTGTTGCTATTGTGGAAACGAGGGAGCGATCTAAACTGCGTAGCGATATCTGGCTTCTGGTTCTACAAGCAAGTCTTGTTTGAAAAGTCGTAGTACAAGTGTATTGATATAGATTTAAAGCATCCTACTAATATTATAAATGCGTAAGTTTGTAAGTGTTTCATCTTCTGTTTCACGATTTTAGAACAAAACCTGACTAAATATTTGTTTGAAAAATGTAACATCGCTTCAATAAATTAGATGGCCATTTAGTCAATTAAATTATATAATCGATATTCTAAATCAAACAGAATTAAAATCATTTTAGAATCTTTAAATGTTATACAAATACAATAGTAATTAAAATATAACACAATATTATATCATAATTGTCAGTGTTACACTTCGGTGTAACAGCAGCCACAATGACAGTGACACACACGTCCCACATTCAAGCGTCACGTCAGCGCGGCATCTGACGCATAATCAGTTACGAGTAGCTCCGGAACCAAAACATGATCCTACTTCCTGCGTATTATCGTCCGAATAATATCTGACAAATTGATTTATTCCTTAAGGTAACGAGGTCAATGCATTGCGCCGGTTACATCGAGTACAGTCATGAGCAAAAACATGTATACACGACCAAACAGTTGCAGTAGATTTCTTATGCGTAATTTCTGAAGCTGTTATCGCATATTCCTGATACTGTAAGCTATACATAGAACGTTTAATTCTAAAGGAAATTTCACGATTTCATAAATCATTTGACTAGGACTTAAACTTCAATTGTTTGGTCGTGTATATGTTACAGTCATAGTGATTAATGAGCTATTATACATAATGACTAGTCATTATGGATAATAGCTAAATTCACTAGACAGTGTAATAAATTAATCACATTATCTAGTTATTATTCATAATATCGTGTCAAAGTTAGCCAAAGTAATAATACGGTGTTTATCTTAGGTTCACCCTTGTTTGATCGAACAACGTTTGATATAATATTAATCAATCGAACAACGTTTAAGAAAATCATCACTTTGTATAATGTCGTTTGACATAATTTTCAGTTCGTCGAATATTTATTTGCTATATCAACATTTGCGCTAATGATCAAAAGGTATAATGTTCATTTGATATCCACACTCCTGCCTAAAAAAAAACCTAACCTAACCTAAATTAGGTGAGGTTAGGTTTTTTTTTTTTATTTGTTAAAATCTATGTTTATTGAGGTGAAAATATTATCTTATATTATTTTAATTGTTAAAATAATCTTTCTGATATGTATGCTTAAGGAAAATTGAAATACAAATTAATTCTTAAACGAATATCTACTTGTTTTATCACTTTATCCAATTCTTTGAAGATATTATGTATAATAGCTAGTTAATGTGATTAATTTTGTGTGATAGAGATATTATTCATAATAGCTAGACATTATACATAATATCTAGATTAATTACTTTGGCTGTAACATATACATGTATTAGCACGTGACTGTACACCGGTTACGCGTCGGTGTCATAAAGACTTTTGTCCGACTCCTAAGTTCAATGGAATTCATTTTGTCATTTATTTTTAAGGGCCCCTTATTCCGAAAGTTTAGGCATTTAACGCACCGAAACGGCTTGCGCCCGCGATGCCCAGGAGCCGTCGCGATTTGAACTCCGGTGACCTATGGCGGCGGGCGGGCACGCCACAGTATAAATAAATAAATCAGTAGTTCATATATATATTGTGCTAGTAATAAGTAGTAGTTTGCAACAAAAGCATAATAATATACTTAGCTTGATGTGCTATCCACTAAACTAGTGATTGTCAACACTAATATGTTATGAATGTGTGACTAAGGAAAGCGATGATCATTCTATAGAATTTAAAGAATGGTTGTAGAAGATCTGGTGAGTACTATACAGCGTGGCGCTACCACCCCGACATTAATTTAACACGGTTAGGACTAGTAATCATGAATTATTTAAATCATGATACGTTTTGATATTACGTAAACTGAAAGACTTTTTTTTTCAAACAAACTAAATAATAAACATCTATCTCAAATTGTGATCACTCTGTGCGAAAGTTCATTCATCAAATAACTTACCTACGACTAGCGGGCTTACGTTTACTCGGTGCGGCAACGTCGCACGCCGCACGCGTAGTTACAACAGCTGTGCGCGCCAGCTGGCAACAACGCGTCGCGACTTGTAGGCATAAAATGTCTCATGTTCGGTCCGATTTTGGCGGCACCTACGCGGCAAGCTGTTGTACCTACGCGTGCGGCGTGCGACGTTGCCGCACCGAGTAAACGTAAGCCCGCTAGTCGTAGGTAAGTTATTTGACGAATGAACTTTCGCATAGAGTGATCACAATTTGAGATAGATTTTTATTATTTAGTTTGTTTGAAAAAAAAAAGTCTTTCAGTTTACGTAATATCAAAACGTGTCATGACTTAAATGATTCATGGCTACTAGTTCTAACCACGTGTTAAATTATTGTCGCATTGTCCTCGCCACCCTGTATAGTGGAAATGAAAATGTTTTATTTATTGGGCATGTATAAATTAAAAAAAAGTGTTTGGTATTAATAAAATATAATAAAGAACTCAATGATCGCATAATGTATGTCAATGTAGTACTATTATTTTTAAATATATATTTTTTTTAATAAGAAATAATAATAAACTTTAAAACTACCACGACAAAATACCACGTGCACTCACTGACACCTTGTGCGTTAAACATCATATAATTCGAAGTTAAACATAATATAATACGAAGAAACATTTAAAAAAGTTGAAATTATAAATTACCAATAAAAATACAAACAATTAAATTGCACAGAAGTGTACTAGTGTCGAGAAGTGTGTGCTGCAACAACGAGCCAATCAGGACTCGCCTCTGTGACGCGTCGCTCTGCGTCATGCCAAGGGCCAATCACAGGCGATAAACCGTTCCCTGCGCCCGCATGCACCGGTGCATTGACCCGATGAGACCCAAAAAACGACTTCTGCGCATGTCAAGGCCAGCGCTCAAAATCCGTGCCGATAATTATAAGCTATCGGTTTCATACATTTTTTTCATTTAATAAAAATAAATACATTTAGTTTCGACATACCCCGCGCCGAGTGTCGAAACTAAATGTATGAAACCGATAGCTAACCCAGGCGTGGCACACGCGGCACGGCGCGCGGGGCGCGCTGCTTTAGTGTCGACGGTCTGTGCGACGCGCGGCCGGCTTATTTCTACCTACTAAACACATCGCGACCATAAACCGTGATATTGTACCTACCTGAGAGTGGTATCGGTGAGTTGATCGATAGCCATGTTCAATTTCTTTCAAATCTTATACGTAATAAAATAATGTAATAATAAAATCAAAACACAATATTAGTAAGTACATCTCCTTGAATTTGACCAGGATGGAAATCTGCACCTTATAAAGGTGAATATTCCCATTAAAGATTTTAAATTCTATACACACTGACTTCTCGTTGCTCTGTGTATAGAAGTAATCATATTGTGACGTATTTATAGAATAAGTACTTACGCAATACACTTTCGGATTATCTTCACTTCAGACACCCTTCTTTTCTTAATTTTGTTTTTTTTATTTACCATTTCAATCACTTACGTAAATTTGTGGTCGCGAGCAAAAGTTGCATAGGTCCTACCTCGATGGCGTCCGGCCGGACACTGGCACCGAGCGCGCGGTGCGCGCGAGCACTTTTCACGTATTTATTTTATTTAAAAAAAAAATAAGCGCCATATTAAAATTGTATCCAATAATATCCCTGGCAAATCCGATTAGTAAATGAAATGTTAAATTTATATAAAATTACGTTCAGTCCAAGTCTTATAAAACTAAAAATACTTTTAAAATCGACCTTACTTCTGAATTTTTTTTTATCGAGCAAAATGTTAAATTATTCGTTTCTATCCAAAAAAGTCACTAGATAAAGCATGTATCTGTACTATATATTTTTTTAAGAATTTAAATATGGTGATTTCTCTGAAAAAAACTCGATCTAGAAACGTAAATTTCGAATAAGGGGCCCTTAAATGTTAATGCCTCGTTGGTTGTTGATAAGTATGATATAAATTAAGTCATTGTGCGATGCGGATGCTTTAAAATAATTATTTAATTGATAATTGATAAAGCTTTTGTAGCGGTCAGTGAACTGAGATGATAATGTTGTACTGAATTAATTAATCAATCGTATTTAATAAACTAGAAACAACAATTGAGAAACAAATGAAGTCGATTCTTAACAATATCCGTGCATAAAGATTATTATTGGCGTTGTTAAAAATATATTGTCATAATACACACGTGGTTTAATCAGACCTAGGTCATTATTTTAATACCGCTTAAAATCAACTATTTTCTATAAAAGCCATTGTTTTTCTTATACTAAAACTTCATTTTCAGAGTAGACTTCGAAATAGACTATACCAGGTATTAAAAAAAAAATGTCACCAATCATTTCACTCACACAATCTGCACTTAAACTATACCCAAGCTTCACATAAACTTTGTATACCTTCTCTAAGATTAATTTTACATTTGCAAGTAAACAGGTGTCACGAAGGCTGTACTAGCGTGCCACGTTGCAGGAGACAGCCACATTATGCAAAGCCGACTGTTAACGTCACCAGCTAAAAGGAATAAGGAACGAATTGTCCTCTCACGTCCCTATTCAGCTATTTTATATTTTTTATATTATTATAGTGTGTGATGTCTACTTTAGTATTTTTTTAGTAAATTTAATGATGCTGTAATCGGTGCAGCAAAATAATGAACGCATCAAGTTAAATAAAATCGTGGCATCGCGATCGGTACGAATACAAGAAGATGTATGTATTTCTTATCGTCGTTGTAAATGAAGAATGTCAACTAACTCCATATGAAATTTTAAAAAAATTGGTCCAACCGTGTAAGGATGAAAGAAACATCCACATATTTTCACACTTACTCATTCACAATATAAGAAAGGAAGTAAGGATATTCCCCTACAGTTGTATTGATGTTGTTCATTTAGAATGATGTAGCCTTCTTTTGTTTGCTACCACGATGATTGTCACTAACTGACTTATTTATATCCTTTGTTGCATGAAGACGTCAACGGATACGAAAATATATTAGTTCAAATACATTTGTATGCAATAAATTCATTATACATTTCATTCAACTCTTCTGCATTAACTGACGGATACGTTGACAATTTTGACGTTTAAATAAAAAATCGGCCAAGTACGAGTTGGACTCGTGCACGAAGGGTTCCGTACTATTATTTACATACAGCGAAAATTTGAAACGTTTTTAATATTGAGCAAAAAATACGAAAAAACACGTTATTGTTTTTAGAGCCCCTGTATATATTTTTTTTTAATTTTTAGTATTTGTTGTTATAGCGGCAACAGAAATGCATCATTTGTGAAAATTTCAGCTTTCTAGCTAATACGGTTTATGAGATACAGCCTGGATACAGACAGACAGCGGAGGCTTAGTAATAGGTTTCCGTTTTCCCATATAGGTACTTAACCCTAATAAAAAATAATAATTAAGCATTTTGCTCAAATAGATTCTCTAATTTACGGAACAGCGTCCTCTCTATAGTAAGACTATATAACAGCCGAAGTGAAAAGTGGGTAATCGCGCGCCTCTCCCAGCCGCCGCGCGTCGTCCCGGCTTAAGCTAGAGTACTTTATGGGGACGCGAATGCTGAAAATGTCACGTCGTTAGCATAAATGCAATTTGTATAAGTATTTAAAATAATATAATTAACGCCCCTTTTAAGGAAGCTAAAGAACGTGGACAATGGGTGATGAAAGAATCGTGTTCTAATTTTCATTTGTTTTTTTTTTTGGAGGAGAGTTTGGACTGCTAGTATAACTTACTGTATAGATATTTGATTATTTTTATTACTGTATTCATATTTTTTACGGAACTATTGGCGACCAAAAAAAGAAACAGGTACGGTGCATACTACGCCAACATTAAATTTCTTAATATTTATAGGTACAATGATTAACACAAAACATTATTGAAAGCCTAACTAAATTACTCTAATGTCACTCACTTAAGAATCTTTTTAATTTCCAGTGATAAGGTTAGACACTAAAAATAAAGCTTCAGTATAATACATATAACGCAGCGCTATACAAAAAAGGGAAGTATTAAATTTTTATTACGTTTGGGGATGACTCGTCCTAATCGCACGGGACTTATTACCATCCTTTGTGAAGATTGGGCGTGCAACAGGCTTAAGGGAATGTGGGTACCGTGGTATATTTAAATACAAAATAATTACTTTCGTATGTATAATTAAACCTTGAGAAATATAAATAAGTAAAGGTCGTGAGTAGGTGAAGTTGTAGGACGTAATCTCAGGAAATACTGAAACGGATTCAAAAATGATTTTGCTAATAGAAAGTCCAATAAAATTATTTGTGAGTGATATAGGCTACATACTAACTCAAAATATACTGCTCAGCTAAATAACGTCAGAAAATGATATGAAGAGAGAATTTTGCAGTAAGAAACAGTTTAATCCAACTAGCGACTCTAGCGAGAGACGAAAGGTATCTACGATGCAAATTGCTAGCAAATACCTAAATTCTCGCGTTCTCAAATGAGAAGCTGATAGGAAGTTTACTAAGCTTTTATAGACTGAAGAGAAGCATATTGAAATGTAAGGTTAAAAATATTTACGGCCTGGATTGGAGTTATATCGCTAAAGGGTCAATTTAAGATTTTTTACATGAATAATAGGATCCTTTTTGAGGGACCCCTCGACCCTATACCTTTCCGGATTATTTTGGTATATCATTAAAAGGCGAGACCATTTGTTGGGAAGTATATCCACTTCCTCGAATTATAACACCGAAAATTCAACTATGTCCATCACCAAATAAGGTCTAGATTTGCAATTCGAAATTCTAAGATCGTTTAATGTAGGTCGTTTGTCCAATTTCACAATAGCGCGGTAATCGCGTTATCAACTGGACTATCACGGTATAAACCGACCGGGCGTTATGGTCATTACCCAATTATATTAATCTAAAGTATGCGCCCCACTTCCTAAATATCCAGTATTATAGCGCTATCCTCCGGTGTTCCAATTAGAAGATAGTGTGTTACTAGAATAATGTCGTTCTAAGTGACGGGATTCCCGTCTAAAGCTTTGTCTGTTTCTAAACTATATGTTCCTATTGTCACTGGAATTGTTGTTGTCAAGTCGTATTAGTGTGTGTTATATTAAACCGAAACTATTTATCTGGTGCTTAAATTAAAGCAACTTGCTTGGATAAACTTATTTCTCATCTTAAAATGTTGTGACTCTGACGTTGGATGTTTAAAGGGGACTTAAAATAAACAGAATATTTTTTAAACGTAAATGTCAACGAAGACCTAACAAAGCATTTGATAAATCCTCTAGCTGAATTTACAATCTTAAAGAAGACAAATATGAAACAAGAAGATAAGGTTTAGCTAAAAGAATTACCGAGAGTTTATGTAGGCATGAATTAAGTAAGATAAACCTGATTAATTATAGAGCTTCCACCACAATGGAAACCAAACAAAATGTTAAAGAAACGTTAGCAGCTGATAAATTAGGATCCTTATAACAACAGTGAACTAAAGCGTAGACAAGTAAAATACCAAGTGAGCGTGCCAAAATCTCAGACATTCTACCCTGAACTTAATAACTTGTTACAATCAAAACTGAACTTAAGATCAACTACGTACAGTTTAGATTCAATTAAACTGCTTGAACACCACAAGTTAGACCAAATTGCACTATAAGTTTGTAGTTTTAAAGTCTAATTTCAAATGAGGTTTTCTTATTCAAGTCTGCCCAAATAGTTAAAGTTCTTCAGTCTTAAATTCTAAGTGAATCGCTGGCGTGTTTTGCGATAGCTGCTTGAATAGGACTCTCTAACAATGTCGTTCCTGGAAAGTTATGATATACTTAGTTGACACTGGTGATTAGTGATCGTACTTGAATAAATTTAAGTTTCCTTGGACTTTCTTCCTCGATTTCTGGGGTTCTAACTTCAGACTTTATTTCTTAGGTACTAAACTTCATTTTATATTTCTTCTCAGCAAATACATTTAAAAAAAACGTTAGATGCAGGTCGTTTCCAACCAGTCCTTCTAGAAATCATTGATGAAGGCCTTGTCCAGTAGAAGACATCCTACAGTTGAGATGTTGATGATAAAATTCAAATTCATTTTCTATCATACATTAAACTTAATAACAATACCTGAATCTTAATATCCTCCAACAATTCAGTCGCAGGCATATTGTATTTCAACGTTATCCATCCCTTGTTTACCTGTCACTACATTATGTACCAGTCTGTTTGCATTACCAGGTACACTACATAAATTCGCGTTAACTGTCGCTTTGTCAACAACGCCTTCACACTAATTAATATAATCCTGATCATATTACCATCAATATCTAGTTTCAAGTTACACTGACTCGTGTGTATCTTGACTGTTTGTTGTTTTGTTGTTAGTACATTGTCTTGTATGTAAATTGTATCAATTGGATGTGCTAGTGGGATGTATTTGAATTGTTGAAGTATAGTGGAAACAAGTCGTGTAGGACTTTCGATACACCGAGTAGTAAAGCAGAATAAAATGTATAAAACCTATTTTTAGCTTTCGCTACATCTAGTAAGATTAATGTGTATGTAAATGGACATTGGGCAGTTTTATCGTAGCCTCAAATCAAACATCTGCCTATACGTCAAGGTTAACAAAGTTATTGGGGAACAACGAACTTAATTTCATTTCGAATATTCCGTAAAGTATCAAATTAGGTAGTTTAGCATTTTCACATAGCAACGTAATACAATGTTATTGCATTATCCAATATATTAGCTGCTTCAGACTATGATAGCGTGCATTCTTCGACATCTTTAAAATCCTTTGTATTTTTAATATTTTTTTTCGATAATCCTGCTTTTAAAATAGTATAAAACTAAGTTTGCTTTAAAAACTAACTATCTGTATAGTTTGAATGTTGCTGTTTTTATGCCTAGGTATTAGGGTCTAAAACGCTCAAGTTTTATAATAAATTTACTTTCGTACAAAAGCATTAAAATTATAGGAATTTTTTTTTGAAGTGGGAACATTGATTTGCTTTTTGCCGTATTTGTCTGTTCTGTGGATTTCTGCTTAACAGCTGATTTAAGCAAGATCGTTGAATCATTGTTAATGATTTCACGTTCCAATCATCTGTAAACAGTGTGTTTAAGATGTTTATATTCTATTTGCATAATAATTCTGTTGTTACGATTGTATGAAAGTGGTATAATAATGATTACTTTTGTTACAATTATATTTATTATTATTGACCTAAGAATAGTCATTGAATGTCATCTATTCTTATCTATCCGTCAAATGACCGTCTCCACAATGTCGTGGACTAACGTGGATACAATATAACACTAGGTCTATTAAGAGGAGAGTAGGTTTCTTGTATTGTGGTCTCAATGACCTAGACCACAGAGCATACCTATTATGTATCTAGAATGTGTGGAAAAAAATATGGTTGACTTTTGATGAATCAAACTTGCAATCAAGCTATTTCTTTGTGCAAATCTATAAGTTTTATATATTTTTCTATAAAAATCGAAATCAAAAGTATCATAATCAAAAAGTTTTTAATTCGAATAGGCCTTCTCAGAAACTTCCAAAAGTTTACTGACTCTAGATGTGCGTGATAAATGCTATAGGTAACAAACGAATGATAGAAACTAAAAAATGTCTTACCATACCTACGTGTAATTATTATTAAAAACGCTGTTTAAAAAGGTCGACAGGTTATCAAACGAATACTTTCACATTTACGTCCAAAACAAAAATAAACTTTCCTAAATTCTAAAAGAGCAAACTATAAAAATATATACAAAAACAAATCTGTTGGAATACTGTATGACTTTCTATAAAACCTATATAATATAGCATTTTTGACAGCGGATAGCCCATCAATTTGTCACCTGTCTCGTTAACCGCGCCACAGACATACCTAATCACTATGTTTTCGTATTATTTTGTACTACACGCTTTCAATAAAATAATAAATCACTGAAACAAATAGATTGCCTGTTTCATGTCAAGTCCCAGTTAAATCTTTGTTGAAATAACGGTTTGTATTTGACATAAATTCTCTTTGTAATAGTAAACAAATAAATAAATAATGTCAAAAACGACAATCAATTCTTACCTGTCACTAACACTTAAACTAATGAGATTTTTTATACCTAATTTAATTGATTGAAACTTGGTATTTGATTTGAATTACTTACCTACGCACTTTTAGGGGCTGATAAGTTAAAATATGTAATGTATGTATGTCAGATTTATTTGACTATGAATAGGACTATACAATAATATGTTATGTTAGGAATTGAATATAAAAACTTCGGTCATGAAATACAAGAGTATTATTTTAAGAATAATATTATATTACTTAAAAGAAACATTTCATGTTACCGACCATCAAGCTGACAACATCTCACTGAATAAATCATATTTAGACATCAGAATAAGTATGTGAAAGATACAAAATTTCAGAACAAAAAGTAAAAAAAGCGAAATCCAATGTTCACTTGGAATTATTTGACAAAAATATTAAAGAAGTTATAATACCTACAAACCATTAAAACCTCTTTACAAAAGCCTATGACATCGTCTTTCACTTAAAGCCTTGTTCTAAAAAGATATAATGTTTTATGTAATAACAATACAAAGTTCTCTTCGATGCCTGTACTAAGCTCCTATACAAAAACTTAAGTCGCCGTTGTTAGAGCGAGACGCCGCTCTACATCGTGTATCGCGCCATCTCGCTCTCACAATAGAATCAGTTCTGCTTCAAGAGCTCAAAGTACAGGCATTATCCTCAGAAATAGTCGAAACATTTTAGTCGAACAATTCTCAGTATTAATTTATAAAGATAATCTATATATATAAAACTCTTCCGTTACTGACTGACTGACTGACTGAATGACTGACTGACTGACTGACTGACTGACTGACTGACAGACAACGCACAGCCGAAATTACTGGTCGTAGAAAGCTGAAATTTGGCATGTAGGTTCCTTGAGGTATGTAGGGGTGCACTAAGAAAGGATTTTTGGAAATTCAACCCCTAAGGGGGTAAAAAGGGGTCATAACGTTTCTATGAAAAATCTTATTCCTTGGGTCTATAAACTTGAAACTTAGCACAAACACGTATATGGTCAAGTAAATAAGTTTGGCATTATATTTTTTTTCGAACTACCCTCCAATAGTGATTTAGGGGGTTGCGATTGGGTGACTGATTGACTTTCGCGCAGCCATAACCGCTAGGTGTAGGAGTCTGATATTTTGAACAAAGCTTCCTTCACTGACGGGAGTGAGCATTAAAAAAAGATTTTTTGGAAATTCAACCCCTAAGGGGGTAAAAAGGGATCATAACGTTTCTATGAAAAATCTTATTCCTTGGGTCTATAAACTTGAAACTTAGCACAAACACGTATATAGTCAAGTAAATATGTTTGGCATTATATTTTTTTCCAAACTACCCTCCAATAGTGATTTAGGGGGTTGCGATTTGGTGACTGATTGATTAACGCACAGCCGAAACCTCTCGGTATAGAAGTCTGATATTTTGAACAAGGCTTCCTTTAGTAACAAAATTGACCACTAAGAAGGGATTTTTGGAGTAGCAAGCCCTTAGGTAGCGGGTGGGGGGGGGGGGAGGAGTAGATCATCTGATACTTTTAATTTTTCTAGACGATGTTTTTGTCTCGCTTTACTTTTTGTTACATAACGTAATCGACAAACTGAAAACTACTTATCGTTTTCAAAACTTCACCATTAGAAAGCTACATCATCCCTGAGTAACTCAAGCTGTATAATATAATTCAAATTCTAACCATTTTTTAGCCTATGAAAGAAAGTCCTGTCGAGATCATTAAAAAACGGCACAATCCCAAATTACACGTGGGTGAAGCCGCGAGCGGAAAGCTAGTTGGGTATAAAATGATACAAATTTTGCAGGTTGTGAACATTGAGCCCGCTAATTGTTTTGTCTTATACTAGGTAATTACTTACTTAAAAACTTATTGTGAAAGCTTAGTGTTTTGATTTTAATCATAGAAAAAGTAATGAATATTTTTATATTATTTTCTGATTCATTGGTGACTAGATTATTTGGGACTACCAAACATTTTAATAAGATTAGCAAACTATGACGCATTCTGAGATTTTTGCCACCCACCGCGTTTTCTAGCGCTGTTCCGTTTCCAAAACTACAACAGTATTCCCTTTTGAGATAGTCGTAAGTCAACTGTTTGACTGCGTGACGAATTGCTATGCATTTCCTCGTACTGACCAAATGCGGGAGACGTTACACGGCGGTTCAAGTTTAGTATTATATTCTCCCACGTTTACAAAAAACGAAAGCAGAGCAGACTGAAAATAAGATGCTGTCTTACTAATGTAAGAAAGATATTCTGCTGAGTTCGACATCATTTCTTTCAACAAAAATTTTTTTCATTACCAGTATTTAATGTCACTAACCTACAATATTCTTACAGGCCAAGAATACAACTTCAACAAGTTAACTGAAGAAGAAGTGAATTCTCTAGGACAGACGTATGATTACGATTCCATAATGCATTACGCGCGGAATACGTTCAGTAAGGGAACGTACTTGGATACGATATTGCCGCTAGAAGTTCATGGGAAGAAACGGCCGGAGATCGGGCAGCGAGTGAGGCTGAGTGCCAGTGATATAGCACAAACTAATCTGCTGTATAAATGTGCAAGTAAGTTTCGAATAACAATTTATGATGAGTTTTTGTATGGGTAAAGGGCCGGAGAGAGTCAATTGTTTTACAAGCTCCTGTTTAAAAATATGAATTATTTTTTTAATATGTATTTACTTTTCAAAGAAAGGAGTATAAAGTTTTCAGGATTTATCTATGTTTCTTTATGACTTTTTGTCTCAATTTTGTCTAGTGACTGTAAATCTATATGAAGCAATTTCCCAATTTTCTTGAGGGTCGTGTTTTTCAAGTCTGAAAATATTACAGTTTGTCGTTGAGCATGGGCAATTTTGATCCTGATGAACTTTGACAACTGAGCAGTCCATCTTTAACGATCTAAATAACAAAACTCGGCAAAATTCAAAGTAGCAAAAACAAATCACCTATGAATAATAGTGTAATTTGTTTATAGTACCTTAACATACATAGACCTTACTCACCGCACTCCATTAGATGTTATCTTGAACTTTATAGCTAGTTAATTATGGTTTTAATTTTGTGTGTAGAGTGTGGGAGGACATTGCTGGGCAACTCGGGGTGGTTCAACTCGCCTGGATGGGGCAGTGAGACGCCGCCGACGACGCCAGAGCGATGTGAATGGAGAATCGTGGCTACACATGGAGAAAGAGTCGTACTGAATATTACTGGTATGTCTTATTTTCTGCATTTAGCTAAATGATATGAGAATACATGTTTTAGCCGACTGTGTTTAACAATGCCGTATAAGTTTCTGTATAGCCGTTTAACGTATGAACCTTATTTTGAACGTGAGCCGATTTGATAATCAAATCATCACATCATCTAATTTATATTATTATGAATCAAAAGTATCTAGAAATTATTTTTAGTTTCTTTTGAAATGGTTTTTGTATAGTTCATGATCTTGAAATTGTGTACACTCGTTTTTTGTACGTACAAAAAAAAATACTTATACGTACTTTGTGCTTTAAGTATACCTATACTTTAGTATGTTACTAAATACGACACGAGCTTTAAATAACTAGGTATATCGGAAAGAATTGCGCAATTTATTTGCTGCCAAACTCAGAATCAAACAAAGCTTGATCGTAACTTTAAGATTAAAACGTACGAAAGAGTTTCTCGTATTCTTCAGTAAATGTTTTACGAAACCTGCCTACAATACGCGAAAGCAAAGCTTTTGAAAGAAAAGTGAATAAAAGAAAAAGCAATGCCGAATACACTTGTAACAAATAAAAAGTAAAAAAGATCTGAAAATCAGAGAATAGGATTGCAAATGACATTCACATTAAAAGATAAATATTTAAAACGAAGAATAACATAAAAGCAACAAACAAGTGTATCATTTTATTTCGCAGAATCTTTTTAACAGTGCTATTCGAAAGAAATATGAATGAGTTCTATGATAAGCTCAAAGCGTCTTCATTTGTTAAAGGGGCACTTAAATTCATTTTAAAAATAACAATATAATATGTTACATTGCAGTAAGATGGGGACGTATATTTTAGTGGCACAAACAATAAAATAACCACCTAACCTACATTGAAAACGTCAAATAATTAACATTAATTGAGAATTAAAACTGTTTGAAAACAAGCTATGCTGAAGATATACATCCAATGTTATACTCATAAAATATGTATTACGACACTTACGACTTACGATACTACGACACACTATTATAATCAATTTAGCACTTCTTTTAACACTTAAATAAATCTACCTTTTAAGTTTGAATGTCAAGTCCTTATCAAGTTCCGCAAATTGTCTTTCCATTTCACCGAGGACGGCCTGCAAATTACACTTAATTATAATTGATTGAATTCGTTTCTAAGTGGAACTTGCATCGAGTGACCTGGCTCTTTATATTTACTTTTATACCTGTAGGTTTATGATGTTTTTGCGTTTTAATTTTGTTAGTGTTTTTCTTGTACTCGTAAATGTTTTGTCAAGGGTTGACAATTAAATATGTGCAGAGTTTTTTTAAGGTACATTTTGGCTCACTCCAAACCAGATTTCGCTACCCTCGCGGTGCTAAATAACTAAACATAACTTAAGTGTGGTTTTGAATGAGACTAGTAATGACTCCAAAATATTAAAAAAAAAGGATATTTTTAGGCTTAGTCCGAAGAATTGGTAGGTGCAAAACACTCCACGTAAATAATAATAAATTGTTTTATTTTAAAGTAAGGGTCAAATTACGGCACTGTATTTTTGAGTAAAACACAATTTTGTGTTATACGTTGATATATTTATGTAATAGGTATTTTGTAAATAAAATATTGCGTGCGCTTTATACATCTAAAAATCCTCTGCTTAGTCGACAATTCGTCCCTAAAAGAGCGCCATCAGGAAGCCACTGAAGTGTTTGCCAAGAGCCTTCACAGCCCAATTTTGTTAAAGCACCCACTTGAGACAACCCTTAGCTGTTACTGAACACGCTAATTTTTATAATGCAAGCAAATGGTGGCCTTATATGAGGAGACAAACTCGTGGTTTTAGTCTAGCATAATTATTGAATTGGCATTGTAGAGATTCATTAGTTATTTCTAATCGATAGCAATTTTCGTCGTACCAATCAAGAATTGATTCTACTACGAGGACTGCCCTATCGGTTGTCGTTATTAGCTCGTATAACTAGCTATTAAATTTACGAAGAATAGTCTAACACCTAATGCATAAGACCGCCACTGTACCCTTACTGTATAATTTTCACAGCTGTAACTACGGTGTACAAAACAGTATTATATTCTAATTCGTTCGAATGAATTGAGAAACTTGCATTCAGTGATTTCATTATATGTACAACTATTTAGGAACATATAAATCACATCATATTTTCACTATGGACAATCATAAACTCGTCTGATACTAAACTGAAGTGAATTCATAGCGCCATTTCCACCGCCACTTGAATCATCGCTCTAAAATACTACAGTTACAAACATTGGTTGTGTACGACTCAGTAAGTATGGTCACTGGTCAGTAATACAATTTATTACCCTCACAACGTTTCGCCCAGATAGGGTGTATCAAACAGCAACTGTAATATGAGCCGTGTCAACACAACTTACAGACATCCACATAAAAACTAACACCAATATAAAAAGCAGAATTACTTAGTGGTGAGAGTAAACCGATAGACCGTAACATTGCGTCCATAATTTCCGTTTGGCTTGACACAACCTTAACTTAGCATCGTAAGATTCGTAAGCTTCCCTTTAGACGTTCGTTTATTTCGACAACTTCAATAATCCTTCAGACAGACTAGTAGAAATACTTTGACGGCCGTTTCTCGTTAAGCCTTATCTGGTTGACAAATGGGTGTTTGGACAACCGTTTATAATCCAGTTTATATTGTCATTGAGACGTTGTCAAAGGGACGTATTTTTTTGTTTGCTGACACAAGCAGATAAACGAAATAGTTGTCTAAGCACTCGGAGATGTTCAAGCTTGAAAGTGGAAACTACCTATACTTGTACTTATGTCAAGTCTACAAATATTTTGTGTTTTCTGAGTAAGATATAGAGAAGTCAATATAAATGTTGTGGGTGTGAAAGTAGCTTTATCAGTCTATCAGTCCTGCTCCCACAACAATATTTAATAAGACAGCCGATTTTAATCGAATTTGGTATGAAGCGAGCTTTAAATTCAAGAAAGGATTAAATTTACTCTTTTTCACGATATTCAGCACATTCTTTGCAGGTAAAGCCGCTAACGAAAACATACATAAATCTCATTTTTTGCTAACACAGAAGAAAGGTAGCCAGTAGATAGATAAGAGCAATTATTCAACAAATTAAAATTGTCACAAAGAAGGTACTTCTTACCTGGCATAATATCCAAAAAAATGGGCTCAGTAAGCTGTAAGTAAAATAAATTAGCGTAATAAACTTATCAGAATGATTGTGACGACTTAATTATAAAATATAGCTTTGTTAATTTTTCTTATACATTTTTCCTCTGTCGTCAGCATTAGTGAACTTCAGAGATTATTTTTGAAATCCAACTTGAGGAGGATCATCATTAGTAGTTTTTAATCCCTTTTTACTTTTGTGAAAAGCAGAGTCCTGGAAAATTTATTGAAATTTACTTCTCTTAGAATTTAGAACATTTTTAAACAGCTTTTGATCCTCGTTAAGCCGGTAAATTAAAATGTTTTTACCTATTCATTTTTAACCTGTATTAAACGAAATTCTTACAGGATAGAACACTTCTTGGTATCCATCGCTAAATCGCTAAATCGGATCACATCTTCATAAAAGTATTTCTTATAACAATCTTTATTATTCAAGCAAGTATGACGAAAATTTTCCCGTACCTTTTTAGGAAGGTCTCCAAAAATTTAAGGGATTTGATACGGGTATTTGATTCCATACAAAATTAACGTAACAAGAATAAAAATATTCCTTTAAAAGATACCTAGAGTGGCCTACTGTAAGTGGCGTGAAGGGACCTTTTATTACGTACAGCCGTAGGTATAGGTACTGTTTTATATCCATGCATGTATTAAATAAGGTCCAATACATGCAAATAAATTTACCATTTCGTTTGTCCGTTACGAATATAAATGGATTCTGGTGAATTAATGAATTTATTGCCAGCTTTTATTTTAAGTGGCCTACGCTCGGTCACTTGTGACTATAAATCTTTTTGGCCGGTACTATTGGTTCCCCTGTGTCTGTCCTTTTTTGTTTAAGACACATCTAGGTAGCTTTTGTTTTTTTGGAGAGTAGACTGGGGAAGTGGGAAAGTACTAATTAATCAGTGCTTTCTGCGGATACGATTCGTTTCAGTACCTACCTACCGTACCTACAGCGCAAAATATTTGATCTCGTAGCATTCGTTAGTTAAGTTCTTTCGTTAGTTTCCTATATCTTTTCGCGCTTTTAGCCAATTTTGTTTTTTCTCTTTTTCATTGTTTTTCACCATACCTTCACTTATTTAGATCGTTGTCATATAACTTAATCAATGAATAGTAATATTATATTTATGTATAATGCAGTAGGTAATTTGATTTGCGAACGTCGCTTTTAAAATCTGTAACCTATAAAACCGGAAACTGGCCATAATATTATAAAAACTATGAGCTGCGTATCACCCACTGCTGGGCATAGGCCTCCCTTTATTTTGTTATAATTATACCACAGCACAGTTTCGGAAAAAAACCGAAGACTCCAAAAAGTATTGCCATAACTTACATACAATATTCAAATACTTATAATTTTATTTTATTCAGTTCCATACGTTTTCAGAAGTGATCGAAGTGACTCTTTGTTTCCTACATATTGTTCAAACATACTTAGCAGTTACACAATGGTAAGGGTCAAAAGGGACTGCTTGACAAACATAAAATATTGAACAGGAAAATAAATTACGTAATCTGATCCGTTTCAAGAACGGATACTTAATAAAACAATATGCATGTAGGTAATAAAAAATATTTCATATATTATGTAGGTACCTTTTGTTTACAATTTAATTTTATAGGCCATCCAAATCAGGTAGAAAATCACAAAATTTTAAAACTGTTTGACTGAACATGAGTTTCTTCACTTTCTAGTAGTGTTCAAATAGGTATATTTCGTTATGGCTCAATGTGTCAATTAGACTTGTCCTACAAAATTGTAATTAGCTGATCAATGTTTGTTTAATAAAAACAACAATATTTTCGAAATGGATGCGTGCTAGAGGCGAAATACAGGCTAGGTTTCTAGTTATGAGTTATTATAGAAACAATATACAAATTATAGTATGGCCGTGGCTTTTTCATGTACCTACGTCTGTTAAATAAAATATATTAAATTATAAAGAAGGTCAAATAAAAGTATATTTCGCGAACTGAATTCACTTAAATAAATTAAAACAATTGTTTACCTACTGACAATACATTGCGGAACAACAACTGCATTGGTAATGTTTCAGTACACACCATTTATTAAATTGATACAACACTAAAAGTTTCGTATTCCGATACAAAGTGATATTTAAAATAAACCGCGAATTTAATTAGTTTGTTAATGTTGAATTGATGTAGCTTTTAATTTATTAGTATTGATCAGAATCTTTATTACATATTTTATTTATCTCTTAAACACACACATAAATCATACTATGCATAGCAATAACACATACTTGTATACACAATGAAAAACATAATATTTTTTAACAATATTTATTTGAGTAAATTGCTATTTCAGCCCTCTTCCTCTCTCCTAATTATTGTACGCCCGACAGAGCCCATATTGATCTTAACGTGTTTTATTTTTTAATTACATTCTCTGTAACATATGGAATGCAGGCTCTCTGTATCGGCATCGCCCGACTAGTTTCGCACACAACTGGTCTCTTCTAAAGTCCTTAATCAATCTTGAGCTGATGCGACAGCGGGGTCGTTAGTAAAAAAAAAACAAAATTATAAAAATAAACAACTTTTTAAACCAGTAAAAACCATCCCTTTCCAAAATAACTTAAGAAAGATTTATGCAAATAAAATAGAGGAACTTTCCTGTTTCCTCTCGAAACTATATTTTATTTCAAATCACATTATCACGTCGCCGTCGCTGCCGCAGACATACAAAAACAGTTTCCATTAGTAGAGAGACAGTTAGTGACAAAGTACAAAACAAAAGAAGAATCTACAGACGTTTTAGGTACCTACGTTGAATGCGGTAACATTAAATAAAAGTTGAAAATATTGAGGAAACATTGTGAAATGGTTTAAATTCTAAGAAAGTAATGTATTTTGCATTCGTTGAAAAACCGTAGTAGCAATCCTAAACTTAATTATATTACTGTAGTAAACACCCCTCTAAATCGGTAATTACTGATCAGTACAAAAATACTTAAAATGATCTTACTACGTTGCAAAATTTTCGCTTTAATACCTTTCCAAAACTGCAAGCCAACTTTCAAATTCTACTTTAAAGGGGAAACCTACCGAAAACCTAACCGAAGTCATACATTTTGACTAGATATCGAAACTTGAAACAAATGTTCCGACACTTGCCACCGTTGCCACCGTCCCAATACGGCCATTGGCCAAAAGTTTTGTTTCTTTTTGCTTAGGTATAGTATTCTTTTTCGTTTTTTTTTCTTAGCGAACTCCACACAGTGCCTTCTATAAATAGTTCTTATGTAAATAAAACAAGGAGTCAGTAATAGGTCCTTCAATATTCTCAATATTATTATTAAAATCGCGAACAAAAACATTACATTGTCTGAAAGGTTTTCGAGAGTCCTTATCAGCTCTGGAAGCACGAACAGTAGATAAAATAACGTCATGGAAAGCAATAAGTTTCCACTTCAATTCGCAACGTTTACCGGCCAGCCCTGAAATCACACTGAACCAAAGTAGCTTGACCTCTTGTAACATAAAACCCTCTGAAACACTCCAGAAAATTGAGGCGATACAGGGTTGAACGTAAACTGGTTTTGGAAGGATAGAAGGTCGTAAATTTCCACTGGTCACTAGTTTAGTTTACGATTGCGGTTGTACAGCTTAACGCTATTAATTTACGGGCTTGAATGTACAAATAAATTGATTCCGAAAACAGTTTTAATTAAATCAGTGATTCCGGAACACTGACTATTGTTTTGATAATGACAATCACGACACAGTTTCAAAATTTGTTCTGGACGATGAATACTCAGCCAATTTGTACTATTGTTTCGGGAATGATTTATGAGGCTCCGTTACAAGAGTCATTGTTATAAAAAATAATATAATTATCATTTATTTAGTAATATTAGTGCCAAACTTGTTACCTGCTCTCTAAGTGTTAAGTCAATTATTTTAAGCTCGGACGACATTTTGGATTCATGTGATTCTTCTGACAAACGGCTTTCTTTTTTTCAGAAATTGACATCCACAAATCTGAAGAATGCCGCTCCGAGTGGGTGGAGATTCGAGATGGTTACATGCCCGATGCTCCAGTCCTTGGCAGGATCTGCGGTTCTGGGAAGGGCCCGATGATGAGATCGACTGGCTCGAGACTCACTGTTGTATACCAACCTGGTCCAAGACCTAAACCTCACCGGGGATTCAGGGCGTTTTATGAAGGTAGGTTGGATGGAAAAAACATTAAATAATATAAGTCCAACATAACGGGGAACAGCCTGCGTACTGTGATGAAGAATTGCGTCATTTCTTCTATACAGTTAAAGCGTTTAAAAAGCGGTGAAGGATGAGGGAATCATCGCGCTGTCCATTGAAATTTTGCCGCAAGAAAATTGCTAAATAAATTAATGAATTTCGAATTTGAATAGCACATGGCAAAATTTCCAGGAGCACGATAAAATATCAATTCTTTTTCGAGGTTGCTTTTTTGTTGGGTCTGTACAAACAGTGTTAGTGATCGGATATGTTTCGTTGTTTTTAGCGGTATGCGGCGGAGATATAGAAGTTGATAGTACTGGACATCTGGAGTCACCTAACTACCCTGATGACTATCAACCCAATAAGCTTTGTGTGTGGAGACTTTCTGTGCCTCAGGTAATTGTTAAATATACCCAATAGTGGTAAATACTTCTGAAATAATACAAACGGAATGTTTTATTGAAGAAATGAAGATAGAATAATCGGATTAGTGCAATTCGACGAAAACCTTTTCAACAGTATATTCTATAATTGTTAAATTCGTTGAATATTAATATTTCAGATTATTCAAGTCTGTTAAAAACACATTGATAACTTTATATGGAATGATAATCGACTCAATGCATAAAGCAGCCACCTGGCTCCTTAGCGATGAATTCAGCAGTGGACTGTAACGCGCTGATGATTTTCATGATTAAGAAAACCCTTGAACACTTTTTTATTATTTTTCCAGGATTATCAAGTTGCACTGAGATTCCATTCCTTTGAAGTGGAAAACCATGATACTTGCTCGTACGATAAAGTGAAGGTCAGGGATGGTGACTCTATGGACAGCCCACTTATCGGCATGTTTTGCGGACACAAAATCCCACCAGACATAAGGTTGGTATTTCGTTATTAGTAAGCCTATCAGGAAAATATTATAGACAACTTATTTTATGCTTTGGCTATTTCACTCGAGATTATTTTATCCCTCGCCACTTCAATATTTTTTGACGAAATTACCTCAACGGATTTTGAATCTTCCGTTATTTATCCCCCATACTGATCAAAATTTCAAATGTATCAACAAAACACGTTACATTTCTTTCAGATCTACCTCCAACAAACTACTAGTCATCTTCGAATCGGACAGTACAGTCCAGAAAGCTGGTTTCTCAGCGACTTTCATGAAAGAATTCGATGAATGTGCTTCCATCGAGCATGGATGCAGTCACTCCTGTGTCAACACGCTTGGAGGGTACGAGTGTGCATGCGATATCGGATATGAGCTACATTCTGATGGGAAGAAGTGTGAAAGTAAGTCATAGGTTTTTATACTATATAGTTTTTTATGCATAATAACATACACAGTTAAAATGATTTTGAGTAAAATAGCATATCATTCTGTATATGAACTGTCAAATAAAATTTCAAAACTAGTAGATTCTCTAGAATCTAGACCTCCAGACTCTCTCAATAGCCTTTCAAATGCATGTAATCCCTCAGTCCTTACATCTCCTAAACCTTGCGTCAGAATGAAATATTATTTTAGAAACTAATTTTACATAGCTTTGTTTTTATCTTCATTTCAGATGCTTGTGGAGGCTCGCTCTACGCACCTAATGGGACCATTACGTCACCGTCTTTCCCTGACTTGTACCCACCATCAAAGAACTGTTTATGGGAGATCGTCGCACCGCCACAACACAGGATCACGCTCAACTTTACGCACTTTGACTTAGAAGGAAACAATATGTACCAACAGGTAACGTTCTATCAATTAAAGGACTGCATGCTACTGCATACTGCATAGCTGGTATAGGCTGGCACGGCAAAGACGATAGTTCACGACGAATCACAGGTTTGATCCTTGCGTAGGACAAGCGTTTATGTGATCCATAAAAATACTTGACTTCAGTCCGTGATCTGATTGAATTCCTAAGTGCAGATGTCGGAACTGGAGCAAACACGATATTTTACTGTCCATGCAAAAACTCCACAGATCAATTCTACGAAATCGCATAAAACTTTTCACTTACATGGTGTAACTTCAACTTTTTTTGTCATATTTTTTCCATCAACCATGTTTCCCGACCTACCGTAAAACTTCCCATAAAGAACGCTTAATAAATCCGGGAACTTATTTCAGGAATGTGAATACGACAGCGTCACGGTACACTCGAAGTTAGGAGCTGATGTTTTGAGGCGGCACGGAGTGTTTTGCGGTTCCGCATTGCCGCCGCCGGTTACATCAGATGGATCGGTATTGAGAGTTCAGGTAAGAGGCTCCTTTTTTGTATTCGAACATTCTGGTGTCTTTCTACTAGATGACCTAATTTGAACAAATTACGTTAAGAAAATATCGCTGTATCTGCATCATTTATTCAACCTGTATTTTTAAAAGAAATGGCGTGTTTGGACGTGGCTAGAATAATTTTAATTTCTACAAACTGTACATGTTGTAAAAATTATGTCAGATTTATAATCAGGACTCAGACTTTTAAAACCTATGCCACTTCAACAGAAAACGATGTATGCATGATCTTCTATTTAATTTTTTCAGTTCACATCAGACGGGTCTGTCCATCGATCCGGTTTCGCCGCAGCATACTACATCGACGTCGACGAATGCGCTGAAAACAATGGCGGATGTCAGCACGAGTGCCGTAACACGCTTGGTGGCTACGAGTGCGCTTGCTACAGCGGCTTTACCTTACACCCTAATAACCATGACTGTAAGGAAGGTGGCTGCAAGCATGATGTTACTCAACCACATGGCACTATTTTCAGGTATACGATAACAATTTTTCTTTATCCAAATCCACATCTAAATTAGACAGTTTCACAAAACACAGCAGAATTTTTCCAAATACTTAGGATGCAATTCATTTATACTGTTTAGACGAATATTAAGATCGTTTAATTTTAGCATCATGTATTAAGAAGAAGAAGATTCTATGCGTATGTTTTATAGACTATTCTTGAATTGTCCACAGTCCAAACTATCCTGCAACCTATCCACCGAGAAAGGACTGCGTTTGGCAATTCTCTACAACACCAGGACATCGAATCAAGTTGATCTTCCAAAAGTTTGAACTGGAACCACATCCTGTAAGTACCTCAAATACATATTTGTTCGTATGTACCGATGTGTCCACTGCTTAATACTAAAGACTCTCCATTATGTTATACAAATTCCTGTTAGGCCTGTTCTAATAACAGCGGTGGGTTTTTATTTATTCAAAATTCAAGGTATTATGCATCTTGTTGGCTTGTCGTTTGTTCTCGTTACATTTTTGTTATGCTGTCCCCTTGCTTAGTTCTACTTTCTGTACTACAAGTTCTGTGTGTGCTTAAAAGGAATGTGCATACGACTACGTGACCATATACGATGGAGCTTCGGCAGAGGAGAAGACACTGGGACTATTCTGTGGCAACAGACTTCCTCATCCAATAGTCGCGTCACAGAACCAGATGTACGTGGTCTTCAAGTCAGATGGATCTGTGCAGAGGAGCGGCTTCCTTGCTAATCATTCCACAGGTTAGAAATATTCCGAAATACTTTTTAAGTTTTTAATAGGTTGTCATATTATTGCTTTACGAAAACCAGGGACCTACTTAACTGCCATAGCCTAAAGAAGTATTTTTGCGGTTATGGAAACGTAACAGCCCACTACACTTTTAAGAGTTAAGTATCTCTCTTTCACGCCTGGAATTACATAACCTAAGGCCTTTAGAGCTATCTTAAATTATTGTACACACGGTCTGAGCCACTTTCAAACTTGATTCTCAATGTTCAATACTTACTTTATTTGCTCTCGACATTTTTAACTGTCCCTGTCAGATATGAAAATAGTAGAAATTTACAAAGCTGTTTTTATTTTGCAGCCTGTGGTGGTTACCTAGCAGCAACGGAATCAGTCCAGCACCTTTACTCTCACGCACGTTATGGTGACAATGCATACGAGTCCAGGGCCAATTGTGACTGGAATATAGAAGCTCCTAGGAATCATTTCGTCAAACTAACGTTCTTAACCTTTGAGTTAGAACCTGAGGCTAATTGTAGATATGACTACGTCCAAGTGTTTGGTGGGTTGGACGGTAGTGGAGGAAATTATGGCACATTCTGTGGAACTAAGGTAAAGTATTATCGTAAAACCTTTAATTACATGAATCTGATACCACCCTACTACCCATAAAAGAATAAACTACCCATTTATCTTTCTTAATGTTGAAATATTGTGACACTGATTTCAGAGCAATAAATTAATGCGAACCTTTTGTTTTTTCCTTTGCAGATGCCACCCGAAATAGTATCGACTTCAGAAGCTCTTCTCATTAGATTCCGTACAGATGATTCCTTAGTTTTCAAAGGCTTCTCAGCATCATATCAAATGGTAAAACCTGTATGGAGCGAAGAGGACAGCGTAGACGGTGTAGAATACGACGAAGAAGAAGATGAGAGAATGCCTCCATTGGTAGTTGGCAGGAGGGGACTACGAGCGCCTTCCCCAAGGTTCGTTCGAAGACCCACGTGACGCTGGTCGGTGCCCCGACACCCCAGACATCGGCGACCGCACCGCAATAGCCGGACTTAATCGGATCGCTTTACGTTACGGTTTCCGGTTTTTCAGTTAAATTACTTTCTGGCAACACCAAGTCGTTTTGAAGTTTTCGTTGGCGGTAAAATGATATGACGCTTAGAAATTTTTTGTTTTGACATTTTTTCTTGCCATAATCTTAAGTTGCAATTCAATGTTCAATCATAAACAGTCAGACACAAAAATATTAATTGTTATCATTTCTGGTCACTTAATGTTATAAAAACTGCTTGCATTTTTATTTTTACGACTGAATAAAAAATGTAAATAAATTAATATTCCTAGTCTAATACTATTTAGGTCTATTACTTAAAATAGTGGTTACCATACAATGCTCTTACGGAAGTGTATGTATTGCGTAATATTTGTAAGTACATGATGTTACTTATTATCTTATGCCTATCATAATAACAACATAATAAAATAAACATTTTTACCAAAGATACAATGTTCATAGTAGTAAAGTGATTACTAAACTTAAGTCGTAAGTGTTTTACTTTTATAAAGTTTCTTTTCCAAATAGCTATTAAAGTAATAGAAAAACGCACATAGAATCATTTTTCCATTTACAAGCATTTAAACATGACTAATCTATGTAATAAAATTAGTGATAGAATTTGAGACAATATATAAACATAAGTGTTATTTTAAGATGTAAAAAGTTAGTTTTTAATAGGTATTCAGTTCATATCAATATTTGAATACGTTTATTGTAATCTAGTAGATAAGTATTTTGCTGAACACTTTTTTCTACTGCCTATTTTTGGCTGTATTCTCATAATACTCCTAATTACAGTTATTTGAATGCCAAAGCAATGCACCAAAATAAATGTAGAACTAATTAATTTTATAACTGTAATTCCATATTGTTGTTAGCAAGTACAATGTTTACTAGATTCAATTTACGGTAACCATGACAATTAGAATTATGACCGCTCACTAAGCAAATAAATAATTACTCTTTTCTAAGTTGTTGTACTTAAATACCTACTCTTGACATACAAAATGTAATCTCAAAAATTGTTTCGTCTCTTTAATCAGTGTTTGGTGTTAACTATAGTTATAATAAATAAATTCCTTTTACAATAATATACAAGTTATAATTGTGCCAATATATATGGGATACTTAGTTACTGTTAATGCCATAGTGTATAATAGGCTAGTGTTTTATAACTTAATTATGAATATTTATACGTAGAAATGTTATTTTTATTAAAATGCGAAGAAACATTAAGAAATTGTTTTATTTAGTTTCTGTTCCCAAAACCCACTATTAATTCCTATGACCTTACTATCGGTCATTTATGGCAAAACTACTAAGTATGAATTAAAAAAATAGTCAGATTTAAATTTTTATTTATTTTAGTTAAATGTATAGCTATATTCATATAATGTGAAGGAAGAGAAGGAAAAGGAATGTCATGTTAAGATAAAAAAAATACGGCAGACAGCATTTTTTCGAGATCTGCCCGGTCAAACATTAGGCTGTTCATTTGATTATTAATAAAAAAAAACAAGTATAATAATTATTACAACTTTAAGCTAGTTTCGGTTTTCGGGATAAATCGGTTATATATAATCTACGAAAACCAAACATTTTAGTATGGCAACACAAATTTAAACTTCAACATTGTTTTGTCATTTCAAAAAGAAAAAGTCAAATCTAGTAATTTATTTATTTCATCTCTTGTGGCGTCTTTTTGACCCAATTACGACAAACCTAACTGAACACGTATTCGATTGCTCACTGAGTGTGTATTTTAATAAAATGACGGCGTTAGCATTTAAAGTTAAAAGTAAAAATGGTCAACAAATACTTAAAGATTTGACCTCTGATAGCACCGTGGGCGAATTGAAGATGTTTTTGTCGAGTATATCGGACGTTGGCATCGAGAGAGTTTGCGTGTTATGTGGCTATCCACCGAAGCCGTTGGACATTAGTAACGACAATAAGAAACTGAGTGAAATAGGTCTGAAAACCGGCGAGACTCTCATCGTTGAAGAAAAAGCTGTGTCTTCGACCGGTACTACAAGTAAGCCTCCGGAGCAGAAGCCTGTAGAAAACGGTATTGCGTCACATGAAACATTAGGACCCTGCAGACCTGGTATTCTTATGAAGAAGGTGGTTCCTTCAGACAACTCATGTTTATTTACTAGTATAGGTAAGTATCGTTTTTCTAAATGAAACATAACTCAGTTCTACCTTAAACATTTTACTCAAGTCATTGTTATGCAGGAGGTAATAAATCCCAAACACATCACTACTATGTTGAAGTGTACAGGCATTTCAAAACATACAAAAAGAGTTCTCAAAGTATCTAAATTTAGAAGTTTGAATCTAAATTGATACTGGTTATGTGATGTCCTGTCAGTATGAAGAACACATTAAATGTCAAGTCATGATACAAAGGATCATAAAATTTTAATGAGTGTTTCATTTACACTTCAGTGATGTAAAACCTTAACCTCTTTCATGTTTTGATAATACATGGTGTACTATGGAACTACTATCATAGTTATCAACTTTTCATAACAACTGTCTTATATAAGTATTTAGGTTGTTCTTTTGTTGTTTATCAGTTGCATACTTGTATGTTTAATGTTTATGTAACTGCAATAATGTGGTTTGATATTTCTGAGTAGTTTAACTAGTATGTATTTTGTTTCTTGTCTATTATTCATAGAGATTGAAGTCATTCACAATCAAAACTTAAGTCATAAGTTATAGTTCTCAAAAAACTTGAAAGTACTTTTGTACTAAGAATCTTCTAGAATATTATTCACCAGTCAGTAAACATGACAGTCATGCTAAATATATTTGTTGAATGAGACACATCTGCCAATATTTTTTAATTGTCACCTCATCCTACCTTTAAAGTTAGCCAAATACTCAAAAATAAAATAAAACAACTTTTGCTTTTTCTATCATTTTGAATATGTACCAAATTAATGAGAACAAATTTTTTTCAGGTTTTGTATTAAATGGCAATGTAGACACATCGGTCCATACTTTAATGAGACAGATTATTGCTATGGAGGTAGCTAGTGACTTAGAAACTTACAACGAAGCTGTTCTTGGTAAACCAAATGCTGATTACTGTGCGTGGATCCAACAGCCAAGCTCATGGGGTGGTGCTATAGAGGTATACCATAAGTTTATTTATGAGAAGTTATTATTAATGTATAATAGAAGTTGTAAAATTCTTATTGCTATCAGAAAGGCATTCTTTAGTCAATTATATTGTTCTGTAAAAGTTGAAAATGTCCATCAACAGCAATTCAAATCTTACTAATAGGTTGTGTGAATGTAACTGTATTTTTAGAGGCATTGAAAGAGGCTACAATACTTCAACAATATGTTACCACTGACTACTAACCATAAGCATGTTGGGGTGGATAGCAATGACAAGCACTATAGGTATAAAACTACACTGTATACCCTGAGAAAACCAAATAAATATTTATTACATTATTTTATTTTTATGTATATTCCTTTTAATGGAGATTATAGAATAAATAAGTGAATATATAATAATCTGGGTTTCTTAAAGTAGGCAAAGTTCTTTTGTCCCTATGGACTGCACATCATTGCTATCTGCCCCTACATGCATATTGTAAATTTTATATTATAGTAGTGCTGCAACAAAGATAAAAGTGATTAAATAGCAAAACAAAAATAGTGTTTTGTTTATGAGATTTATTCGTAATCTCATAATGGAAATAGTAATCACAGCTATTATGAATGTAAATAGAGGCCTCAATTTATTATTCATAGGCATGAGGCATCAATCAAATATTCATTACACATCAAGTTCCTTTACTTAGTAGTAAGTACCTTAGTTCAAGGTAACAAGCATTTCAATAAAGAAATCTATAATAATGTTATGAAAAGGTAAGTTTGTAGACTTTGTTGGGGATATCTCTTAAGTTGACTGATTTTATAAATTGTATTTCTGGTAAAAAACATCATTATTTAGTCGACTGGCTAAATATTCAAGTGAGCATGTTTACTGCCCAACAAATAGGGGCCTATTGATCTTATAAATAGACCTGGCCTAGACCCTGACTGCTATGTTCAATTCCCACCCACAACAAATGTTTGGACTGATTAGAATAGATAGCATTGAGTGTATGTTGTTAAATTGTTGCCATTTTAATATAATATATTAAAATGGGGCTTGGGTTATCAAGTTCTTCTATAAATCTAATTCAAAACTTGATTGTTTTACAGGTAGCAATCCTATCTCGTTTCTATGGGCTTGAGATGGCAGTTGTAGACACATTGAATGCTATAATCAATAGATTTGGTGAAGACAAAAATTATGGACAACGAGTTTTCTTACTCTTTGACGGTGTCCACTATGACCCTCTGTATTTAGAACAGTCTGATGTAAGTATTACATTTTGTACATAAAGTCATATTTTAAAGTGATCTCAGTGAAAGAAAATAAATATCGTATTTTCTTCCGAAACAAAACACGCCGATCCCATCATTTATTTTCCGGAATGCAAGATCGCTTTCACCTGCCTAACTCATCTCCAGTGACGATGAATATCTAAGATTATTTGAAAGTTCAATTACAATAACTGATCAATTACATGAGGAACATCTTTAGAGTTTGCAAACCTTAACGTAATATTAATTCACAGGGTGGTATCCAAACAATATTTCCCGCGGAGGATTTAGAAATCTACCACGAAGCTGAGCAGCTCGCTCACGAAGCGAAGTCGTCCCGACAGTTCACTGACCTCAACAAGTTTACCCTCAAGTGTATGGTGTGTGACAAGTTCCTTACCGGCCAGGTAGAAGCACAAAAACACGCTAAAGAAACTATGCATACGAATTTCGGAGAAGTCTAGCGAACAATGTATTTAATTAGGGTTTATGTATTAATAATTTGATAGTGCCCACTTGAATGAAATTTAATAGAAATAAAGCTTAATACAAAGATAGTTAATGCCTTTATTGTTAAGGATTAGTAAGTTGAATAGATTCATGTGATTTCAGCATGTCTTCCGATATAGGTGGGTAACCCTTTTGCTGCTAAAAATACGCCAATGACGGAACCAAACAACAAAATTGATGATACCACTTTGCAAACTGTAGCTTAGTTAGTTAGCTAGCTGTAGTGATAAATATTTATGCCGTTACATTTTACTTTATGTACGCAGTTATAGCAATGTCGAGTATTCTAATGAAATTTTGTGTGTAGAGTAGCAGCATAAGGGTTACAACATTACAATTACCGTTAAGAGATTCCAGAGACTAATTACTGCCAATTTGTCCTTCCTTACACCTCAGTAGCTTTGTATACATTCATATCAAGTGCACTTATACATAGTCGAAATATTCCTAATAAAATAATTATATATATGTCAAGTGGGCACAATCATAACAATATAACATCTAGCTTAATTTTGTTAAGATTTTTAAAAGTTCCTTAAAGGCCTTTTTCACAATTGACATTAAGGAACTCAATAGTTCGATTTGAGATGTTACTTATTTATTTTTAATCTCAATTTTAATTGTTAAATGAGATTTATTTATATAAAATAATAATGCACATATCCTAGTAACGTATTTTGTACGGAATAGGTATTTTGTGAGGGAGGTCTTGGGAATAACGGTTATTTTACACGATCACTGCCTATTGGAACTTTGCACGACACGTCCTTTTATATTCATGGTTAGCTATTAATTTTGATGTTGTATAATTTGTTAGCTCAATGTTTTATTTACCCAAGTAACTTACAATACCAATCATTGTTATTTCTGAATTATCTTTAACCTTGCATCAGGAAAACGCAATACAAATAGTATTGAAATTTTCAAAAAATATAAGGTTCTAGACGATTCGCTTGTTATCGTTTTTTAACTCCAGCAATCTCAAATCGGAAAAATTACTAGTTGAAAAGGGTTCTTTTCAAATCAATTTGGTAAATGTAAGCTACATTGAAGATTGTGTACAATGATGGAAGATTTGAAGCTTATTTAAGTCGAAATGCATAATAAGCAGACAATAAAGACGATTGTAATCACAATTACACCAATTAGTATAATTTACTACAAACGAAATTATTTATTGCCAGAAGATTAGTTGTATATAGAGTAAAAAAGTTGCAAAAGACAATTTTTGTCTATTATAATAATAGTTAAAGAGAGCAAATTTATCGATATTATAAAAAAAAAACACTAGGTCGGTAAATAATTGTTAAACAAATTAAATATTAACGAAGTCTATTAAGCAATAAATTCATTGTCACATAAATTAAAGACACTTGTTATATATTTGTGAATAATATAAATTTTACTAATATTTTTAATAATTCCCTTCAAATTTCTCGATGTTTTTGTATTGGCAAGATGATGCATTATTTTAATAGACACACTGGCGTCTTAAAAACGTTGTAAAATTTATTTACTGTTATTTCACGTTGTTGGGACGCCACTGTGTGCGAATTGACTCATAAATTGTAAAAAAGGCTCAAGGTTGCATAAATAAAATTTGATAAATGAATTACTCATTTGTTTATTTTGTTTACGGTGGTACTGATTGTTTTATTATATCCCCTTTTGAATGAAAATAGTTTGATGTTAAAAAACACTATATTTAATATTAACTAAATCAATCAAAATCCATTTACTCAAATTAGTCTACAATCTATTACTTTTTGAACGTCAAAATTAATAGACAGTACCCCAACACCCACTCTTCACCGAACTCTTAAAACATTATTTTTGCTTCTAAAATAATTACTCGGCTTTTATTTATTAAAAGTACTAGTTCTTTTTTCTCCGCGACATCGCCTGTGTGATGATGTCGTTCAAGTGTGAAAGAGTAACAAACATCCATACTCATCTCGCTAGTTTATAATATTAGTAGAATGTGGTATAATTCTGATATTGCCTAACGAGGTAGGCGTAATTTCTGAACAGAAGAAGAATATTACCAGTCCTGAAACACTGGCAAAACTAAAACCAGCATCAAAACAGATAGGTCTTCATAAATACAAACACAAGAAATCGGTTTTATTCGATTTATTTTTAACACAAATGTACAATATCAATAAATATAGTCACATCGGCTTCCTATCACCTGTCGTTACACTATTTTTCACTTTTTACAATGTTGTCATACAACATTAACTATACGCTAAAGATAACAAAATTGTGCATTAGAAGTTGGGCCGTCCTTAACTTTGTAGGATTTTAAAGCAAGAGAAATATCGATTGTAATTTATTCATCTTATAATGTAACAAAAATAGATAAAATGTCGTTGATATTTTTAGTTTAAAAATATAGGTGCATACCTACCTATATTTTATCTGTCTATAATCTGTCGTGACGATTAACTTATTTAAAAACTGTCACTCGAAATTACGTTAGTTGAAAACATTAAAATTTCGTTGACAGCTAGCTCGCTTTCCTATTTACCAAACAAGCGCAACGTCATAAATTGTTTTAACGATGCTACATTATTTAGACGCTGAATGTCTAAAATGGCACAGCTAAGCAATATACAGTTAATCATTTAATTTGAAAGTACAATGAATAAGAAGAGTTGATGAATAACTTAGCCTAACTTTTCGAGATAAAGTCAGGCCTTATGACTTACTTTATAAATTCCAGGTGTTTCGTAAAAAGTAATGTATTCTTCGATCATATAGTTATTGACTGTAACCAACAACCAGGATGTAAATCTTGCTTTAAAATTCCACCGATTTTTTTGTAACAGAATAGCGTTTAAAACTTATAATTTAGCGTATACACAGCTTTTATTGCTAAACAGATGTTCTTATTTAGACGTGCCCAAGCTGATTTGAAGATATTTCTGAATAATATTATTCCGCCTTGTTCATTCAAATCCTGATTTCCCAAGGATTGTTAAAACAAGCCGGCAGTCTATTCTAAATAACCTCTGTATTAAAATTGATTAGAATTAATTAAACAATTTCCATTATGTTGTAGGATCACATATTTCCAAAAGTTTAACTTAGATTATCAATTTTATTAGAACTTTGTTATACATTCTCATGTAGACTATCTAAAGTGTTTATATTTAATTACACTTACGTATTAGCTGCTTTTAAATATATAAACAAATGAAGAAGTAGTACGAGATTGATATAACTTACTTATTTCCAAAAATATTCAAAGGCAAGTGTTTAGATATTTAAAAGCTTTGAGATATGGACAATTCAAGTCTAAGCCGATTCAAATATTATACATAGTGTAAAACAATATCTGTTTTAGATTACGAAATTTAGATAACAAAATAAAACAACAATAAAAAGTTCGCTTTGATTTCGATTTTGCTTACAACTAAATACATCTCAATATGTTACAATGATCATAGCAAAGAAAACATTATTATAAATATACACGAATAAAAATGAATACAAAAATATTTGTTTTTAAATTATTCTCTAAATGCAAAAACAAAAATCTAAATAATTACTTCTTACTGCGTTATTTTGTCTATAGTTAAGGACGGCGTAATGCAAAACAGTGGCAGTGTATAAATTAAAAATGCATGATGTTTGGAAAAGCAATAAATTACAACAAAGTGAGCTTAAGCAATTAATAAAGATATATCTTATTTCGTATACATCTGTTATAAATAATTGATCATTGTAACATAATAATGTAAAACAAATCTAAAAATTCGACCTTCGTTTTGACGGGTCTTTAAAATGCTAAAATTTGCGAGATAATTACGATAGGTGATGTCTTTATCTAAAATGGTGCCTTTTTAGTGCTACCAGGGCGTTCCATGAAATTCCTTATACATTACTGGTATTTTAAGTTAGTATCAATATTCTAGCGTATAGTTTTAGTACATTATTCACGTACAGGCATTTTATATACAATTTTAAGTAATATATCAGAACCGATTACACTTTCCAATACATTAGGAGTATTTTTTGATAATTACAAATAGTTGCCGATTATAAATGATTTTATAAATACAATATGGGTACTAAAAGAGAGCTTAAGTCAAGCATGTCGATATTAATCTCTTTCTAGAATAATAAAATTACTCAAAAATACACTTACACTTAATAAAATTAGGAAAAAATAATAATCAAAAACCTATTTCTGTTAACATCACATTTCTTCACACAAGTTCCTTTAGGAACTAGGAACCATTTTATCATATTTATCCTTCAAAACTAATGATTTATAATCTTTTATATTTCACTTAATGTCTTTTAATCTCAATTAGTTCACAAATAATATATAAGGAGTTTCATATAACTTTTTCTGACTGTATGGCAATACCATTGCGTTTAATTAAAAAAATAAACATTATAAGTTAAGGATACCGTGCTATGGAGCTATAAAAGTAAGCAGATACAAGGATGCAAGCTTATCCGCATAAGTCGTGACGTGTTATCAAGGCTTGCAAAACAAGACTATTACCATTGAGGAAAGGAGACAGCACGATACAAAGCGTATAGCGGCGTCTCGTTTCCGCAACTTCAAAAGTCCTGATGTAAGATTTCTTAAGCGCAGTTTTTAGTACTTTAAGTAGAGGGGTGGGGATATCAAAATTATGCGTTTATCTAAACTGTGATAGTTTAAGTAGAAATAAATATTTTTATTCTGTATCACTGGTACTCTTAAATTAACCCGTTTTCTGGGCCTATGAAAACAAAACATGATGTGATTTTTGTCAATCACCGTCATTTATTGAACCTATTTTTGACAACTTTTCAGAAACCGATATTTCTTTTTGACTGTTCACTCTTTTTCACCTATCTTCGTACTTTAAAAGCTCCAAGCTAGGTTACCTAGCTTATTGCGCCTGGCTTTGCGCGGGCTTGGCATAGGACCAGCGCGGCAGGGAGATGCCGAACTTGGTCTCGAGGCCGGTGAGTACAGGCAGCGCCACCTGGTAGCCGCCGATGTGTTGCGGCTTCTTCATCGTCTCCTCGATAGGGGTCGCTACGTGTAACTCCGAGCCAGATGGGCGACTGTAAATGTTAAGGTGTTAAGATTAAGGTCATTTTACTTGCTGAAACATGTGTGGGTCATAATAAAACATGCAAAAATGGATGTTTACTATAGAACACTATAGATGGTACAGTACTTTATGATTATGTCAACATGTTTAACCATGACTGGTGTACAAATATAGATTATGCAATGAATCTAGATAGTAAATGTCAAATTAGAATAATAAAGTCAATAAATAGGTTTTGAAACTATTTAAGTAACATTTTAAGTTAATAGACGTAAACATGGGAGTTTGCAGCAGTTTGATAGCTTAAAAAGAAGTACTTACGATCCTCCGAAGTCTACATAGAACAGACGCTGTAGGATTTCATAAGTAACCAACGTCACACCGAACTGTGGTGACGAACGGAACACACGGGCTGTAACAAAAATATTAATTTTATATTTCTGTTTTCAGATGATTCAGGGTTATACATGACTAACACCCATGTATGTAAAGTGATTTATTCCCCTACAACTTCAAATAGGTACCCAATATAATATGGATGTATAGTATATCCTTGGTATTCTTATGCCACTGTACTAGGCAAGCGGTCGTTTTCAAACTTTTCAATATTGTACAATCACGAGCAAAAACATATATACAACACGACCATACAGTTGCAGTATTATATTCATTTTGAGAAATTTCTGAAGCTGTTGTGGAATATTCCTGATTAAGCTAAACATAAAACATTTAATTTACATGTATATCCTCGAGACTGTACTTGCTCTAAAATGTGTTTAGTTTAAAACGCTCGTCATACCCAGTGCTCCCTTCCAGAAAGCTCTAGCACCTTCCTCAGCGTAAATCTTTCTCGTCGCGTCAATCACACCGTTGTACGTCGTCTGACCTGATCGGGCTACCACCTGTAATCATATACAATATTTGTTAACAAATTATTTAATTTTTGTGTTTACTAAACTTTTTGAACACCAAACTTTTAGAACTGTATAAGATACCGACGGTTACAAAACAGAACCTGTTTATGTTACTTGTTGTTACCTGTATGTTCGACATAGTCCAAAGGAATATAAAAATACAGTCGGGTTTCATACGCAAAGTATGAAACCCTAACCTCGTACCATAGTCGGTTAGAATGCGCTTTGTTGAGTAGAAACGAATAATAACAAATATTAATTAAATGATGTACTATAGATAGATGTTCTATTCAGATTATAAATATAGTAGAATAACAAACACTTTGGTAATCTTGCATGATTAATCAATTGGCCCTCGAAATTATGCCATAATCACAGTCAATTACATAATTTTACGTCGGCATTTGCAAGTCAGGATGAACCTTTGCCTCCCGTTACTTATTATGACATAATTCCATATCAAAGATACCTGATAAGATACTTATGATGTAAGCGTGACAATTTACCTACAATCGATAATATACAAAATCGCTTGGCAGTCAAACAAATATTTTTATATTAAGAATAGGGCACTATGTAAATTAAATATGAATTTGGTTACTTATGAATGTCTACAAGTCTACACTAAACTAATAAATTTAATTAGTCCGTCTTTTTTCCTACGTGACTAGCTAACGAGTTCAAACCACCGAGGGTACAGATAAATTGGACATGTACCAACTCATTACACCCTAGAACAGTTTCTACTGCCTAGACCAGAAATGCAAGATCTCCGCAACACCAACATCTTACTATGCCCTTACTTTTACCGTGTATACTTTTACTATAATATACCTGTAAGCGTGTCTTGATGACGTCAGCGGGCGTGACGAGGGAGGCGGCGGGAATACCAGCGATGGCACCAGCGGCTAGCAATGTTAGCGGGTGGTTGTAGCCGTTCTCATCAGCGAATTTAGCCTGTAAAGTATAGTTTAATTATATTACCTACTTATACATAAAAAATAGAGAGACAAAACACAGCACAAATACAGAGATTTCAGTTAACATTAGTTTCGTTACAGGTGAATTCATCTTCAAAGAGTCACATTGTTGTTTCATCTGAATTTAAATCTGCTATCACATGCATAATCGTATCATTATACCTTTAGGCCACCGCTCCTTTTAATTCCAAAAATGTTTTTTTTTTTCAATGTTTTTTATTTATGTCTTTATTTCTCAAAAGTAAGTATAAGCTAAGCCCTACAAAACCGTAGCAATGGTTTGACTGTTGGTTCAAGTGTTAATGTGATACTGTTCGATACATTTACTTTGACTCAACGTTTCTACACAGAATTAATATTGAAAAACTAACATAATGTATAACATTTCAACAATCTTACCTTAACATGAGCATAAGCGGGGAAGTAGATAGCACTGAAGGGCACATCGCGCAGTAGGCAGGCCCTAGCGCCCTTATACAGGCCGAACAGACCGAGTTCCTTTACCACCGACCAGGCGCGCACCTTGTTGCCTGTTGCGATCTCACCGGCCACTTGAAGACGAATCTTAACGATTTCTAAAGGATTCGTGAATACTACTTGAGATCCACCGGCCTGGGAAAAAGATGATTAGTTTATTTAGACTTGACTTAGGTAAGTTATAAAAAAAACATTCATTTTGCAAACGATTAACTGAAAGAATTTAACTGGGTACCTTTGTACTTTATAACGGTAGATTAATATACTTACACAAGCACCAGCTAATATTTCAGCATATAATGATATGTTGCCCTTCTTGTCTGATAATTTGTCACGAACTAGGTCGTTTACCTGAAAACAGAGGCATGTTTAGAAATTTTATTTTTACTGAACGAATTTCCCCCTTCCCCTGTGAGATTTTGATTATTTATGTAAAGTGTTTTTCTCGGTATTATTTATTTTTAGGATACATTATACACTTTTTTTTATAATGACAATATACCACAAAATCAGTTCATTGGTTTGGTAGAAACGAGACGGCAAATTATTCTATGTATCGGTGTGTCTCGTCCACAACAACAGCCCTAGCCCTACTTGAAGAGTAAAATAATAAGCGCGCGGGGTATCAGAAATGTTACTCACCGTCAACTTAATAGCTTTTTCAGGGGCGACTCCGATCAACTGTGGTACCAGCCCTCTGTAAAGCCCGAACACGCCTTCGTGCCTGATGACCTTCTTGAAACAATCCCAGGAGTTTCTGTACGCCACCTCACCGATGAACGAACCAGTTCTCTGGTTCTGCATTCGAGTCTTCACTAAATCTATTGGGTATACTGCTGACGCTCCAACGGCTGGAAAGAAGGATTTATATGTAGATCAATCATAAGCAAAAAAGTATTTATTGAAATCTCAATCCTTGTTCATGCTCTAGCGATACTTAAAATTGTTATTGTCTTGAGAAGATTTCTTTAGAACCTAACAATAATAATATATTATGATCGGAGACAAATAATATATTTATTGCCTTTAATTTCGTAATTTATTTAAAAAAAATTTGGCGTTAAATAGAAATTCAAAAATGTAAGGATGGCCCCCAAAAACAATTGGTCGCAATATCAATCAATTTTAAACGAGATAAAATGGTTTTCATTAGGAAGTTTCATACAAATAACGTTCCGTATTTTGAGTTCTGCCATTTTGGCACCTCAAGGCTATCTAGGTTTTAAAAAGACAAATTATAATGTCACTTACCACCAGCCACTGAACCGAGTGTAAAACGATACGTGCTTTCTAATATTTGGATGAAGACACCTCTTTCCTCGGGGCTCTGCAACAAGCAAACCGTCAAAATTAACAAATTTCTTTCTACAGAGGAAAAATAAAGATGTTTCTGGCGTTACAATACTGATACGAGGGCTTGTATAATTATGAAGAAAAAGTAAGAGAATTTTGTTATCTCCAGTTTTTGAAAGGCTTGGAAACTGGAGGAAAGAAACAGTGGTCGGATTCGAAGATATAATATTCACTGTTCAACTTAGTGTAACTTGGGGAATTACAGCTGCTTCTTATTGTAGTATTATGAGCAGTATGGATAGCGTAGAGCGGTATTTCTTTTAGTGTAATACTGTCATAGCATTACTATGTATTAGAGGCAGTTAACCTTCAGTATATTTTGTTCTGTGCAATTTTATTTAGCACCTCGTATAGTATTGTAGTGTAAATGCAAGTGTAAAAGTGCAATAAATAATTAGCTTAACCACAATGTTCTAACGCCTTCATAAAGGTGTCAAACCTGGCCAATAGTATTTTGTATGAATGGATGAACTATACAATTTTATAATTTATCATCTTTAGTTCATGCTAATAAAAAATCTATTATGAGTTATTATAGTGGATAAGGTCTTATACTATTTTGATATTAGCAAATTGTGAAAACGAGATACTACTAGGCGCAGTACTGCGGTTTCTCGCTTTTACAATGGCAAGTTTTGTTTCAAAAACCGGCACAGCTTGAGGATATTTTTATATTATGGCAAGCGAAAATATTTGGATGCCTATATTTTTTTAGAATTTTTTTAAAGATAAGTTTTATAAAATTATGTTATATTGTGTTAAAAAGTGTTCGACAAACACATTTCTCTAGTGATTTACATACAAATCGTGAAACACTCATATGTGTGCTTTTCAAGCAAATAGTAAAGGTACACACTTTAGAAACTAGATTTAAATCTAGTGTAGTTTGTATAGGACAATAATATGTTAAATTTATAGTTTTTTGTTTTTAGCAAGCACAATATTTAAACATAAGAAAAAAGTACTAGTTTTGTCAATCAGTCTAAAATAATTTAAATCACATTCAACTCAGTTTCAGGAAGGCTGATCAATTGAATCTGCTGTCGAATCAACTGATCACGACTGTGATTGGTTAACCATAAAAGTTACAACCAATCACAGAGCTTAGCATGACATTTGACTGGCGATTAAAATATTTTGTGTTGATCAGCATTTGAGAAACCGGCTTTTAATTGTATATTTCTCTTAGTTACTTAGCAATATACAAGTGATGTAAAATCATTTTAAGTTCCTTATCAAAATCAGGATGTTTATCGAATAAAAAAAAAACAAGTCAAAGACGCATAGCAATGTCATAAATGTTCGTAATATTTGTTTATACGATGTAAAAAAATGTTTCATGACTTGGGTAACTAAATTAAGAGTAAGTATTGAAAAGAGACAATGAATTTTGGTATTAACGTGCTTCGCACAAACGCTTGAATAACGATACATTAAGCCATATTAAAATGTGATTGTGTAGACTTTCACTGTTTGCTGTAACGACACAAATGCAATTGTGAATTTTCTTAAGTTATTTAAGATGTGGCGCATTCTCTATTACAATTTAACGACTTTAATTATTGCAACTTTATAGGAAATAGCTCATTGTGTTTTTGTAATTAAACAAACACGATAAGTATAAAAGAGAGGAAGTGAGGTTTTTACTTTAATTAAATTTATAATAGAGACTTGGCCACGCCTAAGTTTACCAAAATTCACTGTCATTAAAAAAGAAACATAGAAACATCATAAACTTTGTTGGCCTTACTTACCAGTATGCGATCCAAATAGTTAATATACCGATAAGGCTCTAACATATTTACCTCCTCCTTATTAAGCATTGAAAGAAAGAGAACAAGATACCTGTCAGTTAGTGATGTTTCCAAACAAAAGACAACTCTTATTCTATATACATAACGTCTAAATTACACTAAACATACATTTGATTATGAAGACTGCTCCTGAAAGAATCCTTGTTAAAGCAGGACAGCTATATCGATTTTTATAGGTAAAAAAGAGATGGTATTACTTACTGAGACTGCTTTGATTTCGGCAACGCGGCGTGTGACTTGTTTGAAGTATTGTTCTGGGGTGATCGAGTTGAGGTCGTTGTATACCATTCGCCTGCAAAAAAGGATTTATTGTTACTGTTGTTTACTTTTATACAAGAATTTAAGGGTTATAAGATCCAATCGTAGTCTCAGATTAAATTAAAATCTCAACATTCCAAACACTGTCAGGCAATTGAATTAAAGTTTCTCCCTTTGGTCCTTGATTTATTTTTTCTTTACTTGAAGGGTTAAGAAAACGAAAATGTGATATGTAATTTCATTTTATAAGATGCCAAATATACAAATAAGCGGGGTTGCAAGGTCGTTTCAAAAAGTATTTTTAAAAGAAGCCATAAATTACATAGTTATAAAGTTCAAATTTCAACCACCATTATTTTTTGAACCAAAATTTGTCTTGCAGGGCCAAAAACCAGTGTTAAGTGTTTTAATTATCTGACCTATTTCATATAGGTATTGTTTAAGCTGCAAAATATTTTCCCAAACGCATTCTTCTCAAAACTAGTTCATTAGTTCATTTCTACCAACCCGTTGCGACTAGGTGTCGTTACCCATACTTCGGACCCCTCATCCCCACTGACGCCGGCAATGTAATAAAACTACAATTAGAATATAATTGAGTATTATTCTCCTACAAAATCTATTGAAAGGCATTGACAATATAGTACTCTACTAAGGCCTCTGAAACAACTACTACCAAGCACCTACCTAAAAGAAAAAAAAAAGAAAGATTTTTTTATTCTTAAAAAGAAAAGGAACTACCAAATGTAACCAACAATTGGGGGCTTTGAAGTCCTTGAAGCCAATAGGTTATTTAGACCAGTAGTAATATACCGACGGGTAAAATTGCTATAATAGTTAAAAGTGGAAAGAGAGTTGTATAAATCTTCAGCACCTAGATCAATCTTAGTTGAATAACTTAAGAAGAAATTTTCTTAGGAAATACTATTTAATCAATACGACTGTGTCAATAAATCATTTTATCAAGATTCTTTCAGTATAAGTCGTTAACTTGTTTCCATGCGTTCTTAATGCAAACTTGCGCAGTATTAACGTGAATCGATTAAAGTAAAACAAATGAATATGTTTCTGCACAAAGAAGTACTAGTTCTGAGTTTAAAATTGTTTTTTTTTTGGTGTTACATTTATCTCGTTTTTAAAACGTTGTCGGCGACTAAAGAGAATCTATTAAATATGACACTTCCTTTATCACAAAAACTAAGCTGTCATCGCTTCGTCAGTATCAGATGATCTGTTTACACACTTTATCTGCGTTTTTACATGTAATACTACGATAATAGAGCGTTAAAACTGGTATTATATTGATCTATAAGTTTTATTTAATGCCATTATGGTATTGATAAAGAATCACCTGATTTCCTCGTGAACTGGGTCGAAGCATGTGTAAATTATAAATCGGTATTGACAATTCTATTTCATACAAAGATGTTCTACTAGGGCATATTATATTGGTATGATTCGATTTTAAATTATGTAAATAAATGCTCGTTTATGCATGTTAATTTATTTAAGTGCGTTACAGTTTATATTATCCTATTACAGTATACTTCTTATATGGGATTATCAAAGTCAAGAAGAGAATAAAGTCTAGCAAAAACAAAACAGGTTGAATTCATTTTATCGAATAGTGCCGAGTGGTGAGTAGTCTTAGATTTTTTATTCTAAACCAAATTTATTAAACTACTGCTACTTTTTAAAGTTAATAAAATCAGTAGATATCGACATTTGATAACATTACCTATAATATCTAAACAGGGAATATTCTATACAAATAATTGTATAACGTAGTAAAGATAAGAGATAAGATTGGCTCCAAGTGTTACGTACGTTTACCTAATCTACGAAGTTTGACATTCACAAATTTGGAGGTCGAATCTAACACGAGAAGTAAAGATGCTCTGTGCTTTGCCAAAAGATAAAGGCCAATTGGAAGTTTTAGAAGAAAAAAAAAAACAAATGTTTTCAAGTATTGATAGCAGGTGTTGCTTGAAAAGTTTCAGCTCTCATAAGAAACAATTGAAGAGCTACTATAAATACCCAGTAAAGTAATTCTGCAAATAACCGGTGTTTGCTGTCAATTATGAATGTCAAGGACACTCTATTATTCTTTGACTGTTATCAGTCTGTATGGCAATTTATTTTTAATAGAACTAAGAAATTTACATCGGGCATCTGTCCAGCGCCATAACATTTCTCTGATTTTTGACACTGTTGATTCGTTCCATGTATTGAACTATCAAGTCAAAGTGATGTCGCTTATCGAAAAGAAATGTCGTTCCCATATCATACCAAAAAAGGGCAGTAATTTATAAGCAATTCTAGAGTTTATATACAAGGAAATAATTGATATTTACAATTACTTCCTTGTATTATTGTATGCACAATGCACATACATCCTACAAGGAATTTTATGGAAGTAGGAAATTCCGTTTACCTTATCACGGTTTATATTATGTAGGTTAACAATTTGACGCACATAGCAACAAACTCAGCGTCATATAATCATGTATGACGCTGTCATGTACCTTCATCGTTTTCTATTCGAGGATAGAAAACGATCAAGGTACAGTTATGACGGATATTGTAACCCTTACACGTCACGAATCAAAACAAAAACTTACAAACATATAAGAAATATCGACAATTAGCTTCTTTAATGCGTCCTTAAATTATTGTTGAAGATCTCTGATAAATCGATAACCACTTGCATAATATTATTTAATCTCAAAGGGAAGTAATTATATACATATTATGAAATTCAGTGGCATGATTATGATAATATTCAGATTCCACTGCCAAGCATTACTTAAATAATGACTGAATGTGGTTTGACTGTTACTCCCCCCCCCCCCCTATCCCTTCCTTCGATATAAAAACTTCTAAAAGCCGTCGTATATAAAAAGTGTATGTAACTTACCCATTCGTATGGTGTATCATATCACAAAGAGTGAAGAGTATATCGACTTCTAACGGAGTGATCTGTGACATCATTTGAGCAGAATGTAGGAACTCTTCTTTGGTGACCTCTTGGGTCCGGTGGCCATTCGTCGCGTTAAGGTACACACGTTTAATTAACTCCATATTGTTTAACAATGAGTTGAAGGCCATGTAGTAGGGGAAACTGATCTTGCGTTCGCCTTGAGGAAATCCAGATGCCTGGAAAGAGGGGAGCGGGTAAAAACTTATGATTGTGGTCATTGTGGGATATCCAGGAATTGGTACTTCAGACAGATTATAAAAGTAAACTAATCATGAAATATGAAATTTAGTTCAATGTATTTAAGTCTCTTAACATCAATAACCTTAACTTAGAAGAAATGTTATTCTAGAATAGGTTTAATCATGATTACATTGAATTAAACGTTTACCGATCGTAACGTTTTCCATTTGAAAATTTTGCATTTCTAATATGTAGTTGGATATATCAATCAATCAAAAGTCATAAGAAATCATTCAGTCTCAAATTCTAAACGAACAAAATCCACTTACATTTATAACTTTGGTCATCAAATCCTTTGTTAGCAAATGCTTCTTTACGGACAACATAATGTCCCTAAAATCTCCAGCGCTGATGAATCCTGATCCATCTTTGTCGCACTTCTTGAAGGCCTCTACGCCATACTCCTCATGGAAATCATGGAGGAACTGGCTGAACTCAGGGTATGTTACCAGTCGCTTCTTGTCCTTGCCGAAGTATAGGCGAACGAAGGTACTTTCCATGTTGAATGGCAGTTTTTGATGAAGAGCCGTCTTCCGCATGACTTCGGCGAATTCGTCTGGAATATGAATACTAGGGTAAAGTCCGACTCGATAGTCTCCTCAGAGTCAGCTTATGACTAAGAACTCGTATTATGTCTGAACTATTTGGACGATTACTAAAATACACGTGATTAAAATGTCAGGGATGAGGGGTAAATCTTTAAAGTGGAAAATGAACACGTTTTTCTTCGGAAATAACACGAGTTTAACATTAGAATTTAATTCAATAATGTGACATTACTATCTTTTTTTACCAGTCACCGCTTTATTTTTTTCTAAGAAAATTATTTTGACGGAATAACCCCCACACATTATTTCTCTTTAAGTTAAATCTGTTATCAATTGTCAGTTAGTAGTAGAATTTCTAAATAGGGGGCTACTTGGATTTACTAATCATATACAATCATTTCCTTACCGAAAGCGACGAGTCCATTGCCGTTAGTATCGAACAGCTGGAAGGCAGTTTTGTAGAGCGCGTCCGGGACACACAACAAACCCTCGAATGCCTGGAACTCGGAGAATGAGATGAACCCATCCTTATCCATGTCCACGATGCCCGCGATGAGCTTGACCGATTCCTTATTGTAGTCATCTGTGAACATCAATCAACTCTTGAAGCAAGATTTTATTAACGATTTTAAACTTTCGCGACTTGTACACATATTTTAGACGACAAACGGGACTTATGCGCGATATGATACGATATTTCTTTTCTCCCGACGTTTCGATCGAATTGCACCGACTGTAGTCACGGGTGGACTCTTTACCCGTGACCACGGTCGGCGCAGTTCCGTTTGTCGTCTAAAACAAACATTTGTTTTGGAAACGAGATGCAACATGTGTATCGCGTCATCTTGCTGTCATAACTACATTCCTGCTAGAATTCAAAGAACAGGTATAAAACAAATACTTATGAAAATATCCCAGTACGTCACGTTATACAGTCATCATAACAACTGATTAAGGACGTCTGATAAAATTCTTTTTTTAATCCAATAATTGTTTTGTTTTCCTTTAGTCTATGCACGTCAGTTGCAACTATTATTGATGTGCTAGATGATCATGAGTTCTGATGTCACTGATAAGCGCTTTGCCACTTTTTATCCTTCCCGTAGTTTTCTGGGACCCGTAAAACTATGTTGCAACTGTCCTACTTTGTTTTATGCTTCTAAATGAGACTGTTTCTTCAGTGTTTAGTTTAACCACAAGAAATTTTAACAAAAACCAGGTCATTTAGAGGTGAGTAATTAAGCACGCTACTTTGACGTCACAGCAAATATGTAATGACAAATTACAGTAGCAAACCTTTCCTTCCTGTTTCAAATTTGCAAATTTACAAGTAGCAACATTTTAGGATACATTATCGTTCAATATGGTCCATCTATCAAAACAGGATTTCAGATGGCAGATTATAAGTATAAAATTTTAGATGCCCAATCCAGCGACAATAATTGTCATGGCAACACGATAACACGCTATAGATTAGTAAATGGCGCCATTAAGATCAGTAAAACTTGAATTAGGAGAATTAACTTGAAATCATTGTCAAACTTAAATTGAGCAAAGTAATCTATCAAGTTTGCGAAGTTACTAATAGAACTTTAATCCGAATTAAAATTAGTTGAAGTGTTCCTAATTTATTACTTACCTTCTTCAAATAGTCCTAGAAATTTCCGTACAAAATCTTCACTTGTGATGTGTTTTTCACCGTTCTTTTCGACGGTGGCGTATTTTAAGAAAATCTCATGTAGACGGTCTGTATCTGCCCGTTTTAGGTAACCAGCCCCCTGTGGACAAAACAAACAATTTAAAGAATAAAATCAAATGTACTGTACACGTGAAAAAACATGGCAATTTTATAACCCTAGTTCTTCATAGGATGCAACCAATAAAAATTGATATGCGAACGATCTCAGGTCGTAAATAGTTGACATCCGCAAAAATATTAACGTTTCAAATACGCTTGAAGATCAAACAAGATGCTCCTTGGAGCTAACGGTAAAATTGTGCAAAAGCTGGTTCCACGAGAAAAACTCACTTTGAAATAATGATTATTAAGGAAAAATTTAAAAGTTAGACCGGTTTGCACGCCTTGACTTTCGCACACCACTAACAATTATACGTATTGACATAATTTGCACACCTGTTTTACATAATTTTCCTCAAAGTCAAGTGTTAGCGTAAAAGCCCGATGACTGTTTAAAATTCCATATTCAGCCAAATAAATGTGACCTTCGATAAATCAGGTATAAAGCTTAGACATTTATTATTTGTATGACGTTATATCTCACAATCGTCAGATTAAATCGCCACAGTTTTAAGATTTCCTGACGTATTTAGACATGTCTCATTGACCTATGATTAACCTCAATCGACCAGCGAGTAATTATACTATTCGATATTTGTCGATGGTCATTTTGCCTGTCTGCTTATCCAATACATTAATTGACAATTATAGGTAGACGATCAATTGGGTCTCGTTTAGTAGTCTTATGAACCTGTATTCAAAGAATTTTGAGAGATTTTTTATGTTATTGCAAAACATAGACGAATTGTGCTGATGGAGAGTTCGTTTAGCCAATTCTGCTCTACAACTTGTAAGTGAGAGTACCTACTTGAAAGTAATAAAGCAAAGAAAAATCTGAGTTCATTATTATCAGAAAATGTTACTTAGTAGCGTATTTTAATGAATTGACTACTGAATATAAGCATGATTTCAGTTCTACACTCGTCTATAATAATGTACGTAGTATTTATGAGCTAGAATAATTATAATTGCATAATACTGTCGTTCTTGACCTAGATTAATTAGATACGCTGCCATGTTCGTTGTATTCTGATAAATAGAACAGGCAAGAGAAATTACAGCGCCTATTTAATACCTGTACCATGTTTCGATTACGTTTTTATCGGTCAATAAAAGTGCTTTGAGTAATGTCACAATTGATCGCAAACTACTGATACAAGTTTAAATTAGATAGAGCCTCTGATTTGAAATATTTTTGGTTACTATTCTAAATACCTACTAATGATTCGGTTCAACAGGGTATTATGCAGATGGCTAATTGATAATCCCTACAATATACATTCCTGAAATAATTGTATATTTAGGATAAATATGTATTTCGCATGTAATTATGTTATGATTGTATGTTTGACATTTTGTAACACCTTTTATATAACTGTATTCATAAGCAAATAAATCCTTTGACGTTTATATAAATTATTTCTTAACTATAATCTTTACGATAAACTTACTACTATTTGCCGGCACAGCTAATCAATCAACGGTTGTTACAAACTGAAATTAGTAACCAACTCACGTTTCAATTATTAATTCGTATTTTAATTACAATTAAGAATGAAATGTTAAATTCTACAGACATGAGCAAATAGTTATTTGAAAAGTACACCTGTACGTAGCTCTTTTTAACAATTGGCTAGGCAAACGATGTAAGAACTGTAAGGTACCATAGAAACCTATTGCGACTATGGCGATTGATTTATTTTGGTATTTAAAAATTCCTTTCGCATTTCAGACTTCAGGAAATATTATTGACCGACACGCCTATTCTAGGATAGATTTCATTGATGAGTAATAAATGTACTCTATGATCCAATTTCTTTGAATATGAATGCGGTTTTGAAGACAATATCTTTAAAACATCTTTTGCCGTATTAAAACAGGTTTCTATTAATTATTACTAGCATAATTTGTATTACGTCACTTCGTATCCTAGCGGCAATTTATAGGGGACTAGCGATTTTCATATAGATCACACATTTACTGGTACCATTTTGTCAAGATACTAGGATTTTTTTTTAAGGATACTAGGAATTTGTCCGTGTGGTGTCCGGATATAAAGAATAACTCCACCCCATATCCTCCACTGGGTGTCGTAAAAGGCGACTAATGGACCTTAAGACCTAGTGCACTGTACCAAGCACCTTGGGTCACCCGAATGGTTGCGGGTAAACAACCAACAATCGTATTCCCAAAGAGGGTTAGTGTCAGGCAGGCGGCCGACTATAAAACCATAGCCAAAACTTTAAGCAACATGTCTAGAAGACGTGTTGCGCCGACCCCAAGTAAAAATTGGGATAAGGGCAGGGGAATGACCTACTAGGAATTTGTCCGCGATTACACCCGCGTGGATAAGTTGTTATAGCGAGAAAAAAATGTTTGCAAAATACTATTTTCAAAATCCTGTCTTAGCAAGCTATTACGTCCTAATAGGAACGCCAGTGCAAAATCCAGACTCCTAGCACTTTTAGTTTCTGAGAATTTCCTAATGTCAAGGGAGTGACTTTTCGCTTTTATATCGTTATCATATTAAAATATGTTATGATTTTTTATGGTATTCCCAATTACGTTACTAAAATTGATGAAATAAGCTCTCAATTATTATTAATATCTGTCAAGACCTGACAATCTCAATACTTTTATAACTTGCACTTACAATATTAAAATTACCTGCGTAACAAAATGATTTAACAGAGTAAAGTTACGTCACAATTTGTTGTTAATTAATTATGACGTAGATTTTTATTGCATACTTAGGATATGACTAGTTCTCATTTTCTACCGTAATAGGGAAAAACGCGACATAAAGTAGTACGAAATATAAACGCGAGGGGCTTCACCAAAACATCAGTTGTCAATAGCCCCCACAGGCAGACACAACAATAAAATATTTGTGAATAACAATATATTTGTTGTATATAAACTGTTTTACAGTTCGTGTTAATTTGTGGATTCTGTAAATTGTTAACACAATGGCGTCTTTCAAAGTTTTAATTGCGGTAAATATTGTATTTTGTAGTTTAGGAAATATTGTTTTAATTCTTCAAAGATTTTCGAACGTTTTCTTTTGTTTTGTTTCTAATTTATTTTTGTTTTTATTTTATAGATTGTGCTGCTTGTGGAAATCAGCTGGGCTAAACCGAATGGTAAGTTTAAAAAAGTTTTGATTCAAAAATTACTGAAAAGTCTTTTGCTAGACTACTTATATTTTTTTTGACACTGCTTTAATTTTATGTAATTTTTATAGGAAACAAAGTCGACATCAAAATCCCTAAAGAGTGCGATAAGGATGGATTCTGTTCGATCAAACCTGAAGGTTATGATGCATTGGAGGAGCAAATCAACAGTCTCCTGTCACCACACCTGATCAGCGTAAGTCTTAAAATCAGATATTTAAATAAGAAGCTGTGTTCATTATTAGTCATAACGTTGGTGCCTATTTATTGGAATTTTATTTGTATTATAGGTATTATGGGATATTCTTTGTGTATGTAAAAATTAATTTGAAATTTATCACTTTCCAGGCTTTTTCTGACCGAATCGGTGGAGGGCCAACTGCTGAACTGTCGCCAGAGAGTGACTGGCATAACTGTCCTTACGTAAGAAAGGTATACTTCATTTAACATTTCATAAGAAGTTTTTTTTATAATATTATTCAAGAAAGGAAAACAACCTACTAACGTCAATTTAATTATCCAATGAGAAGATAAAAAATCACGACTTTTTTATTTTATTGGATTTAATTATTAATATTTATAACATTGTTTACGCAATAAGTATGTAACATGAAGCTTATAACTAACTAACAACTTATTGTTCCAGTTGGATTCAAGTTACACATTTTTGTACGAAAACCTGACAAAAACGGACCTCATCATTCAAACAAAGCTGTTGAGCCAAACGATTGAAAGCATCTCTTGCGCGTAAGTAAACTTTAAATAACAATTTTTAACTTTATTACATCACCAATAGAGTTCATAATTAAGTAGATAACGGTTCCCAAGTTCGTGACATAATTGTTGGCTCAGAGTAAAAGTACATTAAGTATCTAATGATAACAACCCTAGACAACTGATGTTTTGACAGATGTATCTGTAGAAGTGACATGTTTAAGTCAAGTGCCTAACCGATAGGAATTCCATACATTTTTCTATTATGATAAGCCTATCTAAATATCACTTGTCTGTACACTTATATATCAAACGAAAGGTGTCTAGATTAATGTGATTGGCCTCACATTAATTTTAATTGAACCGCATATTACTGTTCTAACAATTTCTAATTCTACACAATGCTGATCTCCTTTAATCGTTCTAAAAACAGTACATTAAAGTGTATTACAGACGTAGACCGTAACTTTAACATATTTTTCTTTTTTTACAGAGAAGAAAAAATCGCGAGCGATGGTCAGCAATGCTTCCAGCATTTAGGATTGGGTGCTTTCAACATGAAATCTACTTGCAAGACCTCTACAGCAAAACGAACTCTCTTAGCATTCGACGTTGATGCAGGAAAGCTTATTCAAAAGGATTTCGACATCCCTTGTTGCTGTACTTGCAGTATTACCCGCACCTAATAACTTCAATTAATTTATAGTCATCGATAAACTCCTGTAACTACAAGATATTTCGAAAAGAATCAAACGTAAGCGGTCAAATCTTGTCATACATGATACAATAATATCATCAGCGGGTAAAGAAATGTACGCGAAGAACCTAACGTTTTCAGTGGAGTTTGATAATTCAAACAACATTCAAGTTTGACCTTAATAGGTCAAACTTTGTTGAAACACGCTGTATATGACCTACCATGACTATAATATTTTCATTAGGGTTACATGTTTGTAACCACAATGTTTACATGGAAATATTAAAGAGCATTGTTAAGAATATGATACAAATATGTATGTATTTAGGTAATTTATATTTGATTGAGATGACAAGACTGACCCCGTTAATTGAATTAACGGTTTATAATAATTGTAGCGTATAATTCATTGTAATTAAATAATCAATTCTCAATTTATTAGTTAAGCAAAATTAATTTATTAATAAAGACATGAATCGGAATACAATCATATTTTATTTCCCTTTTTTCTCACGGTACCTATTGATAAATATCGAAATGTTTTCACTACTACTTAAGTGTTCACTTCAAAATAACGGTGTTCTATGATAAAATAGTAAACAAGTTCAATACCAGAGTCTATCTAAAAAGATAACTATTTTTATCACTGATAAACATATTCTTTCGCTAAGTTTTTATGGGCTTAGATTAGAATGACAATGACATTGTATAGTGCTACAAGGTTTTTTTGGCACATGGTTGAAATCGGAACTAATGCCGTAACGTTTGAAAAACTATCAATTTTGACGTTAATCCTAATTGCGAATGTGCACACCAGGACCCTCATGTTAATGTCATCCACGTGCCAAATGATCCTTGTAGAGTATAACCTAATATGTAAATGCATAGGTAGAAAATACTAATATCTAAACATTTTTTTTTTACATCGTGAGGAAACTAGGACAACCTGATAAACTCTCAAGGGTGTGCTAAGCCATGTCAGAGATCTTAGGGCAGCTTTAAAACTCTGACACCAAGTTCTAAACCAACCATACCAAGAAATGTCGATACTAACACATTTTAAGAACAGAACTATACAAGAGTAAAGTATTAATTTGATACGAAATACAATTATAATGGGAAAAGGTGGAGTTGTATCCATAAAATGGTTCTAAAAATTCCTAAAAGCTTTACAGAGCATACGAGATTTCCTATTTTAATGTTTTGTGCTACTCAAAACAATGCCGCAAGATAGACTAATTCGTGGCATTGCGTAGAGTAGAAGGCAGCTCTTTTACTTAGTACATAAACAAGCTTGTAATTCACGTGGTCTTTACGTAAAGAGAAAAAAGGAACTTTCCATATGGCATTTATTCTTTCTAGACTCCGAAATAAAATTAAAAAAAAAACGTAACTACCGTCTGGAAAACTGGAAAATAGGCTTTTATTTCAGTAAATAGCAAAGAAAATATAATTTCTTATAATACTCATATTCTAATTATACCCCAGACAACAAAAGCGATTTAGAAGTTAAGATAGAGTAAATAAGTAGATACATTATTCTTTTTTGGGCAGTCAACAGACGCAAACAAATATTTATTTTTTCCCAATATGCTAAGTAAGACGTTATTTTTAGAATGAAGACAAGACACAAATGAGCAACTATTGTGAAATGTATTGTTTTTCGGCAAAAACAGGTTTAAATTGTTTTTGTTGTTTATTTTATGTTATTTCACAATTAATAATCCATGACGTAGGGGATTTCACAAGCATTTCAATAAGCAGTAAAGAACCGTAGTCTTATCCAGGAATTTTCTGTCTTTGTATTTTAATATTTTTATAAGTAGCTTTTGCTTTCAAAAAATATCCCTAGAATAGTTATGTACTTGTGCAGAGCACAGGAGATCTTTTCCACTAATAAAATGAATACTCTTAAATAGCACATTAATAGTACCTAGCACTTAAATAGCTCAATAAAAGTAGAAAACATAGTAAAAAAGACAATATAATATACTCCACTTAAAAATAGGATCAAATTATTAAAACTTGTCTATTAAAAGGGAAGTACATCAGGATCTCTGTTAGGCCACAAACAAAATGTAACAGCGCCAGTAAATAGTCAGTGACATTGCCTACCTATACAGCTTTTATTTGTTCTTTACTGTCACACAAATAAAAGTTTTAATGATAACAATCGCTGTTATTAGCATACACACAGCACCCTCGCCCGATAATGAGTTGATCTATTTGTATTAATAAGTTTAAAGATATTAAATGTCATCACTTGAATTTAAGAACACGTTGTTTTGTCTCATTTCAAGAGCTGGGCCCATGTGTATATGATGTATGTCATATTATATGTTATTAGGGAAACCCAGACAAATACTATAAAATACGTAATGCCTCTGTAATTCTAACGTCATCATTTGTACTCATTGCGTTGGCGATGTTATGGGCATAGCGGTATAGTGTAGATGTTTTTTCCAGCTACAGGGAAAATACAACGTAATATTTACATTTATATAAACGAGAGCAGCATTATTGCCACACGTTGTCGATAACTGTCAGAGACAGTCGCAACAGGGACTGAATTAAATAAACTTTTTTAAAGTGTATTCCAGTCAATAAACATTCAAATCTGTTGTTGAAAAATGGCGTCGATCAAACGTGTCTTATTTGCGGTAAATATAGAATAATTGTATTAGAACTCAATAATAAAGATATTCGTTATATTGGTCAGTTAAATAATTAAGTCCTTCGTTTACCTACAGGTCGCACTACTCGTGATAGCCGGCTCTGCTAAACCAAATGGTAAGTTCTTTGTCTCACACATTTTTTTAAGCGTTAAGATATAAAAAAGAGAACAGCAAAGTATTTAAACGATTTATAAAGCTTTAAAATCTCATTTATATTCCCTCATATCAGGGTCCAGAATTCTTCCAGAAGTCCACTAACTATAATATTCGTAACTATTTGCATTTCACATTCTTCTTTGGTAAACTTAAATCCAGATTTTTTATAGGAGAACCTATTCAACTTAAAATTCCGGAAGCTTGCAACAAAGAAGGATTTTGTTCTATCAAACCTGAAGGTTACGACAAGTTGGAGGAGAAGATCAATAGGCTTCTAACGCCGCACCTGATAAAGGTACGTAAAAACCATAAAGTATAAATAAATTATGCATTTAGCAATAACGTGGTTACAATTGTATTATATGACAATGTGCAATTTCCTTAACATAAACCACCAATAAAACCTAACAGGGACAAGTTAAGTTAAAAGCGTTCAAAACTGCGTTAAAAACTGATCGAATCAATCAAATGTATGGAAATGACATTCTTTGACATGTCAATTTCATACATTTAGGACGTGTAACTTTTCTTCACGTGTAGTCTTAAAATTCACATAGATCTAACTATATTATTATGTAACTACTAGATTCTAATAGTTTATGATATCCTTTACAGAGTTTCTCTGACAGGATTGGCCAAACAGCAGAACCGGAACTGTCACCGGAGGAGGATTGGCATAATTGTCCATACATTAAAGTGGTAAGTATCCCATACATCATTTTCCATCGACTTTAAAAAATAGGATGTTTTCAATTCGTCGTCATCTTTTTATATTTCGATTTCGCCATAAAATTACATCATACTAAATTCGGTTTCTGGAGGCTTGTTAAAGTAAAGTTATGCCAGTTGTGGATAGAATGCGTTTTCGCTTCCAAAGTTCCAATAATCTTACTCTAAGGAATAAAGGGCTCTAGGTATATTAAAATCAAAAACTTACTAAATCTTGATTCTGACACTCACTTTTCTGATATAAGATATGATTTGAATGTTTATTATTGTATATCATTAATGATTGATTTTTGATCTGCATTCTCATTCGTTGCTAAATAAAATAAAACTCTGTTACAGCTGGATTCAAGTTACACCTTCAGTTACGGAAATGGAAATGAAACAGATACTGACATTATAATTCAAACTAAACTGTTAAGCCAACCGATTGAGACCGTCAAATGCGCGTGAGTACTTTTTCAACATTAACTAGTTTACACAAGTACTAATTACAGAACCTGAATTAAGTACTTGTTACACGAAAGAAATAAGTTCTGTAATACTTTTAAGCATTTTAAAACTTTTCATCTCAATTTTCTTCCATTGTTCTATTGAATTTGACAATTTCTATTGAATTTTTGACTGATGTGCCAAACCTTTTCCCTCGTTAAGAAGAAAGAAAATAAAAGACATGTATAGTAGGGGCATTCAAAGACAAATTTAACAACAAAAAATGCGTCTAATGTTCCTTTCTCAAGCATTTCTGTTCGAAAAAGGAGGCGCATAGTTGATACTTCGTTACGCACGATCTTCTTTTGTCATTTTTATTCGATCGGTGCAAAATTGGCTAGTTTTATACTTGATTTATTTATACAATTAACATGTATTTTTTTATCCGCAGATACGAGAAAATTGAAAGGGGAACTCAAGAATGTTTTAATCACCTACAATTGCATACCCTTAATATGAAGTCAAGTTGTGAGACGTCAACAGTGAAACGTTCACTCCTTGTTTACGATGAGAAAGCTGATATACTCAAACAGAAGGTCTATGATATACCATGCTGTTGTACTTGCGTAGTCAGGAGCGTTTAAAAAAGTGACAAAGAAGTGACAAACTGAACGCTGCCTAACTATACTCATACTTTTTGCGCATTGATCCCAGTTGGATGGTTTTTTCAGATGCTGTATAAGCAAAGTTAAATAATAATATTTTTAATAAATAATATTGGAAAATGAGAAAGAAATTGAGAATTTTTATTTGACCTTTTTGATATTCCGATCAAACAAAAAGTACTTATTGCAAAAATTGTTTACGGACTTGTACAGGTCTTACTTAAGATTTAAATAATTTTACATAAGTAATTGTTTATAAGCCTGCAGGCTTTATTGAGAATGTACCTTAATTGAATTATTCTTTTCTAAAATCACTAGTAACTAATCCTGATTTTATAAACCGTGACCAATCTAATCAAAATAATTTTTAAGAATTATTTTGATTAGATGGTTACATGGCCTAATAGTTACTTGCGAGGTCGTTTTTTTCTTAAATCTCCTGTCACATAATATAATACCAGAAAACAAAATTGAAAAAACAGGTGAAACAGCAATAAATGGGCTATTAACGTACCTGCTTACATTTTGTAAGGGGTAACAGACAAAAGATCGCGTGATTAATAAATATCAACTTCACCCTATCGTCTCTTGTCGGTATTTCCGCAGACAGTAAATATAGTCAACAAGGTTGTATCGCCAAGGTCAAGGTGAAACAATTCATCTTACAGCACATGCAACTGCTGATATTATATTGTTACTGAAATCTTCTAGACACGGTACAAAGGTATGAGATGAGATGTTACAGTTCAATTTTTATTAGACTTTTTACTATTCTTATTCCTTTTGCTACTAAGTACAGCTGCTAATAATATCATGCAAAATTGATTTTGGAAATATTAGCATTGGTTCTCTTTTCGAAAAACCAATGGGAAGCGAGAAGGCTCAATACTCTGTCATGTAGTGTAGTGCGGCATTTTTGTTCACGAATACATTTTAAGAACTTACTTATAAGAGGTAGTGGCTGGTAGGCCACCTGAACGGATTTATGAACTTTTTTAATTGGGCATACAATAGCTTTCAACCAGTCCAGTACTTTACTTTTGTGGATTTATCTGGATTCAAGATAAAAATTGTTATTTGCATGATCAATGAACTCCCATGTCATTATCAGTATTGACAAGTCGCACTTTGATACATTTTTCGTTTCATGACACAATTTTATCAATAAGCTCAGAGATAAAATGTTTAGTTAGACTTATCAGTCTATCGAATTTATAAAAACTGCTTTTAGCTGACTATGATATTCGCAGCCGTTAGTACTGCAAATAAATGTTGATAAACCAATGAGTAATGAATGGAAAAAATTGATCTAAATCTAGATAATTAATCCCCTTTAAATATTGATACTACTTCATAGAGGTACATACAACTATGAACTTATTTTGCAGCATAACAAAAGGATAAAAGTGCAATGATTTCTTTCGCATAGGCCACATACAGCCAAAAACAAGGATAATGGACAATAATTTATTAGTAAAAAAAGGGAGAAATTAGACCCATACAAGGCAGTGACAGTTTCATCTATATTATTATATTTGATACATTAAATGGTAGTCAATGGAATATCAATACAGTACACATAGAGTGATAAATTTTATATTAAATGCAAATATTTAGAGGAAGTAAGTTCACATCACAATAGCTACATCCTAATTGGTTCCATTGTGGTTGGAAGGTGTTAATTAAATCAGTATAACATCTAACTTGTGGCTAATACACCAATAATATGGTGATGAATGAGTATTCACCGATGTCTAATGAAATAATTTATGAAATAGTAATTTAATATTTGGTTGAATCTTATAATAAGCAGTTTAGAGTTTACCGATAACCATTACATCCGCAAAGGTATTGATATAATTAAAAGCTTAAATTAGAGTTTCAATACTAAACTGCGGTGGAATTCTCTAGAATAGTTTTACTTTTAATGCTTAGCTTTCATGCTAATCTTAGAAGCATTGCAAAGGTTTTTTGATCATGCGAACTGTCATAATGTATTTGGGTGTGAGTAAAAACTGGTATTTGAGTATTAACATTTCATATTTGGGATCAAAAATACAAAAACCTTAGGAAAATAATGATTATTTAATAGCTTTTTATCGCTTTAATGGATAAATACAATACACATATTCTGACTATCAGTTTTTGCATGGCATATTTGCATTACATACATTAATGCAAATAGACGGTCAAAATATTTATAAGAAGAAGAACAATTTGGTTTAGTTGAATGGAGTAGGTAATAAATCTGTCTTCAAAAATAAATTCCTTAGAACTTGTAACAATAATTAACCTACAAGTAATTCATACTCCAAGGTTACATCAGCGAATGAGTGATGATAACCACACACTAAAAGCAATCATAAACATAATTAAATAAATGAGAACAATAAGATCTTTTTCTTTACAATTTTATGACAAGATAACATAAAATCAATGGCCGGATAATTGCAAAGAGGTTGTTACCACCTTGTTTTTTTTCTCTTAATTGATAATACTGCCAACTTATAAGTCACAACAATAAAAAGAACAGAAAATAAAAGTAAACACAATTCAAACCCAGTTCCGCACAACTTAGAGCATTATTTCCAGGAGCAAAAACACAATTTTACCGTCACTGTTAACACACAATACACAGAAACATGATAAAAATAACTGAATTTACAGTTCATAGGTAAATGATTTATGTTGTGAGAAATTTGAATGAATGAGAATTATTAAAAAAAATTACCCGTCGAGTTGACATTTTGTCGTGAAGAATCCTATAGAACTAAAGTGATGGCCAACCACATTTGACGTAACTGATAAGAATAATATTATCTTGTGTACAGAAGTAATATAAAATATTTCACTTGGCCTTATCTTACACTGGCAAGTTGCTTCATTCAAGACTGACATGTATTGCTTTATACTAATTAAAAATAAATGAAAGTTGCTGCAATTAATGCATAGGTAAGTAATTTTATAAATTTAATATATTCAGTAATTTCTGTTTAGAACATAAGTAACGTTTTTACTCTGCATGAACTGGTGTAACATCTTGCTTTATTTTGATTTCCTTAAAAAAGGTCATAGAGGTTAGTTTGGTTATCTAATAATGACTTAAACTTGATATAGATGAGTCAATTATAATTTTTGTGTTATTTTGGATGTTTGTCTTGTTCTAAATTATCAGGTGTTGACGATAATTATGGTTTGCGAAGGTCGAAAAGACGCATAGTGACGCGCCGCTGCAGTTCAAGGGCGGACAATTCAAGGGCATAATTAAAATAAAATTCGTATTGTCAACTTACTATCGTCAACAACAATGTATCTTATCATTCACACGCCGAATTAAACCTTTTTTAATACAATTAAAAACTTACCCACCTCTTGACAGCTGGCCTGAGTTATAACAGAGCTCAACAAAGATTTAAACATTACAGTGTTTTTTAGTCACAACACAATTTTTTTGAAAGAAGACTGTAATGTTTAACTCGGCAACAATTGTATAAAGTACGTTTGCCCTGATAACACGTCACGATACATAAAAATGTTACAAAATCTATTTTTGTTAAACACGCACTGCGCTCATGATCGTCTCAGCCGCCCGGCTATGAATATGTCAAAATGTTTAAAAGGTATTTTACTTAGTCGCTAACCTAAAAGAATTTTGCACTCTTTAACTTTGCCGAACAGCTAATATTTTTCGCCAAGTTTGACGTAACTAGTGATGTGCGCACGCTTATTAAGTAAATATTGCGACCGTACTTTTGCGCACGCATAACATCGATAAACTATAAAAATATTGTGTACGGTGTAATCCGTATGACATAATTTTATTAGATAATATTACCTACGTTTTAAATATGTCTGTTTATTTTTAATAGTAAATTAAAACAGACCACGTTAGCGATCTCTTGGCATACATTGAAATACTGTAATACCTACTGAATAAAGTAATAATAACTGGAGATGATTCTGTTACGATCCAATAGTACAAAATAATACAATTACAATAATAATTTGTACTATTTTTGTGATTACGTCGTTTGGTGTAAGGATTCTCTGAAAAATAAAACCAAAAGAACTAGTGCCGTACTAAAGTTAAACGCACTCTTATCAGATACATTGTGTTTTTTTTATGCAATTTAAAGTGGCAACATTAATATTTCTTTTAAAATACAATTATTTTTTATTTATAAAGACAAGTCAAAAGGCATCAATAATAACAATAAAAATTAAAAAATAATGCTCTACTTTGTAATTCACGGGTTGTTTTTGTTTTTTTGATATACAGAGTAAATCACGACAGAAGCTTTTGTTATTTCATTTTCTGTTTGCAGTTTCGAAACTAGAGTGCGCGCAAGATAAGTCTGCGCGCGGCAAAAAATGGAACTAATCATTGGCCGCCATCTTGTCGTTTATGTCAGGTGTCACGAGAGTGAGTTTTTATACGTTTTTACAGTAAATAAACGTTTTCATTATGCCGAAAGTGATTAAAAGTGCTGGTCGAGATATAATCATGAATGTCAAACATGCTTGTAAAGAAGAACGTGATAATAACGGGCCTACGGTACCGTTTCCCGCGTTGCTTATTTGACAGGTAAGTTTTAGGGATACCATTACAATATTTTTATTATACACTTTGGTTCCAGTTATCACGTAATATTATTATTTTATTTTTGTTTTAGGCGTTTCGGAACGTACCGTCACCCAAATAACACATGAGGGTAATATAGCAACAGCTTTATCTTTAAAGATTGTGACTCCCGGAAAAAACTAGGAGCCGGAATATTTACCTTAAATAAGGGAGAAAAAATATTAGTTTGGCTGGCAACATTAAATACGCCACCAGTCGCGCGCAGACTTATCGTGCGCGCACTCTAGGGTTAATGGATGCCGATAAGAATAAAATAATCGATTGGCAATGCTTGAAATAATGAGTAATGACGCAGTTCCATTGTTTATCTTACTTAAGTATGTATGCCTAATATTAGTATTTCTACTTAGTTAATTTACGCAAAACAGTGCTTTTTCTACTCTTCATTCGCTTTTTTTCATATTCCTAATGGAAAAAGTAGGTAATTTCTTTCATGGAGTGTAGGCTTGATTCATCGATCGTAAAATGATTTTAATTACCTTCCTATTGGACATTAATGTTCTGCCACTGTAAATGTGTAATTAAGTACTTGATTGAATTAAAACCATAAAAATAGTTGTAAAACGATTCTACTCAGTGCCTCCAGGAGCCACAGGCCATTTTTAATTATTTTGGTTTAAAGAAGAAGTCTAACTGAAAAAAATTAAAGCACAAAAATTGCAATGAGATACAAAATTTCATATTTCGTTTAGAAAAAAATTGCCCATTGAAATCTCTGCACCTTATAGCCGCGGTAGCGAGCTACGCTTGTTATTAGTTAAGAACAAAAGTCATAGATGTCGTTAGTAAGTAATCAAATGGACGTTAGTTACCAAAAAAAACTGACAGAGTGAAAGCTTTTTCGGGTAAATTTTAAGTTTGATACATTTATCTTAATGTCTATGGATATTATTACTTTAGACGTTAGTTTATAATAGCTAATTTATTATTTAATTTTGTTGTAACTGGATTAGGTATCGTCCACAGGGAGAGATTGTTTATTTTTATGCAATGCGTTTAAAAAGGTTACATTTTTTTCAGACTGTTTATTAAATACTTAGGTAGTATGTCGTTCATAATATGGACAAGAATAACACACACATTTAAATCTGATCGTAAGCTTCGTAAAGCAGGTTTTTTTTCAAGTCGTAGGCCTTAGTTAGTATAGCTAGGTAGTAGGTACCTAACTAGGTATCCACCTATTTTTCAGGAATGCCTAGCTAAAAAAAGTAAAAAAATGTAAGTTTACTTAAATACGTGAGTAGTAAAACCTGCAGAAATCGGCGGCAGGCTTCTAAACTCTACCTTTTATAAATGTGATAATACGACAGGGTTTATTAACACCAGCTTAACTTTAAAAGTGCGGTAGAATTTTAAAGGTGCTTAAGAACCAGGTGCGGTTCCTTTAACATCCTATAGGATGCCATTTAAAAATAAGTGGTTGAATGTGGTATGTACTCAAAGCGAACTAGATCACACTATCTTATAAATAAACTAGTGCCTAATATGTTCGAATGGTAGATTATAACACGTAGATATGCAAATCAAGTATTGTTATAACCTAGTTTTGAGTAAAGTTTTAGGTTTTTTCTCTTTAATAGAAAAGTAAAGCACATAATATACTGTCCAAGCAAATGTTATCCGTAGTAAATCTTATAACATAAAACAGCTTGCACGTAAAACGTCACTGGTGCAATCCACATCAAATCTACGGCAGCTATCTACAAAGGTTCCTCTTTCTACCGATATTGAATTCTTACTGTAATAGCAGTTACCCCTGAAGTATAACTGTATAAGCACAGTTTTTATTGAAATCGGGATCTCGCAGATTGGTTCAGGCAACCGTTATTGCTAAACCGGACAAATGGTAGAATCTCTCAATCTTGTAAAAGGTAGAATCTTCGGGTTACCCGTACAAGATCACAATTGCCCTCGCTATCATTGGAAACTTTTAAATACGGTTTACCTATACCTAGAACACTTTTTACTTTATATTCTAGGTTAGGATACTTACTCCATATAACCAACACATCTTTCAACTAAAGATTAATTGCTAAAGTTTAAGAAATTTTGTAGAAAATGAAGAAAGTTTTTAAAACTAAACAGTGAATAAAGTATCGTGGTTTATTTGCGCTGTTCTTCCATTAAACAGAAGAAACATGAGTTTGAGGTAGATACCTATGCTGGTTTAGGATGTGAGGATTAGTTTTATGAAGTTGCAAGCTGCACAATATAGAAAGTTAACCCACCATTGATGAATCTGTAACACTTTATTGTGTTCTACAAGCTTCGATACGCTACGGATAATTTACGTGCTGTGAAGGGGTGGAATGTTCCTACAACAAAAAGAAAGCAAGTCCGGGCGGGTGGCATGTCTGGTGGGCCGCGACGCCCAACCACCGTCCATGTTGGACGTTAGTTTAATTATAATGCCTATCCTACCAGCTCTAACTTCGAAATCGCAAATCTAGATTTATGACGCCAGCTTCGAAGGAATAATTCGCTAGAAACAAGTTCGTCGGGACTTTGAGTTGTTCAGTCTTTTACTCACCTTTGCACTGAAGTTAGTACATCGGATTAGACAGCACACAATCGTTGGAACATTACCTGCTCGTCCACATTGTACTTTCTAGCTCCAGTTTTGCGGGATTACAATGCGAATTTCGAATAATAAGTTCGTTAGTGAATTCGCTGTTGCGGTCGTGACGGCAAACAAATGCACGTCACTATTTCGCTTCGGGCCTGCAAAATGCTGTGGGAATCGTTCAGAAAGGTTTCCAAAGTAATGTCAACTTTAAGTCCTTATAAATAAAGTCTAAAATTCAGTTTTCCTATACCCCAAATGCTTTTCTGGTTATAGCAACAGTATGTTGTTCCTACTACTGTTGTAAGTCACACTTGTATACGATCGCATCCCAAATTTTAAATTGTCTACTTTGTTGGTGAACGTCGAACTCGGTCACTTTCAGCCTTTACTTTTAAGCTTGTTTTGTTCACACACACAGAGAGACAGTTAGGTGCAATAAGCGTAGTTAATAATTAGTACCCAGATCCCATGAAATAAGTATTAATTTACGTAATACAAAATAGCTCATTTAATTCATTTTCAGTAACAAAACGCACAGCCACCGGTAGCATAAAACATTCACAAATGATCATAGTAATGGAGAGAATGTATTACCATTAAAGTACTGGCCAATTTAATTTTTATGGAGGAATAGAGTCGGGTTTATGTGCGCATTCCCATAAATCCTCACAGCCATTAGCAATACAACTAAACTAACTGCATATTGTTTAGTTGGACGCGAGCTCGCTCAATTGTCATGAATAAAGTATATGTTCAGGACCGTATTTGTAATATTGAGAATAAACTTTTAAGTTTTATAAGATGTGTCAGTAAATTACAGATCTTACAGTAATGTTTAAAAGTATGTACTTATGCACTTATAGATTCAGTCTTTATATTAGTTGCCGATATTAATGTAATCCTTGACCTTTAATATGTAATTTTCTTGAAGCACAATGGTATGCAATTGTTAATTTTTTATTATTGCAATATGGTTGATATTGATTTTCCTCCGTGTCAATATATTGTTATCGATTTTTATAATCGATTGGTTGCTTATTTGTCAGTTATCGATAAACAATAAGGCTACGGCCAATAAATAATAAACATGCACTTATAGGTATAAAATTAACCACTGAGGTAACAACAGTAGACCTAGATAAAGATATTAACATTTAGCGCTTAAAGTAATCTTCTATCAGTTTCGGGTGTTAAATTACATTAAATTATCGTTGACCAAAAAAACACGCTATAAAAAGGAGAGCATGCCATAAAGGAGCAATCTTCGTAACTTGATTCGGAAGCACAGAAAATTGACAAGGTATTTTAGTGTCAGACGTCAGTGTTAATACACAAAACCCAGGAAATATGCGTTCTAGACCTCTCGGTAGAGAATGAGCACACAATAGCGCCTCTGAATCCACAATAAGGCTACTGTACACTTTGACCCATGCATTGACGCATGTCAATACGGAACGTATCAGTGATATTGCTAAAATATGATAACATGCCAGTAGTATTTTGATAACGCAACGCACACCGACGTTGTCAGAAATAGAGAATCGTTGTTCTTTTACTTTTAGTTATTTTTAGTAATATATGATGCAAGAGACGTAAGACAAATTGAATATAAGATATTTTTTAATAGATATTTAAATGTCTTAGACTTAGAAACAACGTCGTTTAAGATGACCAAAGTAGCAAACGTTCTCAATAGGTGTCTTTTACATTTGCAGTTCTTTTAAAATATAGCGAAAGCATATTTCGAAATTCGTAATCCTTTCCTCATAGAGAACATAATTTCGCTCATGAAACCGTATACTTATGTATTAAACAATTTTTATCAACATTTTCATGCGGCAGGGTCTTCAGAAATTCTATTATGGTACACAGGAAAGTACTATGTAGAGGACATTAAACATTTTATAGATGCATAGATGCCTAAGTGCATTCAGCTGTAGAGGCTCAAACGCTATGAGTATGGGCTCGCCTATGTACGCAATTTCCATAAAAATATTCAATAAACGCTGTAAGGGGTTTTCTAAATAAGCCATCTGTCCATCTTGCCTAGTAGCTGTGTTATAATGTAGGTAGGGCCATCTAAAGAGCCTTAGCGAGTCACATTGTGAGTTACTAGACATACATTATTATAAAAGTCGTAACTTATGAGTGCTTGGAAAGTAATAAACCTCGCACTGAGACAGTCTTCTTGAGACAGTATAATAAGTAGAGACACACAATGTACTTATAATAAGAGAAGTTCGTGATACAATAAGTATTGTTTTTGTAAATAAAAGTTAATTAGTTTTGCATGCTTACTGCGCGTGGTCACTTATCGACGTGTTTTGTCTTAAATTAATCTTACATACGTATGTCCAACATTTGATATTTCTTGTTTGATTAATCGTAAGTCGATAGTATAATAAGCACGTAATGAACTATGAGGCAGGCAAAAGTCTTTGTCATAGTTCTTATGTTTATAATCACATTTTTTTATTTAAACATAAGCCAGCGATAGCGAATTTTTACGTATCCACGTCCTTTTTTTTTTAAATACGGTGGCACACCCATGAATTCACTCATGGATGTGCCACCGTATTTAAAAAAAAAAGTAGAGCAGGGCGCACAATATTTTTACATAGCCACCTTACACATTTTTCTTAGTGCTAAGTGCATAATGAATTTAGTGCTCATCTGGTGACGTGCCCAAATATACTGCCGCGTGTATAAAAAACACGTGTGCCCCGGTTCACTATCCCTGACCTAGACCGCGTAAAATTATAATCAAAACACACTAACGGCATCAAAATGATGAGAATAAACTACAATCTTCTTGATTACGCATACCTACCTACTTATAATCTCTTCCTGCATAGTAACTGTTTTCATTTGCCTTACTAGTGAAGATACGTCTAAAGCAATAATCTAACAGGACGGTCAAGATTTTCGAGAAACCTCTATTCATACTAAAACTAGACTGCTTTCAAAAGCTTTAGGTTGAACTTGTTACATACTAAACCCATTTGCAGATATAAGGGCGTTGTCAATTTTATGAACGAATTTTGTAGTTAAATGTTATGTAATGGATAATAGATAAACATTGCCCATATTATTGTGTTTAGTGCTATGGAATTTTTCGTACTGATAAGAGTTATTTTGCTCGTATCGGAAGCATGTGACATCGATGATGAAGGTAATGAAAGAACTACGACGTTTTATGAAGAGGAAAGGGCATTCTCAAAGCTGGCCACGACGGGCCTGTTGGTCTAGTGGTTAGTGGCCCTGACTGCTGTAGTATACCGGAGGTCGTGGGTCGTAGGTGGGACCTAATTAAATGTTTGTGTGATGAGCACGATAATTTTTTTCTGTGTCTGGGTGTAATTTATTTAATCTGTTTATACATTTAGAAACATATGAGTATGTTTATTAGTTGTCTAGTAGTACTCATAACATAAGTTTTTCTCGTATAGGTACTTAATTATGAGACTAGATGGCGTGCTAATGTTGAGGAATATTTATTTATGAAAACTAGTTTTATGCTTACAGCGATGTTTACATTTCCAATGTTCCTAAAAACTGTATTCAAACTGTAAATTAGTAAAAATAATGAATTCTATTTACATTAGTCTTGACATAATGAGTAGTCGGCTATTATGAATACGACCATCAATTATGTAAATGGTGATTTAAGTTTTGTCTCCTCAGATGCGTGACGTCATATATCATTAATACTAATTTGTTTCTACTAGAACATAAATATATTAGGTTTTGTCAGTCACGATTGTCTTTTGTTTATACAAAAGACATTCGTTTTATGCTGTCTGCTGTGTTGCTTAAATCTTTGAAACTATGCAACGGATAATATGCGTTTTTTTAAGGATAGTACTTTCAAGGGTAGGGTTAATTTGTATAATACAACTAAGAATTCGAAGAGCGTTGCTAGTTGTTAAATAATTATAATGTTTGTGGTCTCAAATTCTGAATACTCAATTATTAATTCGAAACACATATAAATAAATATACTCAAAACCATTATAAGTAGGCTCCATATTACATAGTAATACACTTGGTTTACCAGAGCCTCGTTAATTGGAATGCGAATACTTTTAATTTCAGAATTACACAGAAGGACCTTTGATGAAAGGTTTCACTTTAAGTACCTACTTACTCATCTCTTCGGTAACTTTATATCATTTAAAATGAATCAAAACTTTTATTTTATTCTACATAGTAAACATCCATTCGTAGAACAAGCATTCAACAAATCCTTCATTTGTTTATCTATAACAATTTTACATAAGGCAGGTTAGACGGAAAATCTTAGGTGTCTTTTTTATTTATTTAACATTTTATTTACACTAACAATAGCGAGACACAATATTTATGAATATTCAATACATATTTACACAAGTAATACTTACTTAACACATTCGTAATTTAATTAATTTTACATGCATCCTCAAACTGTTTATTACTCAATTCAACATACTCTCTTCTCTTCAACTCTTTTTCACTGTCAATTTAGTGACATACCTAGACAACTCAAATAATTTGATACACAAGTGTACTAATTAGTATATACTCGTACTAAAAAACTTACTAGAATTTGAGTAATGAGCCTCATTCGTCGCTTTGCCTTCGGGTACTCGAGTATACTAGCTAGTATATACTCGTACTAGCGAACTTACTAGAATATGAGTAATATGCCTCATCGTTTGCTTTACCGTGACATCGAAAGTACAATCTAACTAGTTTAAAAGGAACCGTCTCTCTTTTATCCTTGTTAAAGCCACATTACACAATAAGAGTATAATACTAGGCTATATTTATACTTGCGTCACAGCCAGAGCTGTAGGGACCGGCTACAGTAAATAAATCGAATTTACTTGTCTCGGAGTTCAAAGTTTCTTTCTACAAAGGTCGAGATATGAAGTTAGTAGTTTCCATTATTCTACAGAGACTGCAGATCTTGAATCCCGAAAGCTGTGTACTGTTGAAATGGAAATGTAGTACATTTATTGCTTGGTAAGTTTTATGAAGGGTGTAGTTATTATAGATATTTTTGGATTAAGTGATGCTGACTATTTTTTTTTATGGAATTAATTGATTTTCACACGGGTAAATTAAATGATTTTCAGGGTATTAGCTAAGATGAAAACATGCTTAAAATTGTTTAAGTTTCAATGCTCAATTTACTACTACAAGTCTCTTCATAAAAATTGATTGTGGCCGCACAATTAAGATTTTGGTGCCTAGGTAATGCTTGTTGTAATACTTAAATGAACACTACAGAAAACCAAAATGAGGTTACATGACATAAAGAAAAAGAAACAAATGTCAAATATAGCCATAAGCACGGCTCAGTCAACCCGTCACCGCCGGCGGCACGTTATTCTGTCGTCACTACCGGCCATAAACCCTTCAATGCATACAAAAAACTTCATTTTCAATATCGTGCCGGTTCGTTGGCCGGCAATATGTCCGGGTTGGATACGGCTCTTAAACATATTTTACGCATATGCGTCGAGAACGCGAAAGGTTTAGTATGGTTTACGTCCCGACGATCGCTTTCGATGTGCGGATGACCTAATTCGGTCATTTTTACGTACCGCTGGATATAACTTCGTTTGATATATTATGGTTTTTATTTGAAATTGCGCTGAAGTATTTATTTTTCTTAAATTAAGACAGTTAACAACGCTTACAAGACAGTAAATTTGGCTTTAGTCTGATGATTAACAACAATCATACGTAACCATTTCTTAGAAAGTCTAAGTTAAAGATTTTAAGCAGGTTCTCTGTATATCTTATACGGTATTTTTGTTTAAACAAACTCATAAAAACTTTAATTTCCGCACCTGTATACTCTGTGTAGCACCAATCTTCCCTTATTTGCTACAGAATGATCTACAAACAAAGTAGGAAACCGAATGCGGTAATTACGACCAATGAAAGGAAAAGACATTTGGGCATCCTCTGCAAATAGTCCAGGAAAAAATATAGCACCCTTAGGACGTATTATTACTTACAAAACAATCTATTACCGTCATTCTAATCTTTATTACAATGTATTATATCAGTATCGACATCATTTTACTGCGTCTCGTATCCTTAGGGTATAATTTTGATATAACCCTGTTGATATTTACGAGGGACAGGCTTAGAAGCTATCTGGACGTTAAAATTCCCACGCTTCGGATTTCTGTTTTGACAGCATATTTTTAAGATGTTTTTCCTTTTTATGAGATTGTAAGGTTGTAAGGCCGCTATCAGGCGTCAAAGACTGTAACAATTTGTAACGTCTTCACAAGGGGAAATAATAAGTTGAATATGATATATTTTAGTGATACAAAAAGTGTACTATTTATGTAATTAATTTTATACCTATTGTTGCAGGTAATGGTCTCAACTTCTCGGAGGGAAAGATAATCAAGAAAAAAACAATCAAAATGGAAAGCAATATAGCACCTCACGGTATGGTGGTAACTCCTCACCACTTGGCCACACAGAGTGCTCTAGCCATTCTCAGAGATGGAGGGACAGCTGTCGAGGCCATGGTATCAGCTGCTGCCACAATAGCGGTAGTCTACCCTCATATGAATAGCATTGGAGGAGATGCGTTTTGGCTTATTATACCACCACATGGCGATCCAATAGCCATAGAAGCGTGTGGAGCCGCAGGTTCCTTAGCCACACCAGAATTCTTTAAGGACTACGATAAAATACCTTACCGAGGTTATAAGTCGGCTATAACTGTAGCTGGAACAGTTGGCGGATGGGAAAAGGCGCTAAATTATGTTGCTGAATGTGGATACCAAAGAACATCAGTTTCCAAATTGTTGGCTGATGCCATTCACTACGCAAGGAATGGGTTTCCTATGACAAAATCGCAACGTGCGGGATTAATAAAGAACAAAGATGCTTTATCACATGAACTCAAAAGGGTTTTTATTCCTGATGGAGAAATTCCAAACGTAGGGGATGTTTTTTGTCAGAAACAGTTGGCTAAAACTTTAGAAAGTTTAGCTGAAAACGGTCTCAATAGTTTTTATAAAGGTGAGGTGGGAAACTTGATTGCTGAAGACATGTCGTCTTTAGGCATGGTTATCACGAAATCAGATCTCGAAAATTATTCAGCGGAAATAAAAACTCCTTTGCGGTTATTACACAGTCATGGTGATATCTTTAACACCCCACCTCCAACTCAGGGCTTGGTTTCACTGGCTATTTTAGGAGTATTGGACAAGTTAGGAATAAACGGCGATAATGAAGGCCAATTTATTCATGCTACAGTTGAAGCTACTAAACAGGCTTTCTTAATGCGCGACAAACACATCACCGATCCGGCATTTATGAAGACCAACCCATTGTCATTAATATCTAGCCAAGCATTGTTTAATATGGCTAGTGAGATTAATCCTAAAGCAGTTGCGAAAGCTGAAAGTGAAGGTCCAGGTGATACGATTTGGATGGGCATAATGGACAACAAAGGGTTCTCAGTTTCATTTATACAAAGTATTTACCACGAGTTTGGTAGTGGTGTTCTACTTCCGAAAACTGGTATTACATGGCACAATAGAGGGGTAGCATTTAATCTGGAGAAAGATCACATTCTGTCATTGAAGCCTGGTAAAAAACCTTTCCATACGTTGAACCCAGCTGCAGCAAGGCTGCGCGATGGAAGAGTTATGGTTTATGGAACCAGAGGAGGCGATGGACAACCTCAGACACAAGCCAGCATCTTCCACAGATATGTAGTACAGGGAGTGGGATTACAACAATCTGTGTCTGCCCCTAGATGGCTATACGGCAGGATTGCTGGTGATCCAGACACTACTTTAAAAATGGAGAACAGGTTCAAGGAAGAGACGGTACAATACTTAAAGGATAGAGGTCATGAAATTGTTTTGTTGCCAGAATACAGTGAAGTAACCGGACAAGCAGGGGCGTTAGTAAGGCATCCTAATGGAATGTTGGAAGGTGCTTTCGATCTCAGGAGTAATGGTAGTGCTGCTGGTTTTTAATTTAGAAAGATAAGAACCTATATAAATGTAATGGAACTTGTAATAATTGATTGTGTAACTTAGTGGCTAAGTAATATAAATCTCGTAAATATGTTATGATTGAAAATTTGTCCTGTTGCAATTATTTGAAATGACATCAAGTGAAAATTTATATTTGCAAATGGCTGGAGTCCATATTTCTTATCTGGCTACCCTGAGGTGAAACGTCAAAATAAACTCAGGGGTCATCTTAAAGTCCAGACAACAGCCCTTTTCCGTCATGAACAAAAATAATGAATTTAATAATTTCTTTAGAGATCTAATCTGTTTACCATAAACTTAAATGCGTATACAAATGGACCGTGCACTTTATTCATTCGACTAGTGACCTAGTTTTAATTACATAAATACTAAATTTATTTTACGTAAAATTATGAGACTGATCATAAATTTGTATAGCGTTTTATTTAAAATTAAAAAAAAAAAACACAGTAACCTAAATACCGTATTTTTTGCTAATTACCATAAGCAATAGATGTAACATCATTAACTTGGGATAGTCTACATTGTATTCATTCTGTCTCATTTCTTATGTTTATCTCGTAAATAATCAAACGTAAATTGTACTAGTTAGTATTTCGTTTTAAGTATACGTAATTAACTGATTATGAAAATAAACATCGTAGGTAAGTAAAATACAGCAAATTACTCGTTTTATTTAAACGTGGATAATCCTTCGTAAAAGAAAAAGAACAAAAGTTAAAACTTCTTCAGACATTTTTGGAGCTGTCAAAACCAAAACTTTCTTCGGAAACTCCAAAGTATAATTTCTGAGAGTCTTTTGTCTTTAAAAATGTGAAGGTTAAAATTAACAGTCTAGGAACAGTTTTAAATTAGACAATCTCTTTGATATATATGGTTCGTTTCCTGAACAGTGGTCGACGATAATTCACATTTATTGGAAAGATAAGGGAGGGAACAAAGAATGGATGTAAATCAAAAAACGACGTTTAAAATAATATTGGAGTTGGTTTGACGTGGTGTCGGGACCCATTGCGAAAATTTGATAAACGAACACATAAATAACTGTTAATGGTAATAATTGCTTTAATCTTGTGAAATCAAAAATGTGAACGGGAAACTGTATATAAAATCCGAATTTATCAGATTATGTACATTATGTTATAATTAAATTAATATTTACAGCAACAATCGTTATTTTGTATTATTGTGTTATCTCCAAACGAATGTTTAAAAACTACATTGTAACAGCTAATTATCAATTGAAACTGTTTAAATAAGTTTTTTATATAAGTACTCGATGTACATTATAATACTGCTTTTGTTTTCTCTTGGGTCATAACTCCATTAGTAAAGATCAAGACTATTTCTAACATAATAGATAAAAAGCATACATTTCTTTAAAAGGCAATGCTAAGAGACCGGGCAGAATCCTTCGTTTAAATTATTTGTGATAAAGATGACAAGCATACATTTTACGTGATTAAAAGATTTTAAAGGGACCCGTTGCAAGGGAGATTCACAAAACCAGGTGCTTTAAACCCTTTAAATATACCTTCATTAAGATAATAATTATAATATTACACGGAAGCAATAATTTATAATTTACACTTGCTGTTTAGCTGTCAGCTCTGTGACTGCATATGGAAATATGAAATCAACTCCCCTAGATGGGAAAAGTACGCCTATTAGGAAGTGCTTCCTTTGTTTTACTTTTAGATAAATTCTCAATAAGAATTTTCCAATAGATGTTTCAATTATGGGAATATAACATGTAGTAAATTACCCATTTAGCACGAAGGTCCGAATTAAGGTATTAAAATTATCGGGTATCGGAAACTTGTGTTGCCTTTTGTATGAACAGCCTAAATGTCACCAGTTTCCTCCACTTCTTATTTCAATAAACAACTTTATTCCCACCCATTCCGTGTTTTTCAAACTAAAAACAAACTGTGTTCCGCGTATAAAAAAGCAATGATTCCTTATTTGTCAGGACTCCTACTAATTTGAACAAATGGTCTAAACAATGCGAAATTAAACTTGCAAAATAATGAAGTGACCACATTTGTCTTAATTAAACTGATACGGTCGGGCCTACTATGTTATAACGAATGAGAACAATAAATATTATACGGTACATTGCTTCATTTTAATGTTATTTATGTGAAGGGATTGGCCGGGGCGGGTAATGTATTAGGTGCCTGCACCGTAGAGGTTAAAGTTGTCTGGACTTTAATATGTGTAAGGTCTAGACGACTCAATATAACGTAGTATATTAGTACAATGTTTTATTAAATGAGAGAAATGAATTTACTTTTAGAAGTCTTTATTGAGAGCTGTTTCTGAGAAAGTCAAATGAGTATTTGATTTTTGTTACATCTTTGGAAAAAGATTTAAAGCGTTAGACTAATGAGTTTTGAAACAGATATATTTGATTTAACATAAATAATTTTGTAACTACTGATTTATTAAAAAACTGCTTTAAATATCTTTGTAGGCATTATTTTAATGGACACTTAAAAGCCAAGTCTAATATTTTAGATCCTAACTTATTCTTTCAGTAAAAACCCACAAACGACCCCTGTCTACTAAATTAAGTCTGCGAGTTCCAGCTTCAAAAATTTGTCCAAGTATATTCGATAATATTTCCAACTAATCTTATATGTATAAAGCCGCCTCAAGAGGCCCTACTACCACGTCTTAAAGTAATATTACTGCAGTTGTGGAAGCGTGACAGCGATACACGACATAAAGCGGCGTCTCTATTTCATACCTACAAGAATATTACTTTAAGACGCGGTGGTAGGCTCCCCGTTCCCAAATTTACTCTAATAAATTCTTAGGAAAAAATGTCACAAGTTTTCTTACGACCTCTTACCATAGTACGGAGCAAAGTTTATTAGATAGGTACGTATTAAGTTGTATCGCTGAAGTTCGAGCCGGTCACAGTTCACTCGGCCTCCCACTGAGACTGTTTGACAGTTTTGGGCCAACACACTGTATTAAGCCCACTATTTATTGGGCCCCGTGTAAGTACCAGTAAGTAATATTATAGTTTTGGTCTCGGCTTAAATATGTGGAAAATTATTGTTATGTGATGAGAATGGTGTGGAAAATTTAAATAGGTATTAAGCAGCGGGGAAAGGATTAGCTTAGGAATTAATGGGAGCTGTTTCTAGAGAATGTTGGTAACGACAGTATTTACATTATTTTTCTCCTTTAGAGAGAATGAAATTTAGGTAAAATTAAACAAAGTGTTAGCCTTCAAAGTACCTACTTGTGGGCTTTCTTTTATGAAATAAATAATCAGTTTTGGCTTCTTCAATATTATATTGGTTACTGAACTGTTGTCGAATGGCCTGGTTAGTCGAGTTCTAAATATAAGCGATACAATGAACGCCTGCCAGTTACACTTAGACGAGTTCTATTTAGGCGGCAAAATTTTGCAGATTGTTTTGGACCATTTTTTTCTGATGGCGATTTGTGAAATCAGAAAACTTGCAGTAGTTTTCGATTAATTAAGTAGTCTCGGTTGTGGATCCATTATTTTTCTGCGTAAATGTTACACAAAAAGTACCCTTTACTATCAAAAGTTCTCGACATGAACCAGTCTACACGCCGATACAAAACCAATCATGTCCTATGGCATACCACTCAAAATGTTTCCGAACCTTTTGACTTCACAACAGATTGATAGCCGTCCTCGTGGATCACTTCAATAAACTGAAACTATACCAGAGGGCAGACAATAGGCGGTGTAACAGATACCAATCGTATGATACAGATTTATTGTTCGAGGGAAGCCATTGTGCGTGCTAGCTGTGGCATGGCTAATCCGAATTGAGTCAAATGCTCTTGGTATATCTACCAGATATATTATCCTCCGGTTTCTGTAAGGGTGATCAATTTGGGCTGTTGTCGAATACTGATCTGAAGTGTGATTGGTTGGCCAAAAGACTTGCAAGTATGATATGGAAGTAGTTTTGACAGGTGATTAACTTATTTTTATGTTAAACAGCCTTTTTTGATGTTCGACTATTTTGCCACTCCTTTCCTCTCAACATAAATCCACAATACTTCCATCATCATCATTGGCCTCTAGCATCTATGACAGATGATTAAAACAGCAACCGTGTTAATACTTACTTGCAATACTTCCAAAACTGATGATTAAGCAGTGAGAAATAGAAATATACAAAACTAAAATTTTAATTGAAGTTCGTAAAACAATCTACCAATTAAAACAGAATGGAAGTCGTATTATTCCTATATTAACACAAAAACGATTTCCAGTTAGGTAATAAAACTGACACTTAGTCCGCAAAAAATATAACTCTGCCCTATATTTAGAAGTTGTTAGTTCTTCACTGAGTGCTTCTATAACTTTCATCCCTGCTAAGAGAAATCAATGAGAATAGATCCTGTAGTTTATATTAGTTCCTGCTTAGTACTTAGTATAATAAATATACCGTGGCCTTTCCTAGTTTATAATCCTTGCACTTAAAACTCCGTAGTTAACGCGGTAGGAAGTCGGAGGTAAAGTTGTATCATACTTTAACTAACGTTTATGAGTTCGCTTTTATGAATAACTGAACATCCTCGTGTTGCCGGCTTAGTTATAATCTTTGACTCGTTTGTTTGTTGATAGAAAAAATGTAATATATTCATGAAGGTATAAAAATAATATGTGTATATTGTTCAATATAACAGTTTTGGAGAATAAAATTAATGTGAATTAATTGTCCCACTATTTGGCAAAGGCCTCTTCCTTTAAGAGAATTTGGAATCCATGTTTTGCCATAATTTTTCCTTTAAGAGTTACTTTTGCAAAAACATTCGTCGAAAAGTATAAGCCCGTTTAATTTTTTTTATTTTATTGTTGCACTACTTTAAACAAGACTTGTCAACTTTCAGTGCAAAAAAATGACAGTCGCTTTATGCAAAAACAAAACAAGTGTGGTCGCAGACAGGCAACAGACTGACTACCTTTTATTTCTTTTAAGGTACGAAAACCTAAAACGCAAAGAAGAAGAAACTTAGAACATCTTACTTCACGGTAGACGCAATCTTTAGTTTACAGCAAGTTTTTCTTACTCGTACTAAACTTGGCAAGCGCTGTAACTAGTAGTGGAACTTATGAAAGCCAAAATAGTTTGTAAAATAACCATGGTAACAAAACTTTGTTGCTTATAATGTGTGTTCATTGGTGCTGTTATCATGTACCCTGGTGGATCTGAGTATAGAGACCCATCTAAAAGAGGTTTAATACAACTTAACCTTTTTGGTGTTCATTATATAGTGTTATGTCAAAATTTACACATGCAACCTTATTACTTGAATAGAAAAAGTATAAGTACCATTTTAAATAAGGAACGGAACCAAACGGAACAGTGCAACAAAAGATCCTGGCCAGTCTTCGCCGCGATACTAAAATAAGTAGATCGTCTTTTATTTTTAAAGTACAATGTTCACTTTCGTAGCTTATTATACAGAGTGCATAAATTGTTATTTTTTCTTGCCAATCTTGTAGATTAAGTTTAAAGTTATGGTAGTGAAGTTCCTTTAGTTATTAAGTACATAACTTCAGCTGTTAGCCATCTGGTGTTGGTTTGACGAAGTTCCGGCTTTGTGCGGCTTCATCAGCACATCGTTTTAGCTGTTATGTAGTTTCAAACTCTATAAATGGCTACCGGTTTTGATAACTCCGCTATGGCATGTTCGTAACTACCTATAATACCTATTAAATTGTACGAGTCGGCCTCAAAAAGCTTTAGGAATCGGGTATTTTTTGTTTTATCCGTACATTAGTATAACTGTTTTTTCTATGTTCTCTGTTTAATTTGTAATTAGAATGATGAATATTAAATGATTACCTAAATTGTTTATCATATTGAATATCAAATTTACAATCCGATTTACATAGATACTGTCCGACTTTTAGGTATAATTACAAATGTAAAATATAAACATCTAGTTCTATTTCCTATTTATTCTGAAATTATTTGTAAATCGAAATTCTCACGTTATAGTGTTGAATATAAACTAGAGAATCAATTGTACCGTCGCCGCGTCGACTGGTGACGGAAGCATTCAAGTACTGCGTCCTACGGGACTTAAAAAGTTCACGGTACTACTAGCGAGTTCTAGTTCTCGAAACACTACGTAACTTGAACGTAGATGTAATAAATATTATATTTTTCTGTAGAATATGGAAAAAAAATCAGTGTAACGTCTCGTAGTTAAGATTTTCGCGAGGACAAGTTAAATACTGCACGGGTAGTCGAGAGTAGTACCTATAGGTCACGCCAATTACCACTGTAAGTGACGTGTCGCGGGTTCGATCCTCGTTTAGGACAAAGAATTCGTGCGATCAATAGAGTCTTGTTCTGATTCTGGGTATCTTTGTGCAATTTAATGTCTGTGGAGCTCCCCGTGATACAAGGATTAAATGTTTTAATGCAGGAGTCGTCTCAAAAAAAAATACATAAATAAATTAGGTTCCACAGCTACAATTACAAAAATTATTCATTTAAACAGAAAGTTATTAAGAAATAGTCAATGTTTGGCGTTTGTATATGGTTACCTCTGTGCAAAATGAGCAGTCTAAAAACATCTCTACATAGCTATAGTATTATCTATTCCAAAATTTGTTTAGAACCAAACCACCAGTACTTTATTAAAAAAGTTACAGCTAACAATGAAACTGTTAGAATTTGATCCCGAACTGTTGCCTAGTTGGCTAACAAGTACTCCGAACACTTGGAGGCTAATGCTAAGTATACACTGCGACACTCTTTATGTATGCAACAAATTTTACTTTGTAAACCTGAGTGAGGTGATGAGACGAACTGGAACCGGGCAAGACCTGGAATAAAGAAACAATAAACTTTAGGGAGCGGGAGGGAGAGCTGATAGATTTTACCTTGCAGTGAGACATCTATGGCTAAACATAGGTAACAACAACAAACGAAGCTGTGATAGCTTAGTGGCAAGACCGTAGGACTGCTAAGTCAGAGGTCTTGAGTTCGATCCCCACGGCGCGCATCGACTTTTCGAATGTTTGTGTGCATTTAAGAAATAAATATCACAGCTTCCGTGTTTCGGAAAGCACGTAAAAATGTGGGTCCTGCGCCTGATCTCTCTCCGGTCGTGTCGGATTACCGTCTCATCGGGCTATGAGAAGTAAAAGGAATAGAGAGTGCACCTGTGTTTGCGCACTCGCTTGTGCACTATAATATGTCCTGCGTAGCTGGCTGGTGTCATAGTAACACTGGCCGCCGTGACCGAAATCGGTCCGGACCGCTATTACTATTATTATGGCTAAACAAAGAACATAAATTCCCCATAAGATATCTGCCGTAACGTTACCATCAAAGATTACAATCCATCATAGCATTAAGCTCATACGATTGATCGACTTATGTGGTCCATCGCAACATCGAATAATCCATATTATCGGTCGATCACGTCCTGAATGATCAGTGAATTGGTGCTTTCACAGTACAAAGTGGAAAATAGTACACCTACCCCTACGTGGCTTTCAATATTTATGTATTCCACAGCTACAGAACTCCTGTATCCATCTCCAAAAAAGTGTACACCGGTTCTGTTCCATCGTGAGCAAAAATATACACAGCTTCGGCCACTGGTTTACGTAACTTTTAACGAACGTAAGGGATGACAAATGTTGAGGCAACCGCTTTTTTTGGTTCGACGCTCGTTAGTGCTACAATTTCATTTTGGTAAACACAAGGTGACGCAATCCGCTCAGGGGTCCTACTACTGCCGCTTAGAGAAAGACTGTTGCAGTTGTGGAAGCGAGATAGCACACTGCACGGCGTATAGTGGGATCTCTCTTCTTTAATTGCCATAGTATTACTTGATGGGGTGGTGGTAGTTTCCCTGTTCTTTTTACCGAACTAGTGGATGTTGTTATGTCCCGTTTATTGCTACTGATTGTGTATTGTTGCATATTTGTTATTTCGCAATAACAAGTCTTCGTCTAAATTATTGCTTTCGGAAATCTACAATTCGATGACATTTAAAATTATTTGCATGGTCATGAGCTACTAAGTTATGGTATCTAGGTTAATTTTTTTGCTAATTAACTGTTAATACACGACCTTAGCACATGATTACACTTGCTCAGTCTGTTCCAAAACATCCTATCTCATCATGAGATACATTTTTTGGAACCAGTTATTGAGGTATGTCATTGGCCTAAGGCCTCTAAAATAGGTTTATACAAAAATCTTGGCCAGTAACATTTCTTTTAAACAACTTATCTTTTTAAACATTCTATCGGTATTGATAAGTACAAAAATAAATAAAAAGCTCCGACGCGAAAACTAAATATAATACATTCCCCACTTTCAACCCCTATAACTTTTAAACGGCTCAACCGATTTTCATCAAACATGGCTGTCACACTCGCACATAATTCACCTTTCATACAAAAAAAAGGGAGTTATGATGGCACAGACAGACAGATACACAGACAGAAACGTCAAACTTTGCACCCCTCCTTTTGCGTCGGGGGTTAAAGAAGACCAAAAAGGTTCTGAACATGACGTAGTTTTACGTCCTAGGTCACATAGTTCTGTGACGTATCGTTCAGGGTCCTTATTCCCACGTCTCATTTCTGTACTGTATTTTATTTCGCGAAAGTGTTTAAATAATATCACCAGTTCGTAAGCTGTTATGTTTTGTTTGTTGAGTTAGTTGTTTATAAGTACATGTTTATGTTTATACAAAGTATTTAGACGCATGTTTATACCTATCTGAAGCTACATAGTACACACTATTAGGTGATATCGAACGTATTTTGTTTTATCATTTCGTCACAATTACATCATTACGAATCGTTAAAACTAGAGCTCTGCCACGTTTATTGTGACGAAAATAATTTTCATAAAATATTCTGACCTCTACACTATCATCATCATTCTTATTCAAATAATAATTATTTGAGGTCGGCGCAGCATGATTTCTTCTTTCACACGTTCTTATCTAACGTCACCTCACAAGTAACGTTACGTATGCTACTTAAAATAAAACAAAAACATATTTTATTCGATCACACATTTACAAGGTAAAAAATTTAAATACTTACTTGTGAATATTTTTTAGTTGTATTGTCACATAATTTAATAAAATAAAGGAAAATCTTAATTTAAACAGAGTTTAGTTGATGTTATTAAAAAGAACTAGCAGTCCTTTTGCCGTGGCCTCTCGACTTGGCGACCTGCGGGTGCCAGAAATAGCCAGACTTGCGGCGCTGTTCTCGTTGCCATGGCATCCTAGTAAGGCAGGGCTCTCAAAGTATAGAAAAATAACCGTCGAGCGAATAAAACAATGTAGTTTAATTAGGTTTTTAGTCTAAAGGAAAACGGGACCATTTGTGAAGAATTCAAAGAGAACAGACCAATTTTAATTCCAGTTTAAAAATTTAAACTATTAACAAAGCAGTCTTAAGGTCTACATAGTTTCGTTCTAGTAAAAACGACTTTAAGACGACCTACTTACAATGCCTGTACCATGAGCTTTTATATGTAGAAAGACTGATGCCTTTGTGGAAGTGAAACAGCAATTCTTCGCTCACAGCCGGTCATTCGCTTTTACAACTGCAAGATTTATATTTAAGACGTTATAGTACTTGGGGTGGTCTTTGCTTACGGATAGCTATACAAAATCTATTACAAACTAGTATAACGATAATCACAGCCTTATTCGTTGCACGAAACAGCACCAAGTTTCGTTGCCATTAGCCGATTAGTTCACTTCGGAGTCACAAGAAACTTACCTATTGTCGTTACCCAATCCTTACATGCAACACACACAGTTTTCAACCTTATTAAGAAGGTAATAAAGTTTTTGAGAAACGTTTTGAATTTGTAATTGCAAGATATGAAACACGTAAACTTTGGGCCGTGAAACCGCAAAACAGGTGTTTGTACTCAGCTAGGGTGTGAATTTGTCAGGTATTGATTACCATTCGACTATTTCTATTCTTGAATCAAACTTATATATAACTAACATAAACGCTATCGGCATTTTTTGCAATGAAAACGTGACAAAGGAAATTTTGCATTTAGAAAACGTTTTAATACGAATACTTCTGACAGACACATTTTAGACAGAGTTTGTATTCACGGCTGAGTAAGTAAATACAAATTTGATAAGGGGAGCATTTTTTAGTACTTCAAATAGCAAAAGATTAAGGATTGTTTTATTACACAAATTCCACCAAATTCCTTCCTCTTTGCAACGCTGTGTGAATGCTCACTGGTGCATTCATGAAATGTGCACCAGGGAACGATTTACGGTACTTAGTAGAACTGAAACAAATCTCCACTAACAAAATATTCATACTTCTCGGTAGTTGGTTGTGATCACAAAATAGCATGCATAAAAAGTGGTCTGCAGAATATTTATGAAATAATAACTTGGTAGAAAGAATACTAAAGCTTCCGTTAATGCCATTGCAAATAGGCGCTGAAAATGTAGATGAGGCCCGAATAAGTCACGGTTAAAAATAAAACTAAAACATTTATTAGTCTAACAAAAACTAACACCAAAAAATGGGCAATACTCGAACGAACAAAACACTATCACATAAATTCCTAATAGCCTGCAAATGTTATCCTGGCTATAAAAAAGTTCGTGCTAAATACATGTAACCAATACTGCGAAATGCCCATTTGTATGCAGCTACATATTCCCGTGCACATTAGCAAATACCATCAACACAGTCCGTTTAATACGGTATTACTACTCCGCGTATCAATTACACACTTTTCTATGACCTACTCTAAAATAATTCCATATAAAATATTCCCTAATGAACAGTGGGCTAAAAATATCGGCTGGATATTTCGAGGCTATGGTCATTGTTAGATATGGATCGGGCCGCGCGTTAGCAATACGTTTTTACGAGTGGCATTGGCCACGGTAACTGTTATTAGAATTGTTCCATAGTCCACGTATGTTTACTGGATGCACTTATGGGTTGCAATGCACACATTTTGATTTTGCTGGCCCAGTAAGATACGCTGGCTTTAGACCAGGTACGTTTGAATGTTTCGGGATTAGGATAATGTGGGCATTCTCTCTGTAAGTATTTAATTTTGGGAAATGTTATCACAAATTAAATATTATTTATTTAAATAATTTGACATTTATTGTTTAACACGCAAGACACATTACAATTTATTAATTACAATCATAATAACAGCTTACGTAAAGAAATAACCAAATACGTAGGTACATAAAGAACAATGTTTTACAAAAGAACACTCTATAAACAAAATATTCTAATAATACATATTTTTTTATAGAAACAAGTAGCGCAATATCCTCTTCATCAATTATTTACGAGCCTGAGACAGACACTTTAGCTAACAAATAGATTTACACGGATAAAATATTCTGTCGCTTTCTTTAAGTTTTTTCTTGGTTACTTTGGAAGAGATTTAAAAGTGATGCGGCTATATTATCTTCGAATCATAGCATTATATGCTTAAAGTGGTTTGCTTAAGTAATTCTGTGACCAGAAGTAGATAGACTGGAAAAAGAGGGAGCTCTTGTTTATAATTAATACAAGAAATTTCAAATATTGATAGCGTGCAGCAGATAAATATTATGAACCTTTCCAATGGTGAAAACGTAGTTGCGTAACATTTCGTGTGAAACTGAAATTAATATTCTGCAAATTTTAGAGTTCAATTCAGTCGCAGGTTGCCGACTCTATAATTAAAGTAGAGTTCAAAGAAAGATGGTTTATTTGAAAAAGGTAAAACTATGTATTAATATAAATTGAAGCCTGTTAAAAAAACAAATTCAGACATTTAATCCAGCCAATCCTGAACATCTTATTAAAAAAAAGCAAGTGCCTATTATGCCTGCACTGAACAACTTATTAAAAAAAGCAAGTGCCTATTATACCTGCTCAGATATATTTACAAAATTATAATTCACATTTCATCGTACATTTCAGGCGACCGCACGTATAATGCGAAACTGGTTTGCGTCGACACAGACACTTATCTACATAGGTACGAGTGTACGAGAGCTGATGAAATGTATTTCGCAGAGAGATCGCGGTCGTGTCGCCGGACCTAACCTGTAATGCGATTATTGGGTAACCGAAGCTTTTACCTTCAATTACTTTATTATATGCTAATATGGACACTGATTTTTACTGTTAATGTACTGGATTAATGAAGGCGGGGCTGGAGACCGGTGGACACGGTCTCGGTCACGGTTCACTGAAAAGGAAATATAGATAAGAAGCGTATAGAAGAGGAATCAATAAGAGGAAGCGATTGATGAGTGTGGATGAAGCTAAAGTGGCATGCCAGGATCGTAGCAAAAAGAAAGATGTGATCTCTGCCTACCCCCAAGGGAAAGAGGCGTGACGTTTATGTAAGTATAGAAGTGGAATTAATATCTGCTGTGATCGTCAAGTGCTCTAGGTTATCTAGGTATTCCTAGTAAGGTAAACTTCTCCTTTTTATCGTATAGTTACAACCTGGTGTCAGAGTTTTAAGGCTGCCCTTAGGCTTAACATACACTTGAAAGTTACTGAGGTGTGCTGGTTTTCTCAAGATGTAACAATGTAAGGTAATAGCCAAATCTAACAGATATTCAAGACACTGGTCAGATAGTCTCCCTTATGTGTCATGTTGTCTTTGTTATTGCCCAGTGAAATGACAAAGACGTTGTAACATCGTTGCGTCATAGGCTATAGTATGATCGCTTTACTCCTAATTACAAGGAGCATAAGGGTGCAGGATGTAGTTCAGAGTAGCTACATTTTAAACATGCACGCCTCTTTCCTTAATACACATTTGAGTATTATTTACGCGAATCATAATAATGTAGTACTAATTGCGAATCAATGCGAGGCCTATTTTCAGGTTCCAATTTGCTTATATTATCAACCATCATTAGTGTTATTAGCCTAAACCGCAGCTTGTGCAGGCTTTGCATTAAATACGTTGTGCTAGTCTGACCCAATACGCTAGTGCCTGGAAAACATGTTTTTAATGCCTTTAGTTCTTTATAAAATAAAAAAAAAGATTTACAGAGGAGTATGTCTTCATTATAGTATTGAAAGAAAAAATGCTGTCAAAATTCTTAGCCAAAAGCAACATATCATGCAGACATTCGGGTATTAAATGTATTGTAAGTTTTACATTGTTCATCAATAAAAACATAATAATACACACAAACCAAAAAAAAATGCATGCATTATGTAACACTACAACTTCAGTATTATACATACAATAGCTTAACACGATCGTTTCAATACGTCACAGCGATAGGTCTAACCACTTACATCATTTTAATTAGTTCAACAACACACCATCTGTTCGTCACTGCGACACACTCGCGACTGTATCTTGTCACGATGGCAGACATAACACCCATTTTAAGAGAACTTCTTACTGTATTATTATACTTTGCTACAACTAACGTGAAAACACACCCTAAAACCTTCAAATCCCAAATCACCTACCACTACAGGCACCTCAACTTAAAGCAAAATAAATATAAACATTAGCCAGATGAATCAGTGTCTCAGACTCGCTACAACGAAGTTCACTTATCTCTAACTTTCTCGGCGCATCAACTTCATGAATAACGCAAGCACAGTCGTTTGAGAGAATCAACATTTACTTTTTTATAGCTGAACGGCTTACATCGTACACTTCGAGTACTCATACTTGAGTTGATAGTCTTTTAGTTTGGTGTTTGTTGTTTGAAATTAAAAGTAATCGTTTTTAATTTTCCTTTCACATTTGCTACAATTCGATCGTGATACGTATGTATATCTCTGAGAACCTAAAGTAGAGTATAATACAAAGGATTTCTCGGTATAAATACATTTGGTTTTGCTTTCGATAATACAGTTTCAGTTCCAATAAATTGGGTATACTAATTAATAATGTATTACTGGGATATGCTTGCCATATCATGTAATACCTAGAGCCATGTAAGCCTAGAGCTTTCGAGATATTAGTTAACAAATAGCTTCATATTTCACTTGAAAATTTTCCTACTATGGACGTAAACATGCTGAAAAGAAGATGGTTATGGTAGCAGAGTCTTATCAATTGCAATCATGTCTCACTATTATTTAAAGTTTTGAAAAAAAAAAACTGCTACATTTTAAACTAAAATGATTCATTTGTTTTTTATAACAATATAAATATATGCCGCATATAACTCTCGTATTTTTTTGCCTTTCCCGCTGAAACTGCCTCCCATTGCGATCAAACCCGTCAATCCACTTTTCAAAGTCCATGAAAATGGAGTCTGACCATTCGAATCAACCAGTCGGTAACGTTTCAACGTAACTGGCCTTGCTTTGTCACCGCTGACAGGCACGTGATTTCTATTTTGTAAAATTGTACGAGTGCTTTGTATAGTATGGTGTAACTGTAATAGACAGGTTCGCAAATGCATTTCGATTGTGGATTGGAAATGTAGACGTCCTTTTAACGCGGATTTGAAAATGAAACTAAATAACGTAGTTAGCTTTCAAAAAAACCACCGGAATTTATCATGAAACATTATTAGCAAACTGCAATATGTTTCTATTTTAGTATTTTCTTGACAAAATTGCATGATTCCCCTTTATCAGGCGCGGGGTAAATACATATAACCAGGCTCTTTTTTAAGACCTAGTACTTAAATCCGATACTTACTTAAATTGTTTTCCTAATAATAATCATTTCAAACTTAATTATCCATGAACGTAATAGAACATACCTAAGTACTCCAACAATATCTAGTTGGAACTTTAAACGGTATTGTTTCATTCCATTAGGTATTGTTGAACCGAGAGCGTTTCATGTACTGCTAATTAACGGTAGACGATATCGCGAAAACACACGACACTGCCGGTCCGTGTCGTATCTGTGTTATGACGATAATTATGATTTATGAATAAATAAAACTTCTATAAAACACAAAATCTATCATATTATGTTAGTTAAAGATTACGTCCATATCTGGGAATGAACAGTATTTGTCAAGAAGATCAAGAAATTAAAAAAAGAACATCAAAAGGAAAATGTAAATTTTTCTAGCTGATATTTGTAGGTATAGATCTACTATAAATTTGCGACCTGATTGCAGTGCTTAAAAACTTAGAATTTAATGACCCTTATACGGTCCGATAAAGCAGAACGTTTAAGACAATCATTTTTAATTGTTTCAATGTCGGTGGCCAATTTATAAGTTACGTCTGAAAAAACTAAAATTAAAATCACCTTGCTCAAACATCCCTTCGTATCCCGAAAACGTTAAACAATTCAATGGAGCGTCGCCCCAGCTGTTAATTGGAGGCGTTTTAATGAATATCAATTGTCCACGATTTGCATCTGTCGCAATACATACATCATACAATGATCATACAATTGTTTTCCGGGGTCATACTCACAATTAACTGCAATATTCGAGCCATCGAAAATTGCTGGTAATTGTTTAATGGGTTCACTGAAATATTAATAATGGCATCCTCTATCAGTCCTTTTGCAGCGCCTCTTTGTAAAGAAATTGGCATTTAAGTACATTATAATATGCAGGTTTTTAATTCGATTTATGTTAATACCTTGTAGGTAGCAGTATTAATTGGTAAGACTCGTTTATGATAATGATGACAAGTCAATAATAAATATTTTTATAGACATACTAAAACTTAATATAGCCGTATGCTAAAACAACACGTAATTCAGTGACGTTCTTAAATGATCTTTTTGTCTCTATATACCACTTGGCAATGATAAAGACAGCATGACAACTAATGATAGAAAGATGTCTGTACCTACTCTTTCTTGTTTAAACGGATTAATCAAGTTGAATTTGGTATGGAGTTAGCTGATACCCTGCAATAACACAAGTTGCTTCGTACTTGACGTAAAGGGATCCACGTGGGCAAAGCCGCGGGAGAATGTTAGTAATCTATAAATTTAATACACATTTAGAAATCTATAAGTTTATTACACAAGTTAGAAATTCAAAACTAAAATCATATTTCAAATACAAACGTCAATCAATTTAAAAAGATATTGTTAGGATATTTATTGAAGGGCTTTCGATCTCAACGACATAAGATGTTCTCGTACTTATATTCTGTATTACTCTTAGAAACGTCTGGCCTTTAGGTCACCTTGACCCTTATATCATGCCCTTTTTATACGGTCAGCAAAGATACAGTTAACATAAGCCATAATATGAACATAGTAAAAAAATGTTAAGTAAATGATATAGTGATGGAGTGTTTCTTTCCCTTTTCAGTTTGTAATCTTAATATGCCTTAATTATTTATAGTATCCTACTGCACTTATACAATAAAAATTGTACCTTTCAATGCGCCTCAAAAAAGGCACATACAAATAGCAAACGATGTTTAAATAAAAGCTCATTTATTATTCATAATCTCATTGTTTAAAATTAAAATAGCCATTCAATTGGATTGTGTATAAAAGTTTGGCAGTAATTGTGACCTATTGTTAATTTACGGCAATACGTAAACACAAATCACATTGTCAATGTCTATAATTATCGGCTTTTGTTTAATTTATATCAACAAGATCAACAAATAAATATTATTTGTGATTGTTAAAAATGAATCCTGCTTTGTCCTCTTTTCAATTCGATTATTTTAATGGAAACTCTATTTTTACCGTAAGAGTGACCGCGACCCTGGCACTCAAAAGGTTCCAGGAGGAACATAGTGGGTTTTAGTGTGTAAAAGTCTGACACTCCGGCCTCCCGCTACACCCACAGCGGGTGAGGTCACTTGATGATTTCTCACGAAAAAAAAACGTATCTGTCAAAAACAGTGAAAATAATAATTAATCCTCCAAGAAAGCACCTTGGAGGGTTAATTATTTTGCAGCTGTCAAAGAGAGTCATTGCTCTGCGCCGTGGTGTATGCTGTCTTGCATTTACCGCTCCGATAGTTTCTAGTAGGTGTTGGACTCGTGTTCCGCAAAATCTTTAAGTAAACGAGTGACATAAATCAACTATCCATGCTCTTGATTATTACCAACTTAGCAAAACATCTTTATTAATTTATCAAAATTAAATCAAAGAGAGTTTAAGAATAAAGTTTCTGCAAAAATCTTTTCTCAAACACTATTTTTAGTCTAATCTAAATGTAGCAATTTTACAGAATACCTGTGTCACGTAGTTTATTACAAAAGATTGTACATCATAAAGCTTAAAGCCAGCTTTATTAAATATTTGAAGACTTTATTAAAATACTTCTATGTATAAAGAACGTCTGACACGAACTTAAAAAGAGATTGTAGCGTTTGTTCTTGCAGGTATTGACCTTAAGATACCTTTTATCTTTTTTAATGAAACTGTAAGTACTTAGAGACTGACTGAAGACTTTACTGCACCGCAAGAAAGATTGCTATATTGAATTCGAAGCTTATTGTGAAGTTGTCTCCTATCATAGGAGACTTTGGAAGAGGTCATTTCGACGGGTCCTACGTAGACTAGTACAAGTGCAAAAATGCAACTTTTCAAGAGAGCGGTTTAAAGGTTCAAAAGCTTGTAACTTTGTCGTAAATCAATAAAAACACTTGAAATTTTAGTATGTTATATTTTGATATTTAAGAAATAAGACTGCATTATTGGTTTTTCTTCTTTTTTTATACTTTGGAAAATAGGTTGACTTGCATTGATGTAGCTTGTTTTTTTTACTACAGTGGAACCTATACACTGATACAAGTGGCCACTTATACCAGTATACAGTGTACCTACTTATACTTATAATAAAGGAAATCTGAAGAATTTTACTCTTTAAACATAGTATTTCCGTGTTATTGACCAATATGAGGTTATTATATTAAAAATAATATCTACTTTTATCTACTTTTCTCGACTTTTTAACACTTACAACAGTTTACTCAGTACTGGAAAGCTACTTGCAACAGTTTGCTGTATTATTATTAACTGTAAATATTTAAATTAGTGTGGCAAGAAGTTAAATAAAACATTTAAAAAACAAAATAACACTTTATTATTAGATAGTAGCATTCTTAATAATGAAAAATAAAATCATTGGCCTTGCAATCTTAAAAATAATAAAACAAAAAAATGTAATCTTCTTATTTGGAGAAAAAAAAGGTTTCATTTTTAAAGAGGTTTTCTTACGATAATACCTAATTGTTTTTTTTTATTTTTAAGACTGGCTTGTCTTGAATTTCATGTCATTTCTCTTATAAATAGCATTTCCACTATTTTTTTACGTACGTTACGTCTGTTCAGTTACGTCCACTAGTTTTTGTACGTTGATGTTTCTAATTTATTTCTCCCTTTGCAGATCCGCTAAAAAGGTATTTTAAAGAAATTAGTATAACCTTTGTGCAACTCTTTTCGAACTATGTGCTTCTATTAAGTGTATAGTTTTGTACATAACTTGTTAAATGTATAAAAAAGTAACACAACCCCTAAAACAGGGCAATGAGACCTTAGAGTCTAAATCAGATGATGGAAAATTCATTACATTTTTACAACTTGTATTAAATGGTGATTTGTGTCACCCTTCATACGAATGCCTTATCACATCACCACATTCGTCATACTTGTTTAAATATGCATATTATACATTTGAAAATATCCTGCTAATATAGTTAACGCGAAAGTTGCATAAGTATGGATTGGATATGTGTGACTCTTTGACGCTCAAACGACTTAACCAATTTTGAAGAAATTTCGTATCGAGTTAGCTGACAACCTGGATTAAAACATAGACTTTTAACCGACTGCGTCAGAGGAGGGCAATGTTTTGCAGTTATAACCGATACTCGTGCGGTCGAAGTTGCAGGCGACCACTGAGTCCTTTATAAGTTTAATTTGAATGTCTTTTGTATTACTATACTTAAGTTTTGATTGAACTTAATTGTTTTTTCAATACTACAACTTTACCAAAATAAACTGAGGTTGCAAATATTGTTATATCGTTTACCTCTGAAATATTTCTACACCTTTACAAAAGATGTACCTGGGTACATAAAAAAAATTGACTCGTCAGTTATCAAGTAGCAAAATTTGGTAACTCCTTACGTTAATTGCTGCAAAAAATATATTAAAAGTAGTATCGCTATTTATTCTATTAGTAAATAGATATTATTATTAAAATAATGTAGGTTACGTCAGATAACAATGTCAAGAAAATAAAACAAAGTCACATGTGACTTTGTATACTACTACTTTGTAGTCCTACTGATATAAGTGTAAAATTTATTGAAAGTAAAAAATAATAATTAAAAAAAAACAAAAAACCCGACTGTAAAAAAACAACCACTAACTAAAAAGGGAAAAACAAACTCTATAATTTAGTGTGAAGAGTATGCAGTACACCGTGCGTCTACATTTTATAATTTACCTATACGTAAAAAAATAATTCAGGCGGAACAAACAAATCTACAAGCAGTACAATCTGTATCTTGCATTAGGCGAACATTAATTAAACCCTTTTGTAGAAATATTAGTACTGTCAATTAAGTCAAAAAAAAAAAATCAAAAGGTTTTTATTTCGAGTAGGCCTTCTCAGGCACTTTCAAAACGTTACTGACTCTAGTTGCGCGGTTCCAAAATGTCATTCTTATGGTATGGTTCTTATGGTGGAAAGTAATTTGTTTGTACATTTTTAACGCATAAATTTATTAATAATTGACCTCGTGAGCCCTTAATTGTTGTGAATTCTCACCACTACTTACTCAAAGCAAACAAAACTTGTTAAATATGTAAAAAAGTAACACAACCCCTAAAAACAGGGCACGGAATAGTTTGAATACGTTGGCAGTTAACGCAGTTATACCAGTGTTAACGTGCTCCCGACTCCGTCGCAGCGCGTATACTGGAGTAAATGGCACTTGCGCGTACGTCACGCAGCGCACGCGACTACCTACACTGGTGCAAGTGACTTACATCAGTGTAGATGGTCGTGTGGCCGAAAATCATGTCACTTATATTAGTTTACAAGTTTGTATCTCTGAAATTACTGAATAAAATAATGTAATTTTTACAGGACATAAAGTTAAGGTAATTTTAAGGCTTTTGGTGCAAAAAAACGTATTTTGGTGTTTTGCGGGTTACACCACTATACGTAGGACCCGTCGATTTATTGTTTCATGAAATACATTGACTAGTTCGTTTTAATGTTTACAAAACTTATGATTGAAAACCAGCAATCTATTATGTTTATGTTATTATTACACACCATACCAGAATAACATTTTTAAGAAGGCAATATCTAGTTTGACAGGCCTGTTGGTCTAGTTGTTAGTAGCTCTGAGTGCTATACCAAAGGTCGTAGGTTTGATTCCCACCCAGGGCAAATGTTTGTGAAATGAGCACGATTTATCTATGATAAGTATGTATTTAGAAGTATATCAGTATGTTTATCAGTGGTCTAGTACTCATTACTCTTGTATACTTAATTTGACACTAGATAGCGTTGCGTAAATGTTGAGGAATATTATATCAATTTCCAGTATTTTTTCATACTACATATTATTCTTAGTACAATTTCATCACTTTAATCTTAAACTAGAGATCCGTAAAGCGTTTAATGATCCCGCAATGATATTCCTGTGTAGCAAATGTCGGTTATTACGTAAATGAATGAGCCCATCGCTTATATAGCCTCATTTGTTTTCCATACTGATATTATATTAATGCCAGCTCCACAGATGTTTGGAGTTTCAGTGCCAAAGCGTTACTGTTCAAGTTATATTTGTTTTTTTTAACTGGTTGTAATACATTGTGTGTTTTAGTATGTTGTTTAAAAGTTGATTTTATACTCTAGGTTTATATTTTTTTACTGTTCATAATTTTAAAACGTCTTAACATATATTGACGTGTGTATTGTCTAATAAATTTAAATAACTAAATGTAACCAAATTGATTTATTCACAAAGTTTCTTCAAACTAAAAGGTTCGTGTTTGTGTGAAAATTGAACCTATTTCTAAGATTTTCAAAATGATTATTAACTATATAACATTATTCCTTTTTACACACAACATACCTCATAACTCTCAGTGAAATAATAAAAATACATACACTTTTAGGTCAATTAACGCCCGCTCGGAGCCAGATAGAGCGGGTCTTAAGCGCCCAGACCCAGATAAGACCCACCCATTATTTTTCTCATTAGTCCGAGCCCCAAGATAACACTGCCTATTACCCGGCGATGTAGAGGTGTGAATTGCTTGACTAATCTTTTCCTTTATTGCTTCAGATTAAAAGATAACACTTATAATAGAGTCTGTCTTATTTTTTCTCGCATGGGTTCGTAATGATTTATTACTGAGAGGATTGTTGGGAGCCTTTATCATCGAGCGCTTCTTAAAAGAGTTGGGAAACGAAGTGAGATTTATTATGGGGTCTTATATTTGATGCGAATTTAGTATTTTTTAACCGATTTCAAATAAGGAGGAGGTTCTCAATTCGTCGGAATCTTTTTTTTTATGTATGTTCATCGATTACTCCGTCAATTCTGGACCGATTTCGAAAATTATTTTTTTGTAAGTTTTTCTTCGCTCATAGATTGTTTTAAATAAGCTGAAATTTTGAGACTTCTGTTATGTCAGGGATAATGTTTTACGAATATCATCTCTTAATTTCTACACTATTATTCATTGTAGATGACTCAGGGTTTCTGACGTCTATTGTGAGACCGCTTTTCGTTAGTTAGGCGGACTTACGTATAAGCCGCTAGAGCTCTTTATATTTCTCCTATACCCTAGAATTTAAGGATTTCAAAGCCATCAAATGGAATTTTATTAGTATTTTTATGAGATAGTAGTAAATATTAGATCGCTTAATCATTTTGTGAACATTTACGAGTAGAATAAAATAATTTATTTATTTATTATTAAATGACCTTTAAACAAGCCACTTAACTTTCCTATGCCTGTTATTTGCAATTAAACATTTTGAACCGAATGTGGTGAATACCTTTTAATTAATTAAACGAATTATTTCTAGTTGTGTAATCATTGCTCACGTATGCTGGCATTTCAGATTTAAATGATCCTTTGGAACGTAAAAGCATTAATTAATATACGGAACAAAAATAAATTTTCAGGAGGTTTAGCGGGTTCGGGCTCATGAGTAGCTTTGCAGCAACTAGACTAAGGCTGGTCTTTCACGAGTGACTTCAACTGCAATAATTTGTTGTCTCGAGCATTTCGATGAAACAAAATGCGAGCGGGCGCTAATTTCTAGTGACTAGACGAGCCAATGGGTAATAGCGCGAAAGATGTTGATAGCTCTCTCAAGAAGTTCGTATATGCCTACCGTTGAATGTCTAACTAAAATGCGGTGATTTGTTTCTCAGGACGCAAGAGACGATCAGTCTATGCAGTTGTCGCTTGAATCAGTCGATACTGTCGGCTTCATGTATGGTTTGCTCTGTAAGTTGAAAAAGCATTGTTAATTTTCCTGCGTATCTTAAGTGAAAAGCTTTACAAGATTACCAATTTTGTTGCAAGTATTAGATCAAAATTACGTCACTGATAATTTTGATATGCTGAGAACGACTTTACTAACGTCTATGAGAGATAGATAATTTATTTGAAACATATTTTCTGTTTTGACCTAGAACCATCCACCGCACCAAAACTTAAAATTCAAGACTTGTGATTGTATTATTTCAAGAAAATTCTATGTCATCCGGCTCGCGCTTGCTGGGGTATCACGTGCAGGATTGGCAAAGTTTAATACTGTGGCTCCTATTACTTTATCTCTTTACATTGGTAGCGTAATAAAAACTTCTTGTTTCAAAGATACACTTAAGTAATTGATATATGGACCTCCTTAATGTCTACTAGTGACATTACGCATACAGAAAACAAAAGTCGATCGAGCTATGGACTTGCTTGTTTCTAACTGGCCAGTAGTAATGGTACCCATCGAAACAAATAGAAAAAGTATGTAAAGCATACTCGCTCGAGCTGCAAGCCTCGCTCATCACTAAGCTCACGCCCACAGCATCAATGGACCTTTGTTCGCATCACAGCGGATGAATATTTGAAGCCACCACTCAAATTCAGTTCGACCACATGCGTGCCAAGCTTTATTGCCCACTGTTTGTACATATGCCGTGTTTTTACGGGCTAAGGGGATAAAATGAGGAAGTGTATTTTACGTGTGTATGTTATATCATGCACACGTACATGTCGAAATAAGTTTAAGCTTTATACACGAATTTTATTATTGTGGAAATGTTTTGGAGTTGTCATCCGGACACGCGATGTTATATCTATACCTACTCGTACACCGATGACATTACTGCAATATTAATAAAAGCGGAAATAAAATCGACATCAAATACAGCTTTGTAAATGCCATTGCTATATTCAAGCAGGCTGTTAATAAAATATTTGAGAGAAGTCTACAACGTCAAAATGATAAATTTTCAGGCTGGAGCATAATCGTAAAGTATAATATTTGAAGGCACTTTAATTTTCTTCGACCGCTAAGCTTACACTGAGTTTTATTGCTTTGAATAAATGTAGGTACCGATGTACCTAGTTATAGCTTCAATGATGAAACTGTACTTGAATACTAATGCACAACTTAACAAAATTGGGGTAAGAAATTGTCTGAGTTGTTGGTGGTTAAATATTAATTTTAGGATTCGGACAAGGGAGTTATCAATTATGTTATATTTTTTAACTGACTTCTAAAAAAGAACTGAAAACCTCCTGTCCTCAATTATTCTGATTTGAAAAAAAAAATGTTGGAAAGTAAGTTAAGTATACTACCATAGAATTTGAAAGCGTGTCCAGAACAATAGAAAGCTCACCCTATACTTCTAGTTTATTACCCACAACTCACCCAAACCTATAGCCTTCATATCACAGGACCCAGAATCTTCAAAACTTTCCTTATAACTTCTAAGGAGGAGGCAAAAAATGTGGGTTAAGTCCATTTATCACTATTAACACGGCGAGCAGACTAGTTCACAAATAAGAGCTTTATCCTCCGCCTGATAGTTCCTAACGAGGACCGGTCCTTAGGCGGCGTTCACACTGATAAAGGACCATATGATGTGAGTCTTACTACGTGACCTATATCTATGAAAAGATAAATAAAGTTTAGGGTTGTCGCTGCTTTATTTAGAACTCCTAGGAATACAGGAAAATTATGTGAAATTAATAATTAGTATCTATCCCGTATAATACAAAAGAGACAAACTCAAGAAAGGTCTGGTGCGATTTTTAATAATGTAGGTACCCGATTATAGGTTATATATTTTTTAATAACTAAATTGAGACGAGTCACGGAAGTTACTGCAACCCATGAAAATAGTTCAAATTCAATAAGTGAAGTTAAAATAAATTAATTTGTTTCATTAGGTTTGGTGTTAGGAGACACCTATTTATGTATTTCTCTACAATGAGGTAAATACAAGTGATAATAAAATATGTTATGTATGAGCTAGAACAAAGACAAAGCTGCCAACAGTGACACGGAAAACCTTCTTACGATAATAACATAACAAGTAGTTCAGAATACTCGTATGCGCGTATCATGCGATACATTTTAACCTAATAAAACAAACGAATTATCATTTAATATCTGGATGTAAACGGCACAACTTAAATTTTATTTTTGATGATTAAAAAAAAACCATGCTGACCATATGATATCATCGCCATCATTTACTTATCCTAACATTTCATACATTTTCCTCTATACATCGGTTTTTGACCTCAAGGGATGCTAATAATATCATTTGAAATTCAACTCACTCTATAAAAGTGGGACAAGATCATTTATTACAATTTTCTGTCCGAATTCGGTTGACCGGCCATAAATCCTGAGTAAACACATTATTTCTTTTCATGTCGTCTTTTTCTTATACACTTGAGTGTCCTTCGTCATAACCTTGCTTACTTGAAGCTGTGAAGAGGCTGTCATAACTTTTATAGAGACTTACTTTAGTATGTCTAGATAAGGCTGTTAAATAGGTAGGCTTTTTATGTCGACAGTATCGTGCATTACTTACTGATTGGGGACGTTCTAAGAGGCAAATATGCTATGGAAATTATTGTTATCTAAATATCAGTATTTAATGACCTGTGCCTCTGTCAAGCCACTGCAGAAGATATAAATGGGCGTATTAACGTCTCGCATCCACAACGAATACTGTCCTGCGTCATGAGCTTTAACCAGCTATTGCCGATAGCAGAAAAGCAGTTCCTGATAGGTATGTATCCATCATTGTTACTCTGCTTATTGCTTCCCCCACATGCTAATTAAGATTATTTTTTAAAACAATGTAATTATTTTTATTTGCAAGTCTGTCTACACCTCAAGAGTCCCTCATCATCTTTAATCGCTGTCGACAGCTCTGCGCTAATGAGAAAAATAATGATGAGCCACAGACTCAAAGCCTGCTTTAATCAACACCTACCAACAGCTCACGGTCCCTTTTAGTAGGTATCTTTTTTTGGCTCTAGGCACGGAAAATTGTGTAATTAAATTATGTGGCAATTTTATGCATTACGTAATACTGTGGCCCTTGGATTACGGAGGTCTGTTAATCGCTAGCGCTTCCTTTATTATGTAACTGGGTTTGTTGTTATAACAATTTATAATAGTCTCGTATTCAGTGGAGCTGTTTATATTAAGGCTTTGTTTTTTCTTGTTTTCAGGCACAAAATGTTGCTAGCGGTGTGGTGTGTAGCGGTATTTGTTAAGGACTAGATTTGTGTAAGGGTAACTTTTTCTACGAACCTTTTCTCAAGTCGAGCCTACGCTTGCCTACTGAATTCACCCGAATTTAGCACAACATCAGATTTCAGGAATCCTTGTGATGAGATTATTTAATTGAATCGCACAAACATTGAAATATGTTTCAGTGAAACTACATTTTTCAGCGAATTATTTCATACCAGACAGGCCTCAAAAAACCCACATTGAACAAACTTTCCGAAACAGCGGTTATGTGGTTACGTATGAAAGTTTGCGATAAATATAACAAATAGCTAAGTTTACCTGTAATTTTCACGTTCATAAATCAGATTTGTCCAGATTATTGCCTAACGGGTGTAGACAAATTGGGTATCATTAGATTTATTAAGGCTGCCAGAAATATATCTGTTGAAATAGATCGAAGTTATTGAAGGAAAAAACGTTTAAGTACTTATATTATGTCAAATAAATTGCTATCACTTTTCACTAATAGAATTGAGAACAATCAAATGTCACTTTAAGAAATCATTTCTTCCTTCTTTTTATGAAAATACCTTGTAAGGAAGAGCAATTGTTTTTATCGACTCTCGTACTAGATTAGAGTGGGCGTCTAATGTTTCACTCACAATGAAGCTGTGATAGTCAAGTAGTAAGACCGCAGGGCTACCAAGTCAAAGGTCTCGAGTTCGATTCCCATGGCGCGGACCAACTTTTCTTTTTATAATCTTTAAATTTCACAGCTTCCGTGTTTTGGAAGGCACGGGAAATATATGCCCTGCACCTGATCTGTCTCCAATAATGTCGGAGTCATGACCCAGTCTATTTACCCATTCTTGTAATACAAACAATCGTAATAATAATTTTCTCATACAAATTTCAATTTCAATCCAATGATCTGCTTTTATTCGATATTGCTTCACGTGAATTACTGTTTTGATATCGCGCATTTCGTGATTGCGTTAATTCGTTAATAAGTGAATCGGGATTGTATTCGCTATTGCGTATTATCTATACTTCTTCCTGAACTAGGTAGTAGGCAATCCGTTCAATTGATACCGCATAATTATCGAAATGATTTTGCTTTGGCAGTATTATGCAGACGATATATAATATATGGTAGAGTTTCGTAGGTACGTTTAGCAAATAGACTCTTACTATTAACTTATATGTGAATCAACGCATAAAACCTTTATTATAGGTGGGAGAATTTTGTATCTCATAAAAATACAGATAATAACCTTCTTGCACAATATTCTAGCAACCCAAATAAAGGGTTAGTTAAGTAAGCTCTCTGTATTATGTTTCGAGTTTACATCTATAAAAGTTATTTACAAAAACCTAAGATGTTTATATTCAATTACAGACGAGTACTTTTAAAGCGGTGGAAGCTCTCAAAAACCCTCTTTCTAAGAGCCCCAATATTTATACCTAGCACCGTTTTAGTGAACATTATCTTTTGTTACACAAAAAGATTAGACATTTTCGGCCTTTCTTATTCTTTTATAACAAAGGTAAAGGTAAAAATATCGAGTAAAATAAGATAATGTGTACCTTTGCCCCATCTGAGCTCTTGACTCGGCATCCAGAGACCTTTGACTTAGGTGCTACGGCGTAAGGTACGAACTTTTACGAGTTGATTTTTTTTATGTCTGACTTTGAAAGGTATAAAGTTATTGGATGGCATTAAGTTACTAAATGATCAGATTAAGTAGTTAGCGGTCAATTTTAGGTTGATTGAGTGTAAAACTTGTTATTAACAATAAGCTTGTTTTATGTATTTAGACATACTATGGGTAATATTTTCTTTGCCTTGAATATTGGTATGGGTTACACACAGCATCATGTGTGTCATCATACATCAGCACAACTATAAATCATTATTCATCATAAACGTATATTTGAAGATCGCTATATTTGTTACACATACTTACAATCAAATCTAATTTTAAGTAATTTGTAATCTTATGACACCAAATCCAGCCTATTAACAAATCGGTATCGAACAATCAACTACCAGGCGCTCATAAACGATACACAGTCGTTCACATCACAACTTACGGCAGCCCTTAAAACCAAGCAGGCGTAGGACTACGACCTCCCGAATCCCGACTCTAAATCTCGTAAAAAGGATTTGCTCCGTTGTATTCGACGCCGATTTACCGCAATACACCGTCGTATATAATTCAAACGTGTTTAGTTTCGGAGGTTAACGTGGTAATGGCACACTTTTAAAGAAACGCGTGACTTTTGTTTTTTTTTTCTTTTAAGGTTATTTTTAGACGTGTTGCTTGTGACAATGGCTTGCGTGAGGCGATTTAAAGAGTGTATGACCTTAGTTTTAATATTGATTTTCTTAAGTATTTTTTTAAGTTGAAATGAGTCATAATTATATTTTTTTTAAATCGATAGCTCATAAACTGAACCGTAAGAAGAAACTATACAGGTTGTACATTTTAATCTAAAACTAATAAATAAAACTCAACTTTTACCAATAAATATATTATTCAACTTGAATATTCTAGTCTGTCGATGTGGAATATGTATGCATCACTAGTCATACGATATTCAAAGCTAATACATTATCACTAATACTCTGTCAGACACGGCTTGGCGTCAAATCCTAGTGCTATTATTTACCCTGTCACTACCAACGCAGAATAAAAATCAAATATCAAATGTTGATTTATACTCAGTTTATCTCTAAAATTGAAACAAATAACGCAGATTCATTTGTAAGTGAAATATATTTTTTAAAAGCGTGTTGATATAAAAATATAAAAACAAAAGTGCTTTGAACTCATAAATTTTATGTAATGAGTGTGAGGTTTAACATGTTTTGTCTGTACAACGAAAATCTTTTTACCTTTTGTAAGTAGGAGTAATATGTAATGATTACTGCAACTCCTGTGCCTGTACCATAAGTTCTTAAAGTAGGACTGTTGTTATTGTGGGAGCGAGATAGAGCATTATACTGAACGTAACGTCATTTCTCTTCACACACTTTGACACATTCTTTTTTTAAGAGATCGTAATAAGCGCAACGTGGCCGTGTGAAGAAATGTGACGTCATCTTCATTTTTCGTTGAGAGAAAGAATAATGACTATTGAGAAAGTATTGTCTTCGGACAGAAATAATAAGGGTAAAAAATATTATAGTAAGTAAGAGAATTTGAAATTCCATAATAATATCAAAAAACTCACGTGTATGTACTCAAAATATGTTCTTTGCATATTTACTGCCGCGTAAAATAAATCAAAAACGTCGTTTTAGTAAGTAGAATCCCACCCAAAACATAAATGTAAAAGGCTGCCAAGTTCGATAATATGAGAATGATTCTCCTATAAAAGAAGTGAGATCTGAATAAGTACCAAGTTCTATACCTACACATACCTCAGTTAAAAATAGTTACAGGAATGCCCACTTGGCAAGTTTTCACACACCTTGTTATGAACCTACTAAACGCAATGAGTCAAGTATATAATTTTCTAAAGTAAATTAAATACTAAAATTACATAATTATAAAATTGCCAAGTGTGCATTCCTGTAACTATTTTTAACTGAGGTATGTGTAGGTATAGAACTTGGTACTTATTCAGATCTCACTTCTTTTATAGGAGAATCATTCTCATATTATCGAACTTGGCAGCCTTTTACATTTATGTTTTGGGTGGGATTTCATTTATTTTTGTAAGGTTGTATAATTCATTTTTTTTCCTATGATTAAGTTAGTTAAGGAAAGTCTCATTTACTGACGAGTGGCTAAGTAAAATATCCGAATCCGAATGCTTTGCACGCCGTATGTGGTCGCGGGTTTGATTCCCGCGACAGACATACACAGTTTGTCATGTGTCGGTCGCATTTATCAATAATCTATATGAGTATACATAATTACTTATTATTTATTCATTTTCACTCTATACTTGGATCAAAGTTACACATTCGTTATTTTCGAAAGTGACTCACTCTTGGCCGTTTTCAGATTTTTACTTTACTTTGACTAAATACAAACCCTCGTACCGATTTTCAGGTCGGTACGACCATTCTAAGATATATTATATAAATATAAATAAATTTAGTTCGTTTTAGTTCCTTAGGGGTATAAATTTACACCGGGTATAAATTTACACTTTCATTATTTTCGAAACTGACTCACACTTGACCACTTTCAGATTTTTCCCTTTACCTTGACCTAAAGACCTACCTCCATGCCAAATTTCAAGTCAATACGACCTTTGGAAGTGGTCTAGGTTTTTGATGAGTGAGTGAGTGAGTCAGTCAGTGAGTGTATAGTAAAAATAGCGATTTTCTGACGTCAATATCTCAAGACCTACAATAGGTATATTAATGAAATTTTGTATTTTAGATAAGTAAGGGGGTCTCAACAGATACTAGAAATTTGATATGCGTAAGTAAAATAGATTTTGAGTTATAGGGGGGTCGAAATTGGCCCGAAATGGTTCGTGTAATATAACCCACGGCCGGTGTGTCGCTTTTTCGCTCGAACTTGGCGGACACACTGCCGTGTGTCTAGATTAGCATTCATTTATTTCTACCTATCCATACACACTAGTATTTTTATAGGAGGGAGTATTTAGAAATACTAGTTAGTTTTTTCAAGGATTTTCATGTAGAGATTTTTCGCAAATTGTAACTATTCTGACAAAGAATATTATTACAATACGTTACAAAAATGTATAACAAAATGAGCCTTCTCACAAACACCTATCGAACTTCGATTCAGTTAATTTTCCCTTTAACTATGACAAGCGAAAGTTTAAACACGATTCGCGGATTAGCGGCGAGATGAAACGCCATCGGTTCACAACCTCCAAAGCTTGTGGTTTAAACTAGTAAGTTTGTAATTGATTAATTTCTATTGTGTTGTGTTGATGAATAATGGATGTAAACAATTCACTGAGGGTTTTAGGGTTACAACATGTATTTGTTACAGAAGCAAATCAAATTGTGTTTTTTGTAATACGTAGTTTTGGATAATAAAACGGGAATGTTTATTAGGTCGACGTTTAGACCAAGTAGCACTAAAACGTGGTCACAAAATGACTGACATACTAATTTTCGTCTTTTTAATAATATATGAACATTGAATGCTTTATTTGCTCTTTTAAATGTATGAACTGAAAGCACTGAATGAAGAAACAATGAATGAAGTGTGTTTATCACCAAAGTCAACCTAATACTTTGACATTAAATAAGACAGTTACAGGCTGCTATATCAATAAGGCTTACTAGTTGTGTTCTATCATATCATTTGGTGTAAAACCGATACTTTTTAAAGTCAATTTTCCGTACAATCTCCAGATTCTATCGGCTATAACGTGATTCTCTGGAGATATCGTCCGAGCCATTCAATCGAGATCTACGAAACTATCTTGAAGATTTCGGACCAATCTAACGCTGCTATAAATAAAATAACATTGCGTATGTAGTTAACTTTGTATCATTCCTACTATTGTCTATCTCGTACAGTAAAACGCTTTAACAAAGTGTCTATATGTACCTTATCTTTAAAACAAATGACTAAATTGAACATTACGGCTTTGAAATAAAAGTGATTTCAAAATTAATGTGGTAATTAATATTCACTTCTTTTGAAGAAGCTCATGAAGACTGGTAATTTGTGGTTGATAAAATCGAAAACAATCTCAAATCGATAGTTTTAGAAATAACATTGCCAAAAGAGTAGGTCAAAACCGAGACGTACAAGGAGGTTCAAGAGTTAGCACGAAGTATAGAGATGGAGGGAGTTGCACTGACAAATTTGACTATAACCTGTAATACTATAATGGCTGTTGTAACCAATTTAAAAAAGTACACAGTAACATATACATAGTATTCGACACACTCAGACATACCAGAAATAGTCTTACACTATCAAATAAGCTAGTTCCTCGTTAAATCACTGTCAACTTCAACGCCATTTTTCTTCTACCGTATCGTCAATAAGCTGCAGACAATTTCGCGTAGCAACGTCTACATTACTGTATTTATTTAGATAGTGGCTCGAGTCGAGACGGCGACGCCCCGTAATGGATTTCTGACGTTGAAATAAATGATAGATCGCCGCCACACGATGCATTACCTGTAGACAAGTAGGTGTGCTATGAATTTGATAAGAAGGACTTTATTTAATTGTGGTCTGCTTTTATGATACCTGCTAATAATTAAACAAATTTTTGGCGATGACAGTCAAAAATATAATTAAAATATTAGATAGGTAGTGTCTATTTAACGAATAATTTTTCAGGTAGATAAGAAATTAGTTGAAATTGTAATTTTTAAACTGAGTTTTAATTGATACTGAGTTTTAATATTCATAAGTTTTAATATACTTAAGTAGTATAATGAAGAAAGTATCTATATGAAAATTTGAGAGATGTAGACACAGTGTGGCGGTGCTTTTAACAGAATCGATTCAAAATTATCAGTATAACACTACTAAGATTAAATATATAAATCACTTATCCAAATATTTGTACATAATGTATACGATTTGCCATAGTAATAAATATTCTTTACACACTTTCTAGTGTTAAGTCACCCTCTCAACAATTTCAAAAAGAGTCAAATAAAATCGAATTCAAGACCAAGCTACCTCTAGAAATTCCTAGCTCTACTCCCGTCCCATATAACAAAATGATCGGTATCCGAAATAAATCCATTTGGAATAAAGTTTTCGAGTGCACGTAGACATTTGACTTCATGTGATTGATTGTTGCTCGTATATTTATTGATTTGGGTTTACGATACGGTAAATAATGGTCACTCGTGTGGCCAGATGTTTGATACCCACTTCTGAAATAAATAGTTTTAAATTCAATATACTTGGTTTAGTATGTTTCGGTTTTTCTTAGAAATATCTTATCATTATTGGATTGGACATCTGGGGTTTTGCACATTCACCTCTCATTCAAATCTTGTAAATAGCATTATTAATTTTGAAATAATTGAATATTTTGCTATAAGGTCATCATTTCGGTGTATGGAAAGTATCAATTACCACGTCACAGACAAGCATTCTCTTTTAACATTATCATAGTTATAACACCCCACTTTTTTTCAGGGGTAAAAGTACAATTTATGTAAGCAATTCATTGTGGTCCAATTATTATGATATGCTTTGTCGGTAACCTGTCTATCGGTCTATTAGATCTGTCGGTAAAACAGTACAGATTCAGATAGACATTATATAAAACTACGTTACATACACAAATACATCTCAACCACCACCAAAACTTAAACATAACAAACTTTAAATAATTATGAACAGCATAATCACGTGTGTCTAGGTGAGGTTCACTTTAAAATACACAATACACCAGCGAAGCACCAGTGGTAAATACTAATTAATTGGGAGCGACAAACTTCGCTCCCGGTTGCATCGTTCCAACTCCATGTTTTATCACGGGCTCGACCCAGCCCCCGGCAAGGCTCGCCATTTGTCCTATAAAAGCGGTAACACACTGAGAGTATTTATAATAATAATTTAGTTATTTATGTATTAAGATTTTACTAAATTTTGTGTATGTATTTGTAAAATGTTAGAATTACTAATGTTTGTTGAGTAAAAAAACCCTCGGTTAAATGAATATCCGCACGAGGTTTATGTTTTGTATAGTGAATTATCGAGGGTGATGAGTTTTTGTGGAAAATTACATTAATTTGTGTGAAATCAGGTTTTTATCGAGTATAAAAAAAAAAAACAATGTCCGGACCGATTACCGCTACGCTGGCTAGTGTTACTGTGACATCAAAGCGTGTGCGCAAACATAGGATCACTCTTTGTTTCTTTTTTTCTCATAGCCCGATAGGACGGCAATTCGACACGACCGGAGAGAGATCCGGTGCAGGGCCCACACTTTTACGTGTCTTCCGAAACACGGAAGCTGTGATATTTATTTCTAAAACACACAATATTCGAGAAGTCGGTGCGCGCCTTGGGTATCGAACTCGAGACCTTTGATTTAGCAGTCTTACGACTAGGCTATCATAGCTTTAAAAATGCACACTGATTCAGTGTAAACGGTCACTACCATCTTAATCATTAATATCTTAGCTCAAGAAACAGATCCCGTCGAGAATATAATCTGACCTAAAAATATTATTAAATAAATTTTATTTAAATTAATACTTGGAACAAAGTTACGAGCATATTTTTCTGTCAGCGCATTTAAGAAAATAAAAGCTTAATTCGTAGCTAATCCTGATTAAAATAATGAACGATGTAGGAAAATACACGTCGCAACAACAATTTGTATTCACGCTCTGATTAAATGGCTTAGAAGGTTGTCGCGTGGCTTTTAATATTAAACGAGACAAAAATGGATTAAATAATGTCGTGGTAGATTCAATTATAATCACTGCATATTTTATATCAAATAATGTCTTCTAATAAATCATCATAACAGCCATCTAATGTTTAATAATGACTATTATACCGACTCTAACAAAAATAATCCATGAACAAGCTTCAAAATGTTTAAAAGGAAAACAAAGGGATTAAATACCTTACTACGAAAGGTCGATATTTCTGTAAGATCTATTTTAAGAGTTATAACACTGTTGTTTCATCATATTTTCTTTTTCACTGACTTCAAAAAGGAGGAGGTTTCTCGACTTAATCAGATTGTAGCCGATATAACCTCATTTTTATTTGCTGTTATTGCAGCAACAGAAAAGTATCATCTACGAAAATAGCTACCTAGCAATCACGGATCATGAGATACAGCCTGGTTACAGACGCACAAACAGACAGATAATGAAGCCTAAAAATATTAAAGGTGATATCATTGGATCAGAGCCTGGGAATCTGTTTTTATCCCATGAGTACGGTACCATGTTATCCTAAAAATATATGTATATTCTTGGTCTCATTGTCACCATGAATGTCAGTACTGTAAGTAGATTGTCTTCTCACTTTACATAATTTATGTTCCACATGTATGATCCGTTGTGTTGTCACCCTAATACTAAATTTTGCCTGATGCTCGGAATATATGGGACGTGGAAATTATCTCATTTTATATGATACTGTCCTTGACTAGTTTGAGGCCTCATAATAGTCGTTTGATCTCAAATAAAATGATATTTGTGTCGTTTACCTTTTGTTATTATTTTGAGTTCAGTTTATTTTCGTATAATGTTATTTCAAGTATTTTCATCCATCCATACTTATAAAAGTCCGTGTTTATAATAATTAGCAGAAACAGCGACAAACTTCAACAGAATCGTAAACTCTCTCCACGACGTGCTACAATATTACTAAAAAAGTATTAAAATATTTAATAAAGCTTGATTTTATTGAAGATTCAAACAAGTACAACAAAGTGTAAAGTTAGGGTCTAATGAGAAAATAATGAATTTTCCGCATCGTCATAAGCTATGCCTAGGATGCTGTTGGCAGGGAAACAGATGTATGAAAAATCTTACATTGGATGAGCTAAACAAATCCATTTTTCAAGGAATTAATCTTCCTTGTATAAATATAGTACTGATTACACAAACAATTGACTAACGTAATCCGATGTGTAGGTTTATTTGTGTAGGTGTTCTACTGTAACAATATAAACAAAATACTATTAAAAAAGGATTGTAGTCTTTATGAAAGCGAGAGCGCACTACACTACCCGTAGCGGGGTCTCACTTCCACATAGTGCTGTAACTGCATTAGTTTTGTTATTAAATTGCATAGTACAGGCGTTGATCTGAGGAGTGAGCACGTTTAAAAAACAAAAAAAAATCCGACGTTAAGAGGGTGGAATTTCTTAGAAAATTTTATTTTCATGCACAGAATCAGTGTTTAACGGATTAATTTATGAGAAAACTATATGATGCTTTTATACAATAGGAATAATTATTTTACGAACTATCTATCATGTAGTTGAATAATAAAAAAAAATCCTTTGTCTCACAAACAAATCTTGATCAAAGATGTGCGTTACAATTCCTGAAACTTACAAGCTTACTTTTATAAATTTTTATCGTTCAGTTCAAGACAAAAATACATGTATAATATTTCGTAAATTATCTATCTGACGGACTAATAAGATTTCAACTTTTCGTACCTGTATTTATACCTAGTATAGGTATATGCCATATTTACGAACACGTTCGTTACAAATAGTTTCACGTCGCCTCATTACGCGGCCACGATTTACCAAGCAAATTCCTAAAGCCTACGTGTAGGGAAAGTTCAGTTAATTTGATATGATTCTTGTCTTTTTACGTCCGTATATTTTTGTTATAATTTTTATTTGTGCTGGCAGTATCCTAATTATATTTGACAAAAATAAATAAGGAAGATTGGTTATTAAGTAGAATTCCAAAAATAGGAACGTTTTAATTTAGGAAAGTCGATTCCTATTTTCACCTAATAACTAATTAATACTCTTTTTATGTATTCAATAATACTTATGTTAAAAAAAAAGTTTAATGAAGGCCACTGCTAGTGGGCATAAAACTACTCCCCTAATCGTCAATTTACAGCTGGCACCCAACAGAAGTCAAAACATTAAGGTGATTTAAGCATAAAGGAATTAATTTAATTAAATATTATTTCTACCGTAGTTGCTATAGTTCGTTGGTTTACTGCGGCAATAATTGAAAGCTCCGTCTTAATAGGAGGCACGATTAAATATATTACGGGTGTAAACAGCGCGACCGGGGCGATACTGACCGTTACTTTATAACACTAGCGAGTGTACCGGGTTTTTCTTTGTTTATATAAGAATTTTTGGTCAATTAATGAAAAAGGAATGATATGAATGAAAAAAAAGTAAATGATAGTGTGACGTCTGATGAGGGAGAACGGAAGAAAAAACCGTGTTGCGCCGACCCCAAGTGAAATGGGATAAGGGCAGGAAGATGATGATGACCAATTAATGCTATCGGCAGTGCTACTCGCAGTTTTAAAGGCACAGTGTTCCTCGCTGGATTATAGAATTCTATATTTTGTCGAAATGAAGGGCTTTGTTTTCTCTTACATTTTGAAGAATATTTGGTGTTTTTTATTCAGATGAACACGTCAAATCTATTGTACGTTATTACTACTAAAGTTGAAATATTATATTTCACTTATATTACTTACCAAATTTAACTTATCATTGATAACGCTGAGAACAAGACCATACATTTTTTCTGCAACATTTGGAAAGTCTTTGTGTTACCTACATATTAAATTGTGCCAAAATACGTATCTGTGCAGAGAGTAACAAGCTTACTGAAACAAGAACACGCAAATCCACTCTAAAATATTTCACCTTATTCGTGTGATGTTTCAAATAGATCTCTTTTGTGCTATTTTTAGCCATCAGCGACGGTCATTCCGCACTAATGAAGATTTCATTAATCACACAAAATAGGAAATAGGTAATCGAAGTCCACGGAGAACATGAATATTGTGAATAGGTGTGAAATAATGTCGACTATTTCAAATCGATTCTCAGTAGCATTGTATACAAGACATATCTCTACCAGCTGTGTGACAGTGACATGTATTACTAAGCGGTTTTATCAAGAAATGTTTACTTGTCAAAGTAAGTCCCAATTTTGCTTCAGAAAGAGCGAAACAAGCTTCGCAACGCTTGTGTAACGGGTTAAGAAAGACATAGAACATCCTTAAGAGTTATCTAGTTAGTTACTTATCCGCAAGAGTTGGCAAAAAGGCTTCGTGCAATTGACAATCAACTTTAGGTAATTCACTGTCTGATTCTCATTCTGTCACACATGCCGTCTTGCAATCTGTTGATGCAAAACCAAGTGCTTATGGATTCACAAAATATGTATAACTCGTTTCAAATCTATAGAATTGATACAAAGTTTAGCGACACTGGGTCTGAAATTCAGAACACTTTTGTCTACTTCTCTGTTCTATGGAATTTGATTTACTTGACAAATGTTAAAAGAGGTAGTATGTTCCTCATATGATTAAACATGGCCGTTTCTTGTCACGGACTAGCTCAGGGGTCGGAAGGAAGTTACAAAGGGTCATTCCGATGAGCTTTGCCGGCAGACAGTAGATTCAATCTAAGTATTTTGACGTACAAAAAGAAATGTAGTAGTATAGTTTTGAGTGATAAACTGTAATTTATTTCCTATAATGAGTGTCCTGGCATGCAATGTTCTTTCTACTGACAGTACATGCTAAAAACCAAATTTGATTTTTGTGTTTTAGATTCCGTATTTCTTTTTGTGGTGTGATTTGCATATTGAACTATAATTATATCCTTCGAGTGTTGATTCATTGCTATGGCAAAATAATTCTATTCAAATGATTACTCATTCATCGGTGCTGAGATACAATTTAAGAAAAGGTGACAAATAAAGCTCAAAAACAAATTAGTTTAGATTACGTATAAAATTAAATTTGATTGAAGTCTGTACATCTGCACCAACAGAAATACAGATTTATTCAGTAGTAAGAGTCTCCAATGTTTGTAGTACGTCGTATTATGACTTAACGACACTGTAAAAGAGGGAGCTGTAAAATTGATTCGCATGCTGGCTTGACCACTCATACACGTTCCGTTAGTCTATTAAATGTATAAACAATGTTAATACCAGTTTACAATGGCTGCCGTGCTATTGATTACTACAACGTAATACGGGAAACTTCTTTTGGTTAGCACAATAAGACTTTCCTTTAATTCAAAAACAACTTTTTTTTCAACGTTTTTTTTTTTATAATGGATTTGATAGACCTTGTCATCAATAAATTGTGGGTTTCAGGTTTCCGAACACATTTCATTTTTTAGTTAAGGCCGTAATTATATTTTTTTCTTAATTTGAAAAGTTCAGATAGATTTTTTGTAAACAAAAAAGTAATTTCTTCAATACGGATTGCGGATACATAATATATTTTTGGTACGAATGGTGTAAAAAAGTCGGCACACGAAATCTTTACTTCAAATCAAAACTGTAAAATCTGTAATTAACGGTTAATGATTTATTTTTAATAATAGTTTTTAACGTTTATTTCACTACGGTCGAAATAAAAGCCTTATAGGCCTTCTTAATTAACACGCGATCTTTTTGTTAAGCATGCGACCGATTTCTTACACTCGCGTGTTTCATTAAATATAATTTTTATTTTAAACAGTCATATATTTTATTTTTTTATGACCTTTCAGTAGGGTTCTTTCTACCCCAAAATCGTTAGTATGGTATATCTTATTTAAGAACTTGGTGTTTTACTACCATTTTTAGGACTCATTTGAGTTTGAGTCGTACCCTGCCTACTACTACCTTTTGAAGTAATGCTGTTATTTTAAAAGGAAGTTGTGGAAAATAGACACTACGTTACAAGTTACCCTAATGCTCTATTGCGATTCCACAACTGCTATAGTATTTTAAAAAGTGACCTCAAACGTGCGCAATGAGGTCAGCTCTTGATTGAGGACTCCTATCGAGTTTCAAATTCGCCAAACGATCTTGTAAATACGCGTATCCAATAATCACCTCTCCCTGAAAAAGAAATTTATTTAAAAATTCTTATTTTTTAATCTGCTTTGGACTTGGCACCTCGTCTTCATCTTTTCCATAACTTTGTTTTTTTTTTCTACTCAGATTTAATTCTTTGTTGACAAGGTCACTAGGTCATGGCATGGTAACTGGTTGTTTGTTTAACGACATTTCCGTGACTGAGAAGGAACAGAAATAATTGGCATTAAAGTATCAAAATAAGTGTTCGTTTCTTTGTTCTTGTTTTTTTTTAGTTTCATAAGAAATCAATGAACTTGCAACTTGAAATGGTGTAGGTATGTAATAATACTGATCTGTAAATGCTTAACTGTTAGATGTAAAATACTGAAAGAAAACTACAAGGATGTAGGCAGAAAGGAGGTCTTAAAGTCATTGTGACGTTATGTACTACCTATGTAATAATAAGGATCTTAAAATGCTCAACTATTGGGCAAATGCCTCTTCACATAAATTTAGGGAATGAGTATTGATCACCATGCTTGTAAACGGGTTGACGTTTCAAGATACATACTTATAAATTTAATAATATCAGGCTGTATGTTTTCTATGCTAGGAAAAAAAAAATTGAGCATTGATCTCATCGAAATTACGAGTGTGATCAGAAAAATCTAGTCTCGTCCAATTTAATTACAGTAACTATCATAAAGCAATACACAGAATACGACAAATTAAGACATTCGAATATCTTAGTTAATACTCTATGAAGTCTAATTTAATTGAATACAATCATGTATCCCAGCTCATATCGTGCGCCAGCTCTCACTGTTACTGGCACAATACAATTCCAACTCAGCAATGCTTTAAATTATTACCAAATAAAAAGAAAAACCATTTCAAACCGCGCCTTTAGAGCATAAATCTTACTTTTAATAGCAATTTTATTACCAAGGAAAACTATTATTGCACAATTTTGAAGTTGCTAGACTAATTAGAGAAATGGCTTTTGATTCACTATAATTAACAATAATGAAATCTCACTTAAAAATCGACTTTAACTTTTCTTCATAAGGTTCATTTTTGTTTGGCAGTTAGAGTTATATATGAATTAAATACATAATGATCGCGCTAACTGGTAACTGTCTGAAATTGCATAGGACGGTTTCGTAACAGAAATAAGGCGGCGAAAGATTAATAAGCTTGATTGGATAATGACGCCTGTCATTACTTGTGGTACAGTCGTAAATAATGATCTTTACAATGTATTTAAAATAATGAAGTTTCGAATAGTACCAATTAGTAAGAAAAACCAAGAAGCTTATGAGCTAACTCTAGGAATTTAATCCTTGTATCGCGAGAGGGTTTAACAGACATTCAACTCACATGCACAAATACACCCAGACTGAAAACAAGCCTTTGTAGATCGCACAAATTCTTGTCCTACGCGGGGATCGAACCCGCGACACGTCGCGTAAAGTGGTTATTGGTATGGTGACCTCTACCACTCGGCTATCCGTACAGTCAAAATACATATAAACTTTTTCAGAATATCTCTATTCCCCGTAGGCAGACAAGATTAATTGTGAAATAGCTAGGTCAACTTAATATAGAAATCATCATGATTTGTATCGTAGGACCCCGGCGTCTCCCAAGGGTGCCGTAAGGGACAACTAATGGATGCGTACCAGAGTAATGGACTTAGAAAACAATATAGCGACAAGGACGCCTGTTTGTACTATGATAATAGTTCTTTGTATTAGCTTTAGCTAAGTAATGTACTAATTTATTTCGAGCGTTTGTTTTTTGATCACCCCTGAGAATAGAAAAATAAAAAATCTTAAACCTTATCGTCGTGGTGCTAAATAAATAAATAAATCACTTTACATTTTAACATTACCAATTACATATAAATTATAAAACTTTACGCGACGATAGTACTTTCATATTACCTGAAGTCGCAGTTCCCTATTCACTGTGACGCGATCAAAAGTTTCATCAAAAATGAAATTAATTTCTGATGCAACCATCAGAGACTATTCAAATACTGTGGGAGTCAGGAACAAAATCGACAAAACCATGACGTTGCCCCTTTTCATTCAAGCAATTGTCGGGCATAACATCTTAGATCCCGGTTGGACATGGCTAAGCAGAATACCACAACACCTATTTGTAGTATTCCTACTCCTTTACGTCTTATTTGGCACCAGAGATTATCTAAAAGACGCGACCGATATACCAGAAATAGGAGAAGCTTACTACACAATATTAATAACATCACTATTTCCGATGAAGTACTTGCTTTTCGTAAACAGCAGAGGAACATTTCGACAGCTCTATTTAATGGCAAAGACTTCACTGTTCGAAATAGTAGAAATGGAATCCACTGAGAAGTCGGTCGAGCTGTTGAGAAAATTGAAGCTATTTACGAGATTTCTGCTGGTGATAGTCTTGTTTCCCGTGATAATGTATTTAAGCGCCGCAATGTGGTTTTATGTTCATGGTGAAAGGGTCACATTGTCAAGGACGACTTCTATTTTAATGCCAATGAGATCCCCGTACCACGAGCTCGGTCTGTTGCTGCATACGTTGTTTTTTATCTACATGTCGTTCACTTTTTTGGTCATAGACATGTGGTTGGTTATTCTGATGTTCTTCTTTTGCGTGGCTTGCGATAGCTTGGCGACGTTTCTCGACGTGGAACCAAAGGACTCTAACGAGAGTAACTTGGAATACGCCATACGTCTAAATGACAGACTTAGGCTGTTTTATGATCGACACAACAAACTGATGGAGTGAGTATTCTTCTTAAAAAATAGTAAGTAACAGTAAAATTACTAGTGAAGTAACTCAAAACAATAAACCTTTTTCATTTCTCACAGGTATCTGAATATTTTAAGCGACATGTACAAATGGCCAACTGTAGTTCCATTAATAAGCGTATTGCTTGCATCGGGCCTGATATTGTTCTTAATGAGTGAGGTAATTATTCCCTATAAAAGGAAATTAATTTATCGGTGACAAAAGCTAGTAGTCCATTTTATTGTTGTTTTATTTTTGCATTTCAGAAAGTCCAATGGACGTTTTTATCTCATCTATTGCCTACTTTTATGGAAATATTTGCTTATAATTGGTTTGGAGAACAAATAAAAGCAAAGGTAAGTAAAAAAAAGTGAAACCCACACCTTATTTAAAAAATAACTAATCACAAATAAAAATTATTATTTGAAAATGAAAAAATGCCATCTCGATGTGAGATAATTTAAAGACATTCGCTGTTTTTCTAGGGAACGCTGCTTAACATGGCATTATTAGACTTTGATTGGCCAAACATGCGCTTAAAAGACAAGAAGAACTATCATATAATCATCACCTATATGGTAAAGGACTTCAGTATTCAAACAGCTGTAGGAAATGATCTGTCACTTTGCACAATGAGTGCGGTGAGTATTTTCTTCTTGATGACAAATTCCTAAAAAAAGTAACAAAATCCATTTTAGAAGTTCTCAGTGAAATTTCAACAAAATTTAAAAATTGGGCTAAGTTATTATTTTTATTAATACTAGCCTAAGATTACCCACTGCTAGGCAAAGGCCTCCCTACTCTTCTTCCACTTGCCTTTCTCAAATACCACGCCTGACCAGTTCGCTAAAAATTAATTCAGGTTAACTTACCATCTCCGCCTGGGTCTGCCTCGCTGCCGTTTATTATGTTAAAGAGACCATTCGGTGGTTATTTGGGCCCATTGTTTAAGTTAGAAAACTGAAAAAGATAAATTAAAAAACGAAATATCTAATTTTACTTCTTTGTATTAATTATGAAATCAAGGTCACATAGTATATGACTGTTATATCAGCGCGTCTAATGGGAAAATGATTCGTAAGTAGTCACCTGACTCATACGACATCTAACTACAACGCATAACAATAAAGAATAATTTGAGAAAGAGAACACTGTCTTTCTAGTGTTAGATGTTAACTTGACAACTGATGGACAGTCCCTTTGACAGTTGCTTGCATATTAAAGCAGTTCACAAATTCATAATGCGGTAGGTGTCACTTTCATTTTGATTTTATTCCCGACTCTATGTATTAATGTTATGCATGAGAAATGCCGGAAAAATCTCATTCAAACCAATATCCGGGTTTCATTTATTGAAATATTTTTAAGAAAGGTATACTTAATTTTTGTTGTGAATTTGTGGGATAACAACATCCAAAGACCATATCATAAATTTATAAATTGTTTTTTTCAGGTGCTCAAAGCAAGTTATCAAGCCTTCGCACTGTTAAAGTCAATGGAAGATTAACTCTTCATTTTTATTCCTATTAATTGCACCCTCACATATACCAAAAATCCCAAATGTATTATCTCACAATAAATTACGCACACAACCCAAAAACCAATTACAATAAAAAGATACGTCAAAAGAGAAAAGTTTTTTTTTCACTCAAACCGCTTTACCACCAATCAGATAGCATTTGCACGCTTCAATTGAAGAAAAATAGAAGTGTATTACAGAAATCGGACATTGAAAAAGGTGGAGTATATCGGATGGTACGAATCTTTGGTTTCAGACGTTTTTTTCACAACTGAACGAATAACGTTTGAGTTAAAGCTTGGTGACGTTGTGTGGATGACTGATACTCGTATGTATTTTTTATCCTCATACTTCAGTCAAACGAATTTCCTCAAAAATTCTACGTAAAACCGACTTTAAAGTTCCCACTGAAGCGGAATTAAGGGATAATTTTCTTTGTTAGAATTTCCACTCAAAGGTCTTTGATGGAGATATTTAGCTTTCAGAAACATACAATACCAAAATATGCCAAAACCAAACTGATTTTAAACGTGACTGCACTTTCAAAGCTATTTAAATACGCAGCAGTAGCCGAGAACCACTTTGAATTGCTTTCAACTGGTCTGAACCGATTCAAACCAGTTTGATCTGGATCAGTGTTCAGAGCGCAATACCGTGAAAATGCTTTACGATCATTGCTACGGAGCATTTATGTGAGTGTTAAAATTCTCACCGACTGTACTTTTATACTATTGGTTTTCGAATTGAATTTTTAATGTGAAAACTTAAAGCCTTCTGCGGAAGCAATTTGAGGACTAATAATATATTTAGCATGTGGTTTTATGGATACTACCCAGCGGAACAATGTGGGAAGTATTACTGGGGTTTTTATCATTCTGCCATTTAGAACTAAATTATTTTATCGTCACTTTTTATTCGGGTTCAATTGTATGAGTGTTATAAAGTAATGTGTGTCTTAAAATGCAAGCACAACTGGCTCTCCTTTCGAGATTATTTTGTCTCTATTATTATAAATATCTATCACGCATATATCTACGCCCTGACTAGCTTTAACGTCGTCTGTTGTACTTTTGCATTTCAACATTAAGATATTACTTACTTCAACATAAAGAAATTCTATCAAAAATTGTCACCTTTACTTCGCAAGTGGTAGTGGTCTGAAGTAATCCCGGGAGGTAAGTGTGGTAATTCAAAGTCTTTCCCCCTCTCCTCCCTGCGAGACCATACATGTGATGATTGAACTCCTGTACGTGGCGCAGCTAGAAATAAAATAGTTCTCCATTGTAAGGTGTTATTTTAAAACCTTGAGAACTCACTTTTTGGTAGACGGAAGTTTTGCACAGATGGTTTAATGTCGGAATACAAATCCAGCTTTATTTTTGGGAAAATGCTTTGTAAACTAGCGTTCTTTTGGAAAAACGAACTTTTCAGAACCATTTTTTATTCCAGAAAAACCTGTATCATAATAGGACGACTCAACTAACCGACTCTCAAATAAAAAAAGGTTGAGTATTTCCCCAGAATTTTATAAAAGGTTTATCCCGAGTACTGACGAGTGTAATACAAAAAATAAGAACTTTCCAATCCCCTTTGTCTGTTTTGTTTCTCGGCGATAATCTGTACTTCGTTAACAAAAGTGAATAAATACATTTGCTCTTTAAATTTTCTGCAAACTGTGAATGATGTGATAAATGAATACCAGACATGTTAAGTATGGGTGACGTTAAGTACGTTTTACTACTGCGACCTGTATTATTACTTAGCCTAAAAAAGTGTCTTTCCGAATTCTTCCAAAAAAAAACTAAGCGAGCCTACTCTTTATTTTAGTTTTAATTTAATTTTAGTTTCATTTATTCAGTGATTTTTTCTCCATGATGTTTTATTTCTGAGTTGTAATTACAGACAAATATTATTAGTTTACTTTTCAAATTGAAGCCAGTAACACCCGGTACTAAATCCACGTCATAAAAATTAATCTAAGACTTCATGCCAAAAGGAAAAAGATCTTTTTGAAGGCACTGAGGATGACGTAACATGAAGAAACTAAGATTCTACTCCACTGAGCATAATCACAAAGCAAATTCAAAAGAAGGTCAGGATGCAAGAAAAGTCGATCGGAATTTACTTTAAATCTTATCTTAGCTGAAATATTTACTTTTAAGGTTCACTTGCAGTGAAATAAGTTTTGGATTTTCGCATCTGATTCTTGGTATATGGGGTTCTCGGTATATGAGATTGGGTCGTATTGAATCGGAGGATGTCAATGTGATGCTTTAATTATACGACTTTAAAAATATATTTGTGTAAGGTTTATGTTTACGTAGACAAATTATCAAGGAACAATTACTGGTTGAAGGATTGATCGACACATATTTGGTTTAACATCTTACTGTTTTTGGAAGTACGCTATTTAAAATTAGCCATTTAGAGATACAAAACCTATGAATAATTATAATATCTTTGATACTTATACACTTCCCCCTTTCCAGGACTTCAGATAAACATAGTGCCGGTAAATTCCTTTTATCAATGTAGCATTTTTATAAAAGTGTAATGTAGAGATAGTTTTTACTTTACAGCAGCTAGTTAAGCGGACTAAAGAAAGTATAAAATTAGCAAAAGCGATTAGGTTCCGCACTAAATATGTCCGTCACACATGTTAGAAGTATGATTGTGTTACTACAAATTTTAAATTGTATCGATCAGTTATGATACTGGGTATGTTTCTGATAATACCAAAATTTAGTTCCTTAATGAACGACTGCTCCAGTTTATTATGGAAGTACCTTTATAAATAGAAAGAATTAAATAACAAAAACCCAATACACAAAGAAACTTAAGTTTTTTATCTCACAATATCTTTGAAGAACCCCAAAAGTGTGAAGCGGAAATTATATCCAACAAAAAGTGTTCTGTGTTAGCTCGGTAATGAAATTAACAGTCCCCGTTGAGTTTAGTTAATTTCAGTTTTACGGTAACTCGAGGCAACTGTTATATTTCATTGTTGGAATAACACCTGCGCTTTCTAGGGACTGGAAAAATTTGGAACGAAGAATTCCGAGAAGGAAAATTATCTGTAGAAGTTGGAAGTCTTCTTGTAGATGTATTGTCCTTTTGTTCGAACTACTTTAGACTTTAATTCATTTATGTATTATGTTTCTGTTTATAGTTTGTGATGTTAATTGTGTTAGCTGTTAGAATAGCATTAAATACTTTTTATTGCTGTTATGTATGTATGAACAAATATACTATCGGTGTAAGAATTATTAATATCCTAGCGATATATGTCGAACGTTTTAGAGGACGACTTTCTGATATTGTATGATACACAAAATTAATATTTTTTTATTATAGTGTTTATTTCATTAATCGAACTTTTTTGTCTTACTGATAATGTGAAATGCCGCTTATTATTTTATATGAAGCGACTGTATTTCATTTTCTGACATCCAAAACCCATTTTACTGGAAACAATGTTACCAAGAATTTTACGAACACTAAATCATATTATCTTCTACTTTTTTTTCGAACAATAACACAAACTAACACATCACACAATTATTTACCTCTATTGTGCTTCTATCTCAAATTGTTAAACGCCTACACGAAAAACCAGCAATGACGCGGTCTACCCCACAAAATGATTTGACCCGCAACAGAATCAATCAAAATTGGAAGCAAGTGGATTACGATAGGACATAATTGTAAGGAAAATATATCGGAAATCGATGAAGAATAGGGATCATATAGGGATTTAGACTAGCCTTGCTTTTTGTTCTGTAAAGGAATAGGGATTTAAGAGAAATATAAGTATATAGGGTAGTAGTGAACGTTTATTGGATTCTGTTAAATACATGTGATGCGTCGTGGTTTTGCTTACTAATTTTAGCACTGGTACATACGATAATGTGAAAAACGTTAAGCGTTTTCTTTATATAAAACATTTATTATATCTGGTTACATCAAAAGAGATTTCACTATTATATTTATGCAAGTTTATAAACAAAAGTTTTAAAAAAGTAATCAAGTAAGTACTTTTTTTATGTAGCCTCTATAAGATCCAAATGCTGGGCAAAGATCTCTCCTTTCTCCTTTCAAACCTCAATGTCTATTGCGATTTCAACGACCTAACAAGTAATATTAGCTAATAAGTACTAATACAACCTAATGAGTATAAGTAGGTATACATATTTAAAAAACTACTAGCTTTTATAAAAGCATACTTTATTTTCCCGCCGGGGTTTAAGAGGCATAATTAATATCAATTATTTTCTCCCTATTAATCCTGTTAAAAATAATCTGCATCCCCTTTTCACTAAATCATGACCCTTAGAATTTATTACACGAAATTAATTACGCGAGATCCACCTAGAAAATGTTGCAAAACCAATTAAAATTATGTTAATTATTTTACACTCAAAATATTATTATGTATACGTAGAGTAACTATGTGTGAATTTAATTAAAGAGTTTGGTTATGCTTCCTTTGTTAAAGTTATTTAAAATAAATGAAGAAAACATTGTATAAAATGATACTCAATAATGAAAATTAAAATAAAATTGTTTGCTTTAATGTTTTTTCGTAAATACCAACATAAATATATGCAAAAATATATAAATTACATTACCAAGTGTTGTTATGTACGCAAAGTAAAATACGAATTTAATTTATGCGTTGCGTCATGATATTAAAACGTATTATGTAGAAAATGGGTTATATGACACTGTCATAAGAACGTTGAAACTCGGAGCGTTTAATAAACTCAGTTGACACGCCAGCATTCTGTGAACTGGCACAATAAGCTGTTGTCGTCCATTAAGGCTTCATATTAAAATAAAGTGAATATTTTCCTTTGGTATAGTTCAAAAATCGACGGCACTAGTAACGTAGTGACGTCATTATTTTTGGAGCTAGCTTTTAGCCGTGATTGCGTCCGCATGCCCGCGGGAATGGGGATATGGGGATAAAAAGTTTGCTGTGTCCTTCTTGAGGTCCCAGGCTACCTCTTTGTCAATATTCATTACGATCGATTTACTGGTTTACGAGAAGCGTGGTGAGGTAACAAACAAATGGAGAGTTACTTCCGTGTTTAGGTATTTTGTATTAACTGTTTCAATATGATTTAGATAAACTAAAGATACATTTAATGGGAAAATATACTATATTTATTATGAAGTCCCTTAGGTTCTCATTCATAACAATGGGACTGCAAAATCGCGCAAATGGAGTAATTTATAAAATTAGCGCTTCAAAAGTTCTTGAAAAATATAATAAAGACTTATTTTCTTTCCTGTCTCACAGCTTATCAAAAGCTTTCATAAAATCATGCCACAAAACCTATATTTACATTTGCGAATAACATAATAAATAATAACAGAATCCAAAGCAAAATTAATTAACTAAAACATTATCGTCAAATTGCCCAGTTTGCGTTATTTTGCTTCAAATTACTTGTCAAGTTAAAGTTGGATGGTAAAATATTCAGTATCGCAAAGACCTAGATTACTTCTCAAGCCTCTAAGTTTACCTTACCGTAATTTCTTATTAAAGTAGGATAAACTTTCAAGTGTTCACTAGTTCGAAGTTTGTTGGTGTAGTGTTTTGGGAAATCGGCGAAATCATTTACTGTGATAAATTAACTAGAAAAATGAGTAGGAACATAGTAAATTTAATTATTACAAAGCAACAGAATTGTAGTATTATTCATAAAGAAGCCGCTGTCTGTCCCTGTGAATTAATTTTGGATCGATTTTGTTTGTAATTTTGATGCGAGGTTTTTTTAATATATAGAGTGATTTGTGAGGACAGTTTATATGTATTGCCTTAACATTAAACCTGTGAAATCAGAGTGGATCACTAGTGCACCTACATATGTAGGTATAATAATTGTTAAGCTTAGTAACAAGTTTCGTTATAAACTGGTGAGCTCTCAAACAGAATATCGAAGACTTTAATAAACGTGTCCTAACTTAAAAAATCTACTGTACACAGTTCACAAAAAAAATAATTGTTGAATATCTTTAATGTAAACTAGTCTAGACCATTGAGCGTAGTTAATGGCAGTTCTTAGAGTAGACGTTGACAAAGACGGTAGTAGCGTCAGATTAGTGCGGGCCAGTACCCGGCAGACTTATTACGTATTTTGCAAACAGAAAGCAAAATATGTGCAATTTTTGCTGTTGAATTGCTAATTTGTTTTTATTTTGTCTTGCTTTGCGAAATGAATAACCAGTTTCGTGGCATTTCTTGTGATTTTTTGTCTTTATTCGCTTTGTTTTTTGTTTCGTCATTGCTAGCTTAAAATAGCTAAATTATGTTACTTTATCTTGCTACATATTATCAAATAACATTTCAAATATTAGCGATTACACAGCAATTTCTGAAAATAAACGCACTTATTCGCTTTATATTTGCAAGATACGTATTACAGCCCCCGCCGGGCGACGGGCGCTTAGCGAATAACTAACTGAGAATCCCCGGGATTTAGAATAGAGAAATGTTAGGTGTTAGATAATTATCTTTGTTGTGTTGCTAAGAATTAGTACGTTGAACGGGTTTGTTGCTGGATTTTTTTAAGCGTTTTAATGTTGTGTGTTTACTCTATGTTATGGAGTCATTTTTTATCGTGTCTTACATTTTTCGTCACAAAAATTTGTATGACACAAAAGGCATCTTTGTATGATCTTTTACGATGGATGGATTGTGTGAGAGATGATATGGATACAAAGGGTGTTGCTTGCGAGATGACGTCAGATAGGAATGTATGGAAGAAGAAGACATGCTGCGCCGACCCCCAGTAAAAATTGGGATAAAGGCAGGGGAATGATGATGATGATGAAAAGGCATCTTTGTGTAATGTATAAAAATATTGTTACAAATCGCATTTACAACATACAAAATTTCATCCTAATGGAGTTAGAGGGCTTATCACTGTGTCTTAAAATAAGTTTACAATAATAATACCTAATTGTAGTAGCAATAATACAGCTCGTGTAGTGTACTGTCTCGCATACATAACTTTTCTAATATTACTTTAAAAGGCGACGATACCTACTTATTAGATTAAATCATATAAACACGAAATAAATTAAAATTTTACGATAAATTCAATAACCTATTTTCATGAGATTCACAACAATAACAAAACAATATTAAAACAGTTCATATTCTGATCCCTCACTTGACACAAGATTCAGAGAGGCTGTATTGCTAGATGATTTTTAAAATACATTTACGCGTGTGTATCGCTCACGATATTTTCCAAGAATCGAATATAATGGATACAGTGTCAGCTGAACCATTTTTATTTACGCGTCACTGAAGAATATTCAATTTGTTACGTACAATGTCAATATATCAGGTAATTTAATGTGAAAAGACTTTATGGCGCAAATTGTAATTGTGATAACGGTGTAGAACTCGTATTGAAAGATAGGTTCATGTTTAAAAAATGTACGTAGAAGGTTTTTTTGTACATTTTGGGAACAAATTAAACTCAATTTGCGTATCCTTTGCACTTTTTTGCGGATACCCAAGCCCTTTGCAAGTGTTATTTATTATGTAAAAAATAGTATATAATTTTACGTCAAAAACAATAGTTTCCATTTCACTATTCTTTTTTATAAATTAATGACAGGCTGATCCAGAATTATGACAAAATAAAGTAATAAAAATAATTATGTCTTAATTCGTTAAACTTAACCAATCCCTTAAAGTAATTATAATCTAATACGTTTAAACGACCTGCGCTTCCTCCTTGTGAAATATATCGAAACACATATATTATTTAAAACTTGTTGTTTTAAATAATATATATATTTCGATATGTTTCACAAGGATTTGTTTCAAACACACAATAAACAAACGAGAGCTAAACTAGTTGGAATACTATGAAACCTCAAAGGACACATCGAATTGATAACTTTTATTTCGGATGGATGGAATGTAATGTCGCACATTCCTCTATTTGAAACATATACAGGTACTAGCTGTGGCCCGCGACTTTACCCGCGCGAATGTCTGTTATAGCTGCAAAAACATAACCCCAGTCTGACGCTGTCGGTTAAATAGTAGCCAATGTGTTACTCCAAGATGTCAACTAACTCCATATCAAATTTTATTAACATTGCTCGAGCTGTTTTTGCGTGAAAGAGTAACAAACATTTATACATCTATTCATAATAATAAATGTTCGTGCTAATTATATTTGTAGGAAATATTATTTGTTAGTTAATGTTTATAATTTTGGAAAACCAACGAGTTTCGACTAGTTATTTGTAAACTCTAAATGGTTTCCATGAATAAATAACGTTTCATAACCAAATTAAATCCTTGCTAGTATTTAACGTAAAATTCAAGCTCATGCTTTTAATATTGACACATGCACATTTACTCTTCATTTTGCAAATAAAGCCATAAATACCGGGAAAAACTAATAACAACCTACAAATGTTCAAAACAAATAACTGAATATACAACTTTACTATTTTATCAGCTAAACTAGTCGTCCGTACATGTCTGATTTTATATTTAGTATCACAAACAATTTAGTTTTACTAAAGTTATAATTAAATACAGTACACCAAGATAAAGGCTCCCATTCATCATGCGACATCTGAACATCGCACCTCAGCGTGCTATCTACACAATAGTTGCAGCAACCAGTCGCAGTCGCTAACAATGGTTGCGGAATGTTAATTGCTGTCGTTTGTCGCGAGACACTGATAAATGTTGACGCTTGTCACTTGAAGATTTCGTTTTAACGCACTAGGCAGGGAAAACGGAGCGGTTATAATAAAAGTAATACCTATTTTATACCTGAATCTGGGAAAAAAAAAAAAAGACCGTTAGTTTTAAATTGGCTATTAATTAGTCCCATGCCACACAAAAGTCTCTACAGAACTTAAAGTATATGAGACTTGAATATGTAACATTTCTGAGCAAATACAGGAAAAGAAAATACGAGAAATTAAACTATTTCTTGATTGACCGAAAGAAGAACATCAACATGACAAAATTTTCTTTAAGAAATTCAGTCAAATCATAAAAAAAACTATTGAATTTAAGTACCGTAAAAAATTGACATTTCATAAGGACACGTTGTATGGCAGAAACATATTTTTTTTTAAATAGGATCCTGCTCTGTGAAACACCTTGTATATGATCGGTGTTGTTTTCAAAACCTATTAGCTGTTAGTGGTGGTTGAATAGTTGGTGAAATTATGAACTTGATTATTTAAAAACTCATTACGAAATATAATTATTTATATTAAGTATAATACTAATTAATATAAAGTGTTTCTGGAAATACGATTTACATAATGATGAGTTAAATTAAGCTTGAAATTGCATTTCGTACAATATATAATTTTAAAAGCATTTTATTCGTATTCATTAAATGTATATGAATATTTTAGTAACCACTCCGCTGTGTCACATTTTTATTAAATTATGTAGTTTTTTATTTTATGTTGTTTCTGCTTCTGCGTTTGTTACGGCTAGTGCGTAGAACATTCCCGCGATCCTGTCTCAAATATAATCTTGTGAATATAGCAAGATTCGCCGCAAACATCTCGAGGCATCTCCACAATTTGATAGAGCCAGCAGGGACGATATTTTTAATAGAGTTAGGCTTCCTACGGGATATATTGAAGTAATTCCACGTTTTATTGTTGTTTGGCGAAATTTTCTTGAAATAAAAGTAAGAGATTGCTCTAAGGTACAGCACTTTTATTGTAGAGTTTGAAAGTTTCGTCGTACTTCTTTCTTTAAAATGTGAGGGCACTAAAAAGTAGTAAAGTATCTTAGTACGGTTCCGTGTTACGTGTACTTGGAGACAGAATTTTGAAAATTTTCGGGATTAGGTTTTATCGAGTAAAATTTATTCTATTGTCTATTTCGTTCACATACTTACATTGTCTCTTTAGTACACTTAGTTTTGGAATAAAGTAATATTCGACGTTCCTATCCTGTGTATTTACTAGAATGTACAGTCACGAGCAAAAGCATGTATGGTACACGATTAAACAATTGAAGTTTAAGTCATACTTCCTAGTCATATGATTTATGAAATCGTGAAATTTTCTCTCTATTTAAACATTTTATGTTTAGTTTCTATAACATCTTCAGAAATTTTAGCATAGGTACATGTTTTTGCTCGTAACTGTATGCTCAAGCTTCTTGATGTGGGTGCTCATTCAGTAGTTGTGTAAAGCTCTAAATATTACTTGGTTCTGCGAATACAGGATTTAATATTTCAATTTGTACAAAGACAATGAATCCTTTGTTGTTCGCTTTTATGTTAATAATATATAATAAGTAAGGAAAAATGTTTTTTTTTTATACATTTCAATACATTGAATGAATATACTATAGAATATTGTAATTACATAAATGCTTAATCACATGAATAGGTGCAACCGTCTCAAACACGTATTACCTAAGTATAGATTTTATGCGTACTTTATTTTCACTCTATCCTACCACCTTTTGCCGAACTACACGTGGAAGAGACCAACATTTTTTGACGTTATTTATTCACAAGACTCACAGCTAACTCACCTTCGGTCCCTAAAATACGGTAACTCCCTAAAATGGCTTCCACAAAGTATAAAGTATAAAACTACTACACAGTAGCGACATAATGTACCATGTAATAGGTGCTGACGAGGTAATGTCTACGCTAGGGAGCTTTTCATTGCTCTTTTTACTCGAACCCCAAAAACATTATAGTTTTTTTCAAAGGTGAGCCACGAGATAGGTTATGTAAGTACACAAAAAATATTTCTGTCGAAGTTGAGTGATTTCTTGACAGGAATAGGAAATAAGTGAAATTGCTAGGTGATGATTTATTCCAAACGTTTACTTTAGACAAGGTTTTGAAATAGATTACATTTTATTAGATTTGAAATATGTTGTGTCTACAAATTTATTTGTTTAGAATATCGATTCAATTCCAATCCCAGTTGGCTTGTATAAAGCAGAACAAAGTACTCTACAAAAACACAAAATAAAAAATAGCCTAAAAATATTGTGACATTTATTTCGGGTCCCGTCTCGTGTCCCAAATGTTTTATGTTATGTCGTCAAGGGGTTGGGACATCCAAACTCCTCAGTTCGCGGCTGTACAACGGAACTCCATTACTTGACGCACCTTCGAGCCCTGAACCTTTTCCCAGCGAGATTAATGGTCATAAAGCATTATTTCTCATGTCCCCTTTTAAGGGAAAATTTTGATTAAAAATGTATATTTTTTTTCGTTAATGATTGCATGACTTATGAGGGTTGGGTAAAAGCTTGAAATAAGAAATGTTGTTTTATAGTATGCAGTATTTTTACAGTATTTTCACAAATATAGTGGAGTAGCAGTCGCCCGTGACTTCGCCTCCGGGAATTTCGGTTATTACTGTGAACATAATCCTGTATTTAAGGTTGGATAGAAAACCTTGTATTCTTCAAGGATATATCCTGTTCTATCTCTGAGCCAAATTTTATCGAAATCCAATCAGTGCATTCTGCATGAAAGAGTAGTAATCCATATATCTTCACAAAATTGTGCGTTTATGATACATAGGATTAAAATAAGAAATGTTATACAAATAAACATAAATAACGTTCTCTTTTTCAAGTCTATGAAAAGAAAAGGTTAAATGGAATATTTCGAAGTTAATTTTTTACTAAAACAATGTTACACTATTTTAGTTTATGGATAAAGTTGTTAGGCAATGTGGCCGCAAACTAACAAGAACCAATATTACATCTTCAATGTTGTTATGTACTTTCGATGTTATGTTAAGTACTGCCTTGCGGCGGTCGAACATGTTAGTTATGTTACAACTTAATGTTCTAAAACCAGTTCAAGTTATGGACTAGTGTTTTAATGGGTCATTTGTAGTAGAAATACGAATTTGATATTAGTAATAGTACCTAATACGTTACGGTTTTTGATTAATTTGGTAACAACGAATTAAATCTTTAGATAAATTTCCAAAAATATGTAATACTTATTTTTGCTTCTATCGCGTATAAAAAAAAATAAGAAGATTTAGTAAGTTTAAATCTTGTGTCGCGTCTCTTACTAAGTAGTATACGTGGTGGTAAGTGATAATACGATTCCTCTTTGATGCGTTATATTATTATCTTCGTATTTTTTTATAATTCAATATAAAACAACTCAAATAATTTTGGAATTCTATCTGATGGGCTGATTCGATTAATTAAGTCAAATACACTATAATTTTCTTGGTACCGGTCGAATCTTATCTACAATAGTTAGTGGACTGACGTTTGATTCAAACTTTAGATAGTTTTATTCGTTATTTAAAACGGTTAAACTACTTGAAAATCTGTTATTAAAGTTTTTATGAAGGCGTGACGTCATATTACTGGATATAATTTATCACAGTTTACGAGCACTTGCCAGTTTTACTATCATGAAGAATTAATTTAGCTCTACTTCAGATTAAATGAGTTATGAAATATAAGGAGCTTTTATTCAATTGGCCTTACTTAACTGGCGAGCAATTTATCCTCTTATAATAGTGTCGAATTTATGTATATTCTACGACTTTCACACAACGCCATCGAGTGTCAAACTAAGACTAGATGGCGTTGTGACACTAGACAACCGTTACACAGACCTATATTATATACTTCAAAATTCATGCATAATATAGATAGATTACACCCAACACACAACAAATGATCGTACTCATCACACAAACATTTGTCCTAAATGGGAATCGACCTCTGGTATATCAGTCAGGGCCACTAACCATCAATGTATAAAAATTAATTTATTGATTGAGCAAAAGTTTTTTCCCATATAGACGAAAAATCATTAACATATTGATGACAATATCATACCAAATTTAAATGGTAGATTACTTAGATTTTTTGTAATAAATATTACACTATCATAATATAATCACGAAATCCAAATAACCACTGTAAGTGCGCATTGTATGAAAAAAAAACCTTAGGTACACTTTTCGAACATAAAATCACAAGCTTTTACTCAACAAAATTTACTTGAACATTACTATAAACCGGGTTTTATCAAAGGAGTAGGGAATCCGCGTTGTCAAGCCACAAAATGCTGAGATAACTCTGTCCACTATAAAGCAGTTGCTGGGATGGTACAAAGAAAATAGTTGACGGTTGTGGCGCCCCTTGGCAGTCACGCGATTTGCTTAGCTCAACGAGCATTAAAAATGTAGAGATTTCGATGACGCTTTTAATATTTGTTAACAGTTTTTACTAAAAATATTATTTCTATAATTGGTTCTCAGTTTATTTACAGGTATAAAATTGAATGTGTCTTATTATTTGTATATTATTTTGTTAGTCCCATATATTATATTAAGGATCATCTATGTTCCTTAAAGGGCCAACCAATGACCCGAATTTGAGTTTCGGAACACTCATAATATATTGCAACGAATTCAGGATGCATGTCATAAATGTTGATTGATGCTTAGTTTGTCGTCTACCTACAAGCTTGACCTAATTTGCAATCATATTTTTTTGCAAGATTGAAGACTAATGATAAGTTTTTTTAAAGTGATTGAACGTAAAAAGAGACTACGTACTTCTTGTAAAAAGAGATACTCATAGTGTGTGTGTTTACACATCTTTTTCTTTAATTTCCAGTATGTACAATTTATATCAATTTAAATTTATTCTTTGGGCAGTCGTGTATAAAGAAATATTCCGATTAATACATTGCGTACACACAAAAGTTAATAACATAATTTCTGTTCAATAATTTCCTGCGTCGCAAATACAATAATTCTCTCACATAATACCTGCAGCATATCGAACAGATGATCAAATTAGAATCAGCGCTCGTACCTTCAAATAGTATTAAATTAAATCCTATCTGCTATATTCACACACTTAACTGGTTCACGTCAAAGCCGTTAAACTTACTAACTTCGGTTTAATGTTAATACTGCGATTATACTTGATTATAATCAATTATCCAGTTTCAATTATTAATAGGAAATACATTGTACCTGTAGTACTTTCATACTATTTTTCTATTTCGTACAATTAGGTAGCAAGGAAGTGTAGCATTTAATTATTTATTAATGTAACTATATGTTTTTAATTAGAATGTTGTGCAATTCGTACTCATCTTTATTTTGAAAGAAGGAAAATGTTTTATCGTAACAATAATCAAAAATTTACCCTAATTTAAATAAACTACATGATTTTAAAATATGAAACATTCTTCATTTGTTTAAAAAAGAAATAATATTTTCATTTCCAACGTACCTATTCGTAACAAGTTGTATCGTAACTAGCTATAATTAACGGCTTTGCAATTTATCAAATTGTTTTAAGTATCAAAATTTATTTTCCGTACAAAAATCTAGTATCATGCTAAAAGCTTTGTATCAACATTATGTCTCTCACAAAGTAATTAGAAAAGGAACCTTTTAGCTATACAAAATGTACATTTAGTACACAATACCCGTAATAGGTCTGAAATTAACAAGGCATAACATTACAACTAAAAGTGGAACTATGTTTACGGTCAATTTGTAACATGGGCTGGCACTAAGGGGCTCTGACGTCACGGCGGCTGACACAGGCGCAAGTTAAATTGTGCGGCCGCTCCGTAAGCCCGTACGTACATTACGAAGGATGGTACTCGCTGTTTGGTTGTTGTGTTAGATGCTGCGGTTATTTTCTTTGAATGCCAGTAATAGTGCCGTCGGGTATCCTCATCCATGAAAAAATAAAACTGTTGTGGATGGCATAAATCTGTCCAAGCCGGTGTCAGCTACTGCGACTGCTATATTGCTTAGTGGTTGTTATAAGATGACGTCTTCGGGATTGTTTTTATAACATATTTTAAGGTCTTTAAAAATGTTATTTTATTTTTCAGATGCTCATTTGTCCTTAATCATGAAAAGTAATGGTATTCTTACATGTCTTTTAGCTTGTCCGTGTGGTGTCCGGATATAAAGAATAGCACCACCCCATATCCTCCACTGGGTGTCGTAAAAGGCGACTAATGGACCTTAAGACCCAGTGCACTGTACCAAGCACCTTGGGTCTCCCGAATGGTGGCGGGTAAACAACCAACAAATGCATTCCCAAAGAGGGTTAGTGTCAGGCAGGCGGCCGACTATAAAACCATAGCCAAAACTTTAAGCAACATGTCTAAAAGACGTGTTGCGCCGACCCCAAGTAAAAATTGGGATAAGGGCAGGGGAATGATGATGACATAAGTCTTTTAGCTGGTTAAACTGCAATTCATAGTATAGTTATTAAAACATTTATAATGGTCCTAATTTCTTCACTGCAAAGCTATTTATATTTCGATTTTAAATTAAAAGGTTGCAAATTATTTTGCTTCAACATGTTAAATTAATAGAGCATTGAATGATATCACCATAACAAGCATATAAAACAAGTAATAATTAAAGATACAAGTACGTACTGCAAAATAATGACTGATGTACAGCGTACTAAGTTCTTACTTTGATATAATGGTGAACATGGTAAGCGCATTATACGAGGAATGGCTATTTCGTGATGTCCGCTGACCATTGTTGTCTTTGTAAGCCCGATGTAAATGATGTATCACGAGAATACGCGATGGAAACCCTTGGTTAATTTTGGTCTAGGGAAATTGATGGATTTAGTGATCGAATGAATTCCTGTTACATTTAGGTTTTCTACCTAAATATGCAAACTAACAGGGATTTCATGTTTTCGACAGATTTAATCATTTTGACATTAAATTAATATCAAAGTTTCAAAAGCTCAGCCTACTTTTAATATACGATTTGAAAATTTAAGTGGTAAACAATATATTTCCAGAACATTCGACCACATAATTACAACCCCACAACTCTGTATGCGATAATTTTAGGCAGAATTATAACTGAATGTAGGCCAAACCAGTTCGGCAAACTATTTTAGACTTAAATTACATTACCAAAGTGCCTATTCATGCAAAATTAATGTTTCTAACAAATCCCACGTACCTTAGTGTTAGCGGAAATCACAAACAGTAACATTACTCCATAACCGTCATCCAACTTGGTTTGAAATTAGATTTATTGACGTTTCGCGAAACGTGTGGAGGTCCGAAACTTTTGAGGTAACCTTACCTGTTGGTACAAGGTAACAGCGAATACTTCTTAGATTATATTATGTAAATTTTTAAATTCATCATCATCTTCCTGCCCTTATCCCATTTTACTTGGGGTCGGCGCAACACGTTTTTTCTTTCATTCTCCCCTATCAGATGTCACTATCATTTACTCCTTTTTCATTTGTGTCGTTGTAAATATAGAAATTAAAATGTCCTAAATATTCCTCGAAATTGTTAGTCAGTCGTCGTTTCAATCCCCTATTGTTTGACGTAAATAACTAGACGTAGGTGGTCTACGTCGTTTGCTAGGCACAGGTCTTGTTTGTAGTTAGGTTTAGTTTATTACTAAAGTGATGAAGGTGTGACATTTATTGTTGTGAAATTCTTTGTGTATAGACTGCCTTTTCATGATGTTCTACTATTCGATGTGACAGGACACATGATGATTTAAGAAGCATTGTTTTGTAAAAAACTTCGAACACATTTATGAATCAATTTCATGATACTAATTGAAAACGTTTACAAGTCTTTTGAAATGACAGCCGGTAACGACTATTACTTATTGAGAATGATGAAGATACAATATGTATTTCTACGATTTCCAAGAGGTCTTACATTTGAAATACTGAGAATATAAAGAATAACGCTGAGATTTCAAGAACAACCCATCAGTCTCAATTTATTTCGCAAAAGATTGAAGTACGACTACAAGTAAAAATGAAACAAACAAAAACAAAAGAAAGTTTCTAACTTGCGCTAAAAGCCTAAGGTCTTAAGGGACCTTCATACATTATACGGAGTTGTGTAATAAACAGTTTTGGTTGAAATTTTAAGTGCTCTGCCAATGTTCGACGAGGTCATGATATAATTTGTCCTGTACGTCATGTCAGCCTTAACGTATCTACATAATAAATAGTATGGAGATGAACGCTAATTTATGGACAAAGGCGTTTTGTTATGCGCAATATACAATACATTATTGCTATTATCTCGTAGGATCTTATTAGGGATCGTTTAATATTCTGTTTCGTGTAAGATAATACTGTAATGTATTGTGTAGCGTTTCGTGGTAATGGGTTGACGAAATTGAAGAGTTTGAACGTTGTATGTAGAATAATTTGAGAGGATTGGTATAGAGAAAATATTGTTATTTTAGTCACAGAGCTCACAGCACGGTTAGCAGGCGTAGAAGAGGCGTCACTCTACGGAGGTTTAATTTTTTGTTCGCCATCAAGTTTCCACAATGGAAGTAGCGATAGCAGTAGACCGCATGCTCCTTACATTTCAACGGTTTTTACTTAATTTCCTTCTAAGAAGTGGCCTAAGTTGCAGTTAATTGTAAACACTACGGAATTGAACAAGGTAACTGTCCCTAATTTTCAAAGGAATTTAGAATGTCAACTGGGCGACACAATAATCTAGCTTTGACAAGACTCCCCTGTTTTCACAATTACGTTGTTACAATTGAAAAGAGACACAGTAACAAGGAAATGTCTTATAAATAAGTAGGTAACTGTCTCGAAAATAAGGCATTAGACGTAACATTGACATCAACGGACGGGCGCAGCCAGGGGAGGCCTCGTCTGGTACTGAAACAAGGCCACGTGATCGTGACTCAATTGTTTCTGATAGATTTTCTATTTAAAAAGAGACCTTGTTATTGCAATTAAAATAATTAATTAGTTAGGTTTTTCTATTTGTTTCTTGAAGAGGAATAATAATGAAATTTAGCTAATACGTTGTGATGTTTAGTTGTGGTAGGTGTATTTCTTAATTGGATTTAAGTAGCTCTTATACCGCACTAGGAGTAGAAGTAATCACGATATCTGCATTTAAATTATTATTATATTAACGTTTTTTAATGAAATTTTATTACTCTCTTACATTATGATTCTAAAATCTTAATTATAATAGTTTAAGACTAAGAAACAATAAAGTTTTTCACAAGAACTAAACCTAAACTTTACATAAACATTTGATTCCAAGACCTTTGCCCAACTCAAAACTAATACAAACAGGACTGCAGGTACAATGTATTCAATGTTTATTCAAAATCCAGCTTCAAAATCATGGAGCTAGCTCAACTGTCAAAAACTTTGGAATGAAATTAGCATATAGGAATGGTACAGACAGTGCAAACACTTAGATGGTGAAGTTAGACGCCACAGCAGCACTTTATACTATAGTCACCCACCTATGCACGAACTAAAGTGGCCCCCATAAATTTCGACGGTGTAAGTTTAAACGGCAATTCTGGAGGTATGTGTACTAGATATACTGAAAAACTGAACGGTTTTTTGGTGTACTTTGATTTTAAGTAAACGAAGTCGTATCATCACTATATATTGTAAAACAAAGTCGGTGTCACTGACTGTCTGTTTGCTTTAATCTACGTAAACGATTTTGAGCGATTTTTTTTAAATAGTGATTCAAGAGGAAGTTTTATATGTATCATATATCAGTATTTCACCCGTACGAAGCTGTTGCTAGTTTAAAAATAAAGCACCACGGTGACCAACCTGCACACAAAATTGGTAGTTTGAGTGCTTTTATGTCAATGGCGATACGTTATGATCTTACTGACACGTCATAGATGCGTCAAGTCATTAAACGTCACGGGATTCTGTTTAGATGCGCCAGGTACGAGCTAAATTGAGCACCAAATTTTGGTTTATAGAGAAACAAATTGCATTACAGTTTTCTAGGCGTAATATAATAAATAGTTCCTACAAGTAGATACAATCAGACAGTTTTTTTTTAATTTATATTAATAAGAATTTTTAGAAATACTTCAGTAAGAATACCTACACACGTCACATAACATTAACAAAACCAATCATTGTAATTCAAAAAAACACGAACCGTAATACTCAATCTGATTGCCACATCCAGTAAAACGATATCAATCCCCCAACTTTTCCCCGAAGGCGTATATTTCTCTATACAGTGGTGTCTCTGCGTCTAATAAAGTGGTCACAGTCGAAGCAAGATTAACAGCTTCTCTTTATTATTGTTTGTGTACGGGCGCGTGCATAATGGCGCCTGTTTACGAGTTTATAGAAAAATATGGCGGATTGGGACCCGAGCGGAAGATATTGTCATTGATATTATGATATATCGGGAATGGTTGGAACTTTGTTGCGTTTTCATTTGTTACGGGTCGTGGTTTTGTGGTGTTATGTCTGATTTTATTTGTTTTATGCGTGTTAAGTGACACGTATTGAAGGCTGCTTATTTATTGCTCAAATACATATTGTTACAAAAACGTGATTGAATTAGTAACTGTATTCATGTTTTACAGGTATTCTATTATTATCTGATGTGTTATTCGTATTTTGTTTTAAAATTACATATTACATAGAGTCAGGTCCTGCGTTATTAAAAACAGTAATGTACTTGTTTTCATAACCAATCCTGGCTTTTTCAAATTATTTTACAAGAAGACTATATATTCGTCAAACACGACAGACGAAAATACAATACATAACACCCAAACAAAGTTACGTTTTTTTCGCCCTTGACCCAAATGTCTCGACTCTTTTCAATTTTCAAACAAAAGCAGTCGATTTGAAAGCAATATTTACATAATAAAATATTGACACCATAAAACATTCTAATACAAATTATTGGAACATCACAAAGCAGAGTTCTATTTCCCGTGAATGTTATCTCACCATCGGGAGCCATTATCCAATGCTTTCCCGAATTATATTTGTGAAATGGGACAAAGCGACACGTCCAAGGTATTATATTTGTAAAGAGGCAGCCATGTTTTCAGCCGAAGGAAACTGAAATCAGATCGTAGAGGGAGAATTTACCCATAGATTGCTCGCGTAAATTGTCAAGCAATCATTACTTTTTGTTGACAATGTTTTTATTCTGTAAGACTCTAATCAAATTTGATGATGAACTGTTGTGTATACTTTAAGATGGTATTTTTTTGATATAGATCAGGTGTTGATTTCTAAAAGTAGAAAGCGCGCCTACGCAAAAGTTTAATAAAAATGGATTAAAATAACAATGAAGGACAATTTTTGTTACTAATTTTAAATAGACTTAAAGAGGACTTATTTAAAAAAATGTTAAAGATTTATCTCTACGCTATTTTTATTTTAGGACACAATGTGATTTCATTTATAACACCTACTCATACTTAAATAATTCGATGTCGTGTAGTTTTTAGCTCTATTCTTTGAGAGAAATAAATTAAAATGTAATTAGATGATAGTAACTAATGACCCATATGTCTGCACCTTAACGAACACACCAGTGGGAGGAGCTTTGAATAAATTAAATGAAAACGGTACAAATGAAAGAATTTATCATTTTGTACGTGTCCCGACTTATATTGAGTATCGTTTCTCTTTATTTAATTTGTGCTTGTCTGTCCTGTGAGGGAATTTCATTTTCTTTACATATACGTGACAAGTTATTGGATCGAGTGACGGTTGTGTATTTAAATTGAAAGCGTGACGGGTGTTTTCTGAAGACTCTTCAGGATGAGTTCAAGTGTCTGTAGAAACACACTATGCCGAAAATACGCGAACGTAGTTCAGTTTTTGGCATGATTATTTGACTTGACAAAATTTGTGTTGTTGACGACATATGCTAAAAAAACGTTACTTTACTTGGTAGACCTGGTACCGACCAAAGGCGTACTGTACGCTATACAGCATGACTTTGGTTGGTACCAGGCCTTCTGTAGAGCACACATTATATGCCGTCGCTCGATTCGATAGGCGTCGCAAATGCAGCAACGGAACACAGCGGGAAGTAGTAACGTGAAAGATCGAATAAAGTTGCAAAACTAATTGCTCTATATAAACTGGTTATGCAACTAAATTTCTGCGACGTATGTCAGGTATTTATAGTGTGCGATATTATCAGCCGAATATTTTGGAAGAAAAAAACAGCCGCGTAACTTCAACATTTTTCGGCATAGTGTGTTTAAACACCAATACTCGTCTCATTTCGTCTCGTATGACACTCATGTCTTTGTATATTGATGGCTGTCACCTTTTTTAGGGCTGCGTATGTTTATTTGATTGCTATTTAAATTTTGCTCACATTATTATGCATTGCTTTGGTGCTTGGGCTAAATTGATTATGTTTTATGAGGTTATCAAAAGGAGTTCCGAGTATGTTTTATTGATATCGGAAAAATATGACGTACTTAATCAATATGTAGATGTTAAAGATATAGATTTGAATAATGTATATAAAGGCACAAACAGACTCGATAATGTTCGGAACAAAGCCTAGGAAATTCGTAACGAATGTAGCCTTAATAAGGATTAGATAACTCACGGACCTTTCCCGGCCTTTAAACTAAAGTATCAAAACAATGTCCAGGAAGATGGGTTCCTTATTAATTTAGTTTAATTAAAACTGACTTCTTCTAAAATAACTTGATTACAGGGCACGAAGCGTAACAAAAACGTTGCTTGATACAAAACACTTTCTGTTATAAGAAATTGTTGTCGCTTTTTTTTTGTTTTTACAACAACTAATTGCTGAATCTGGAGTATTTTTTAATTGTTTCTTGGCGCTATTTTGTATAATGAACCAAGCAAAAAAAAACGTTATTTAGTGGATTTCTGTGTAGGGCTGTTACTAAGTGGAACTGTAGAAGTATTTTGCAAAAAATATAAAAAAAAACAAGTACATGAACACGTAATTTGTCATCTACTTGTCGCGTATACCTTTTTACGACTACAATGATATCTATCAACACTTTTTATTTTCGTTAATTTTTGAATACTTCGTTTTAACGAACCTTCGTTTCACCTCGGCAACCACTAAAATGAAACAACGATGAGTATAGGTAACAATCTACAATCTGATCTGTTCAAGATTGATTAATGTCATGTAGTCCCACTAAACTATTAATGTTAGTTTGTAAATAAATTCTTCTGTAAATAATAAAACGTAACGACTACGTAAAAGTATAGAACAGTACTTATCGCAGAAAAATACTGTCCTTTTTAAAACGTCCATAACTCGACATCTAAGGCCGCATCAAACATTGGTGATTTCATTCTGGAAATAAGGTCCAATCTACATACACGTACGTTAGGACACCGGCGTGTTTTACATGAAAAAGGAACGGTCCTATATAGGAAAAAGCAATATCGTGTTAGTGCCGGTGTTCCGTTTTTGGCGCAAGTGACAAGCGATTGGCGATTGTTTTCTTATAATACAATAGTGAGAAATGTCTAATACGGATTTCCTTAACAGTGCCTAAAACAATATAATGCAGGTATAATCCGCAGAATATAGTCACATTCAACGTAAGGGCCGTTAAAATTACAAAACTAATTGCTTGTAATTTGAAGAGCAATACGATCGGCAATATTTATGAAAACGTAGGTTGAAAAATGGATGGAATGTCATAACCCAACCCACTCAAACCACTCCTTAAAAATATTATATTACTCGCCGTAGTTACCTACAAAAATTCCGTGGGTGACCAATTTTTTCCCGGCAACCTAGCATGATATGTGAGCCAGAGCCAATAAAGATTTCATACAAGATATTGAAGACTGAATACATTGTGAAAGATTTTGTATGAAGCGGTGGTTCGTATAAATATAGAGCTAGATAGACTCAAAATAATACAGCCATCAGAGGCAACGTGCCTCTTTGTCGGCGGAAATTCAATCTTTACCATTTGCGTACCTACGATTGTGAATGTTGAGCCTTGGGCTTTCAATACAAGTCGGCTCTCGAGTCTATAGATAGGAGGCAATCAGTAAAACAAATGCCAATCCAAATTTGTAGAGATATACCAGGTTTATATCAAGGTTAGATTGAATAATACATTCTGCAACGAGCTTGTAGCTTAAAGTGTCTTCTGCTGTTTGTTGGCACTTTTAAAACAAAAAAGTAACGATAGAGATAGGGATATTTAAAACCCTGCCTGCTTTTGTGTGATAGATCTTCATTATTCTGAATTAGTGCAACAGGTTAAGGCCTGAAAGAAGCGGGCAAGACTAATTACGACCTCACCCTATCTCTTTAATCGCTTTAGCTTAAGCCTCTTGACGATATCATCGGCTTCCTCTGAACATTTTATAACTTAACCCTTTTATTTTCCCTGTAACACAATATCCCGCTTTTAATATACACCATCACCTCATCTGCACTTCTGATAAAACTACACTATGTTTAGTAGGGTCATTCTGAAAATATACCAACAATGCTTGGCGCGGACTAAAGTAACCCCGTATGTTTACATTGGTAATGGGAAACGAAATATTGAGAATAACCCTCCTATTGTAGTGGGGCTTTTGGCTTTGTTCGACCTGCTTTAGTATCGTTTGGTTAAATGAGCTGTTGAACTCTTACCATCGATTGTTGATTTTTTATTTTCGTTTTATGCTAAAGGCTATGGAACTGGGACAGAAGGTATTTGAAATTTCGATGCAGTGAGGTAACACATATTATAGTGCCTTGATGTTTTTTTATGGCTTGTTTTAGTAAATTAAGGTCGACTCAATTTATACACAGACGTGATACATTATAATTACAGTTAAATGCCGAGTATCGGGAAAATAGATATTTTGGGTCGTATGAGAACATGAAAAGTCACTTTGGGCTCTTTTTAAGTTTTATCTACCCCGTTGGCCGGTAGTTATAGGTCATTATGTTGCGTGTATCTATATTTTTATCACTTTGATAAAAAAGAAGATTAAAGAGGTGAACTTTATTCTAAAAAAAAATTTAGCTTATTTCTTCAGAAAGATTGACTTAGAAGCTAAAACTCACCTTTGATCCGCAAATCTTAATCTTCTCTTATTTTGTTAATTAATTATTCAAACATCGCTATTTTTACAAAAAAATAGAACGTTATTCAAAACAAATGTGTACGGATAACATTTTATTATTTCGCGATAATCTTGGCAAACTTATCTCGGCTTAGTAACTGTCATGTACCTACCGGTAACAAATGATGTCGCATGGTAATTCCTAATCTAATGTAAAGTTGTCAGTATAGCAGAAAGATAATATACTGTCATTTCCATTATTCACTCTCTTTTGAATGGACGAAAGGGTTGTTACACGCTTACGGTCAAATGAAACGTCAATCATTAAGTTGCCGTTAGGGTTAACGCTGTCCCTTTCACTCTAATACGTAAAATTGAGTAAGAAATACTTTTTAGAGCATTGCGATTAGCAATTAGTTTGATTTTCTAACTGAACTATTTAAGTCGTATAATGAAAAAAGAAAAGTAGCATTAATAGTTTTCCGGGTTTACATTAGTTCAAAAATTTGTATTGATTGATTGCAACACAAATTTTAGAACTCTCGAAAGAGATAGGGTAAATAAACTTACGTCTAAAGTAAACAAAAACACAAGTCAGTAATTAACAATGAATACAGTTTTAATTCCCTCTTTTATCTTAATTTTCAGTGAAATTAATATCATTTCAGTGCACAATAAAGTCGTATAATTTCCCGTATAACCAGCCTTATTTCGTTATCAAAAATTACGTACGAACGAAGCCCGGAGGACTTCTCTCATTTGACTGACGTTGGCATTATATCAAATTATTTATATCGACCTAACGGGCACAGGAAATGAAACTCGGATTGCGGTTTAGTTTTACTGAAGTACTCGTAACGTATTCAAAAAGGTTGCTTACAAATATTAATAGTTAACTGGGAAGTATGTTTTGGGACATCAGTAATTCATTTGAGGTGTTAAAATGTTTGGGTACGTTGTAGAAAAAAATATTATGCAACTTACTTGTATTTGCATCTCTTTTAATTCATGGGATGACTTTAAAGGAAGGAACCCGGTCCTTTTTAAAGGCTTACACAGGGACACAGGTCTAACATGAAGAAGCCTTGTTGAGAACTTTAATCTAAAATCTATTACTCAAATAAGTGTTTACTTTTTCACAGCTGTAACCACGGTACAATAAAGAGTATGATATTCTATTCTATAAGTTGATGTCATAGATGAATTTAATGTCTTCAAAGTATCCTAACACATTGTTTGGTACTATCATTACTCTAACCTAAAATAATTATGCATATTTAAGTAAGGCCCGAGTAAATTGTATTAACAAACTAAATAAACGACCATTACTTAGCCAAACCAAAATTACTTGAGGCCGATGCTAATCAAGATCTATTCGACTCATTAGTGGCTAACGAGAACTTAACTAGGGTCATCCCAGTGGGCTCCTACCCTAAAAGCTGAGGTAAGTAATTCTTATTATAGAAACTACGCTTCGGTTGCCACCCAACTACTGCTGTGTTTTTATATGAGTTCATTTATTTGTACTGGATCAGCGCATTTTTGACATAGACTAGAAAATTGAAGACGAATAGATATTAAAATTATTACATTAGCACTGACTTGGTGTCAGTTTTTAGCGCTCTCATGACTAAATTGTTGAATCGGTATTGCTGAGTCTTGTCTCAAATAAAATCTGCAGAAACCAATCCGCGGAAAAAATAGGTGGAACAAAGGTGAATAGATATAAATAACAAAAATATTATTTGTTTATTATAGTATCATGAAAAAGCGGTGGCAGGATGAATTAAACGTACACCGCGAGGACCATTTTGAAGCGGCACAAGACTATCGTGGAAAAACTTGGGGGAGGCCGTTGCCCAGCTGTGAGACACTACGGGCTAGAAAAATTGTTTCATAGTATCTTTTACAGATTGTAATGTCAAATAAATAATTAGGAAAAAGAAATGAGAAAATGTTTTATTTTTTCTTCATATTTTTTTCGTTGTCTATTCTATTCGTTATCAATTACTAAGTAAAGTACCTAACATATTTGGACTTAATTTTGATACACAGATTTAACAGCATCTAGGTACATCACAGAGAGATCTCAAGTCAGGTCAACAACAACCCATTTAGGTCTTGAGTGGGCTGGCTTTGTTTAACCTCACAGATCACTCGAGTTGCGTAATTGCTGCACCTGAAGCCATGACTAACAGAACTATTAACGGCGCCTACCAAGGATATGATTCTCTTAGGTATCAAATCTGTGTAGATATAACTGACTGTAGTATACAGACGACAGAGTATAAATAAACAAAGCCAATTGGGCCAGTTGTGTGCATTGAAATAAACTGTTTTAAAAGTTAAACAGCGTTTATTTTGAACATTCATTTCAAGTTAATCAAAGTAAACCATCATAACAAGATACATCATCCTTGTCTTTTTTTTTAAGTAGCAATAAATTTTAATGTCTTTTTATTTATTTATTTATTATTTAATCCGTCGGATAGATTTCAAAAAAAATATGACACGATTTTTTTTAACCTAAATAATAAATGAAGATGCAGTGTGTTGAAGTCTAGTGTGACGTCACGTCACAGTCACTTTTTACTGACAAGTGACGTAACTGGTTTCTACTACCAAACAATTCACCAATAATTTTGGTTTGTTACATATTTTATTTTGTACGATCGATATTCGTCGATAAATCGATATCGTTATCGTCGACAAAATGCGTTCGCATGTTGTTGGGAAATTTATTTGGCGGACTAGTAGGATTTTTTATTGAATTACTTCATTATAATGTGTATTTAAGTAGGTTTGTGTTTGTGGATTACCTCGTTGGGTAGCCTAGTGTAGGTCAAAAGACTGGTTAACATCATGTCCCGGATTTAGATTTGGAGTCGGACAAAAAAATAACTGAATTTGATAGAGAAAATATTTTTGCGTAAAATGTAAATGTAAGTTTTTACACAAAAACATTTAACAATTAAATCACTACTTAATAAATGAATTCTAGTACCGAGAAACTACAAGTTTATAAACAACCATTTACCTACGAGTATTTTTTGTGAAATATTTGCGTATCGCAAGCGTGCATGGAGGAAACATCCACACCAAACAAATGACGGTCGAACTGGAAATCCATTTTCGGCCGGACGAGATACATCATAATGTTGTATTCACAAAATTCATTAGAAGATTACTACTGAATATTACAATAAGTAGAAAATGAGTAACGAATTCAAATTTGCGGGCGCGCGGCCACCGACCGCGTCATTTGCAGTGGGTTCCGTATGTATTTGTGCGGTTCTCTATTTACGCCCAGCGAACCCTGATTACGGGTACTGCTAATGGTAGGCGGTGGATGCGGTGTACTACTGTTATTTCGATTTGTTTATCGGCTACACAAATAAATGGTTTTGATTACTTTATTTTTGCGCATGATTTCTAGTCTGGTAATGAAATTCAAACATTGTGGTGTTTGAACAATTTTATGAAATCGAATTGGTGGTTACTATTTTTCGGTTATTGAGAGTTGAATAAATAAGGAATGTTTTATTTCAATAAACATTGAATTACAAATAGGTTACATGATTGTTCATAACCTCATTCATTAAATTGCTCGTATCTTAGTTTGCTTAAAAAAAAAAACATTACGCAAACGTGATAACGGCAATAAATACTTTGTTTGTTGTTAATTTGTTCTAAGTTATAAATAAGTAAGAAAAAATTCTCAATTTAATCAAAATCTACAGTCAAAACATAAGTTTTTAAAGAAAAATAACTATCATCATACCTAATTTACATGAAAGCGTTTTGTCTAACATTTATTCAATACAACCTTTTTACAAGCTTTTTTTAATTATCGTAACACAAGTCTGAAGTGTTTAGAGTATAACTAATTAAGAACAACGAAATACTTAGGAGCAATAGCGTCTAAAGCTGTAAAGTAAAAATTACGATATTTTTATATGCTTTGTACACCGTTGTATTTAATTTTTAAATGATTTACTTGTTATAAATACCTATCATAAACTAGTTTTAACTAACTTCTAACTTTTTTTTTCAAAAACATTTTCATATTTACGTTTCCTAGAAATCGTGACTACTTAAATAATTGCCAAAAAAGGAGTGTAGTGTTTTTAGGGTTCAAATATTTATGTCATCCTTTTTGAGTTTTTCACCCTACCATAGAATGCCTAATAAGGTTTAAGTATATGGGTTAAAATCCTAACATAACAGGGAACGACGCTGGCTGTATTTATTTTGCAAAATACATACATACATACCCTCGAAAAACATAATCCTCCTTCTAGCCTAGTCGGGTAAAAAAATCATAGCAACTACGAACCTAACATTTTCCATTTTTGTAAGGCTTCTTTCCAAACTAGACTGTGACAAGCAAACTTCAATGTTACTTTATATGGTAGCATAATTAGTAGCAGTTAATTAAACAAATTCTTCGAAGGAACATAATTATTATTTTCTTTTGAGAGTATTTGAGCTTCATTCAGTACTAAGACACTCGACACATCTGCGTCAAGGATTGTCTTGTCAGTAACAGCGTAACAACGTATTGTGCGAATATTAGCAATTAATCATGAGCTTATGTAAGCATTACGTTCAACGTTATTTAGAAAACGAAAGTGTTCCTTGAAAATCAACTGACGCTTGTAAGTTCGTATACAACAATTAATTACAAATAATGAAGCTGTTGTGTATGTATTTTGTGGTGTAGTTCGCGCTTGTTTGTTGAGTTGAATAGGTACTGAATTTCGTATCGTAGATGTTAGTATTTGTGTGCCTAGACTGTTATTATATAGTTGATGAGATGTTGCTGAATTAGGCAGTGAAAATGTGATTAGGGTGGGGAGGTGTATGCCCAGTAGTGGGACAAAAAAAATATTGTATCATAAAAAAATGATTGTATAATTGACCACATTTCAATATTTGAAAGGGTCTATAACAAAAAAAAAATAGTTGATTTGCGTAACCGGTGTCAAATCCCATTTTTTTTTGGTTCACTAATTTGTAGAAAAACAAAAAAAAAAACAAACACTGGTCTTACCTCATTTTAGAATGCACTAATTTTCAAAAATTACGTAAATAAGTGTAAAAAAAATGAATCGTTATCAATTAATCCTTTTTTTTTACAAAAGCGAAAAACAAAAATAATCTACAACGAAAATTTTGTCATTATCATTTCCATTTACCCACACACCGTTCAAACAAAATTAACCGTTAAATATCTCCAGAGAACCCAAGAGACCGTTACCCTCATAAATATTGAAATCTATAAAACGTTTTTAATCAACCGTTATCGATACATACGAGACTGTATCATTTACATCGGGACAATGAAAACGTGAACTTTTCAACGGAAGCTTTTAATTTCAACTTTTTCAGCGTACACTGAGGGTTATTGATCACCGGACCGTATTAAAACGCAAACACGGGCGTCTTAATTTGCATACACTTTTAGGGTTGCCACTAGTGTGATGACATTTTTTACTGTGATTTTTCAATTCAAAATTATACGTCAATACGTGATTATGTGATAATGTGAGATTTTTTTTTTAAATGATAACAAATTTAAAATGTTTCAACGGTATGTAACATCATTTATTAATTCTTTCTAATTGTTCTTATTTACACTTTTTAGTGGTCAAAATGAATTTAGTAGTAACTATGAGGAAAACATGTTTTTTAATGTGTTACTTATCCTGATTCATGCGGTACAAAAATCAATGTTACCCAATGTCCTACGTGGGAATAGATAAGGGCGTAAGGAGTCAATAATTCCTTGAATGTCTATAAATGTTGAGAGTCTAGTTAAGGATCGACCGCATCGGTATGTCTGGTTAGTTTCAAGAGACTATTGACATACAACTCCTAAGGAGGTATTAATGGAATATTACGCCACGAGTCGTACATAAACATATTCTTGATTATGACCATATTTTTTCATGCAAATGTCAGAATTAAGATCTCTTTTGCATACCTATATAGTTTTTGGTTCTTATTGTATTGTCAACTCTAGGGTCTAGTGGTTAGTGGCCCTGACTGCTATACCAGAGGTCGTGAGTTCGATTTCCACCCAGGACAAAGGTTTGTGTGATGAGCACGATCATATGTTCTGTGTCTAAGTGTAATTTATCTATAACAATAATATGTATGTATTTAAAAGTACATAATTATGTTTATCGCATCAAAATCCATTGCGTAATTTTAAAGACCTAATTGCTTAGGTCTTTAAAATTACGCAATGGATTTTGGATGGAAAATGGATCTAGACAGACAGGCACGAGAAATGGACACTCGCGACCTCGGGGGGAGCCGCGGGTAGTGTCAGACTCTTACTGGCTAAACTTAAACTGCTGTGCTACGTCATCCGCGTTTTGATGTCGGCTCATGGCAACGCATATCAATACTTCATGCACCTTAAGCGACAACCCTGCGAAATGAATATGTAACATCAAGTGATATTAAAACATCAAGTGCTATTTACAACGGCCGGTGAACTGTGCGTGTTCGTAAATTATTCTGTCTCTGCTGTCGACGTGAGGCTTAACGTTATGTCGTGATGTTCGTAATACATCGACGTGATTTTATCGTATTTGTTGGTACAGTTAAGAGCCCTATGAGTGCTGTGGTGCAGTTGATTATGCATGTAATGTGGATTAACGAGTTAGAACTAAAGAGATGAAGACTTGTAGTTAATGTTTTGCTGCAGTGATTGTTGAGTTATAATTGTTAACAAAAAGTAGTGGAAGCAGGAAGTACAGACAGTATTTAAAAATTGAAAATGTCATCTTGGTATTTCTGTTTATTTTTTTTTATTACATTTAACAACCAACTATCAACAAAATCTATTTTACGATAATGTAATAAATATAGTTATCCAACGAGAATCTAATCATACTTCCATACAAAATCCATGTAACAACCTCAACTAGTAAAATCTTTAAATCTAACCCCCTTCCCTTCCGTACACGATACAATTAGCACCAGCGTGTATACTAAGAAATGCGTTCATAAAGCCAGTAATATCGCGTTGGAGTTTTGTCTGCACTTAGTCAAGTTCTGTTTCCAAGTTTCCCTCATCAATTTCAAGAATTTCAGATTTAGTCGGCTGTGAGGAAACTTTCCAAAACTAGTACACCTGTAGAAATTATCTATACTGAGGTAGTAGGTATGTATATTCCTGAATCTTCTGTAATTTTGTGTGGGTGTCCTTTGCCCGGCCGTTGGATATTAATAAGCCGGTGTTATAAGAAGTACTTACGCAAATAAAACGTTTTAAATGCTGATTACGTCACGGTATTAATTTGATACAGCTTTTGTTTTTTCTTCGTCAGATATAGCTACGTAATAAGCCTGAAAGTAGGTTAATTTTATTTGACTACCTACATTTTTAAACTACCTACGTTTTTTTTCTTTTGAATATCTTTTTAATAGTGCTTTAAGGAACTTGGTAAGTTTGAAATCGATTCTACTAGTTAACTTTTTTTTAGCAGTAACGAATACCTTTTTGCACGTCAATAAACTAGACACCTACTCTTTCTTGCCGCCTACACGCTCTAGCTATTAAAAAACCTTGCAACGAACGCTCCACCTCATCAGTTTTACGATCTTGTTACAATTAATATTGCTTTTAATTTGGTTCTTTATACAATAACCTCCTACGTCCAACGAGACCTCAGGGACATGTAGGCGGTATCTACTATCTACTTGTTGAGGATCTGTAGGATTTTAAAAGATATGCTTATACTACACTACAAGGAAATCGAACAATGAAAGTTTAGCGGAAGAATTGAGAGCAAAATGAAGGATTTAAATTAGTGAAGTGTAGTGAATTATTATAATAAACGATGGACTTAAGATACATATATCAACGTGAATACTAAACATGTTAAGTTTTGTCGAGTTACCTAAACTATTTAGATTTCTGTCTGATAGTAATATCTGTGAACAATAAATACTTATACTTTAAATTTGCTCATTGATAAAGTTCGTTATATACATTTTCATACTAGTTAAGTAGATGTAAGAAGATACTCATACGAACTGTGCCAGGAAATATACAATAACTTCTGCGTAATGTATTAATATGTTAAAACCTGGGGAACATAATTTTAAACACCTTGGTTTGTTCTCGAGACGTTGCAACCACATGTGGTCTTGCTTTACGATTTGTGGGAGGCTTGCCTGCGTTTAACTGGATGTAGATGTTTCTCAGGAGGCATCATTATTACATATTATTATACTAAAGGATAAAACACTAACGAATGTAAATGAAAAAAAAAAGATTGATAATTTGAAATAGATATTTGAATTGTACTAAAGAATATGTAGATGATAAAAAGGTTAATCAAATCTTAGAAATGGACTGCAAAAAATTAATTTCTTTTCATATCAGTCAATTTCAGGTTTTAGGAAACAAAAGTTGAACAATAAAATATACGGACTTCCATTCTAAAAATACCAAAGGGTGTTTGAATTACTGGGGCGTTCAAAAACCGAGACTGGTTGACATACATTACAGATCTTACAAAAATAGTGTCGGAATTGAATAAAAATAAGACATATATTTATCATCAGAGCGCAGAACTCGTACTTAAAATAAGCCCCGACGCATATGAAACTTAAATTACCGGCTACACGTAACACAAACTGCAATTACGTTCACGTGTTGCGCGGAAACCTAACCGAATAAGAGATAGTACCTGTAGAGCTGATTCAATCCGACAGAAATAAATAACACGAGGTATGTGAGCAATTCCGTCTTTGTTCTAGATTTTCATAATTGAGTGGGGAATTTTAGACCTTACATTTAATACCTACAACAAACGTTGAGCTCCTGACTAAAATGACCCATTTGTTGGTGAGCCCTGGTGGTTACGCCTGCATAGTAGATTGCCTGCAAATCAGTAATGTTGTACAGTTCTGTCACGTCATCTTGAATTGAGAGTAACACTGTAACCGGTATAAGAAAAATATCTGCCGTTGGGGCTACAGCCAAACTGAGCTATGCGAGTATGATATCCCAAACGATGACACAAATTAATGAGCTTTCTAGCGTTCCCCATGCGCACGAGACCCGTGCAAAGCCATCAACAATGCTGTAAGCGTGGCTGAGTACTAGTCTAAGAAAATATGATTATCGTTAATCGAGACGCTAAGAAGAAGAAATATGGTGACAAATTTTCATACAATTCCGACCAAAAACGAACATTGAACATACCACATATAATCAAGCAATGAGACAAAACCAGTATGTATCTGTAAAGTTTGAAACTTAAAAGAGGTGAAACAGCTATCATTTACTGTTAATTTGTTTCATGGCAATCGAGGCTTTAAACAGAACTATACATTGAGACCCATTTTTTATTTTAAGTGTTATCAGAATTAGTATCTATCTGTATAATAATAGTACTAGCTTCATTAACGCAGGTGCTAATGAATTCGTTGCTTCAGTAACCTAGGGTAGAAAGGATAGCTAGCGGAAAGACGTTACTGTTTTATTAATATTCCTTGCGCTAGTGCACCGTCTTAGTATAATGATTATTACTTTTATAATCCAGAACAGAATTAGTTGGTAGGATTATTTTATACTTAGGTAGTCTACTGTTGATCGGATTTAAAATGTTTTGCAAAAAAACAACTACATAAAGTGACTGTACCGTTACTTACGGAAATTGAAATCACATGCTCATGTGACATCCAGACACACATTATGTGATGGTCCCGTACGTCAAATAGCACGATACGACGCGTGGCTATCCAGGAAGTAAGCTCTCATTATTATCCACCGACTTCGACTGATATTTTTATTAGGGCTCAAGTTCAAGTTAAAAACGCCCTACAAAATATTCCGCTCATTATTACTCATACCAATTACATACGTTATTCATTTGTTAATTGTTATTAAAAAAGTCTGAAGTGTGCAATCCACCTAAGGAAGCCTTATTAAATGACGGTTAGATGAGTTTAGATAGTTAGAGTTCCGAAGTGCCTTACGATTTATTTAGTTTGTTCGGGTACTTAGTATTTGTGAAAGTTTCTGTAGTTTTATTTAAATGTTGGAACATTTATTAATGTCCTTTACCTATTGGTAAAGGGTTATGTATAACTTGAAGGATTTTACTTTTACGTATTTGTAGTGATTAAATGAGAGTGTTTAGACTTAGAGTTCATACATGGTTATTTTGGTATTTTGACCTAATATTATTTTAATTTTATAAGTACGTAAGGTAAGGTACCTACTATATGTAGATGATTATCGAGATTATAATACAAAGCTCTAGAAACATTGTAAATTATATTATCGATACTAAAACTCTAGATTTTATTTTTATGGCGTTTTATAGTATGTCGTTAATCGTAACAAATAGCTTACTCGTATGTGCATTTCTGGGCTTTAGGATTTCTTCATACCAAGTTCCACTACATACTAATATACATTAGTACAGAATCAATTTAGCCCTTAAAAAGTAGTAAAAATGTTAGTTAGGTACTCTCACATTTAAAATATTAGCAATTAAGCATACATAGGGACGGACGGGTATGGATTTTCTTAACATTATACTGTTTAACATCGTTTTCTATTCTCTATGTTATTCAAAGTATGTATGTCAATGTCTGAACTAAAAAAGCTTACTGAATTTTAATTTACCTTTCATCTCTTATTAAGCTAATTCCCAAGGAGGTTTACCTAAAATTACACATTAAATTGTTCTTTTTTAGCGACGATGAAGAAAATAAAATTTTAAATCGAGTGAATACATAGTGGATTCTTTTAAGATTAAGACTTTATTTGATTAAAAAAGACAGAGCAAGACCTAATTTGTTTCTTTTCTACATATTTTTTCTTTATAGCTTTAACACGAGCGCGACTTGATGAAATAAGGTTTTTTCAGACTTTACAGTACGATTTAATCTTGGATAGATCTCCAGTACTCTGTAATTGATGTACCTAAACTTTCCCAGTTATACGCCTTCAAATGACTTAAAGAATATTATATTTTCGTATACAATTTTGAAACGACTGTGATTTCTCAGATTTTATTGTACAATTGATTAATTTGGCGAATTGAATATTATCCTTTTGTTTTTAATTTTGGGCTGAATATTAAAAGAGTATCTTACTATCTAGAAATAGCGTGTTTATTACTAAAATATAGATAGTTGGTAGTTCAGTAAAACGAAACAGTGTCTTTGATGCTGATAATTAGTTGCTTTGATCTTAAATTCTGTGGACTTTTAACAGAATTCAAAGTTTGTTTTTATGAGTTTCTAAAATTATTTACGAATACGTGTTTCTAATATTTATGAGGGAGTTGTCAGCCAGGAATTTAAATAAAAATAGAACGAGGTAAAAATGTGTACAAAAGTGGTTCAATTATACAATGGTAAAAATATCGTATTTAAGTATGTTATGAACGCCGGATAAATGAAAGAACTATAATAGAACAGAATATTTTCATGTATTGCTTTAATTTTATATAAAAAATACGACAGTAGGTAGAACTTGCAGTTGTGATTGTATATTTACAGCTGCATTAAAAAAAGAACTTTATTTTTTATGTAGGCCACATATTTAAGCTAAATTTTAGCTTCAATCCGATCGGCTCACATACCAACCATTGAGATCCCTCTTCAATGAAACTCAGACCACGTGTAAATAGCTCAATATTTTTCACATTTTCATCGCATAAAACTCGAATGAAAATATTTTAAACCCATGTTAGTTTATTGGCGCACAAAACTCCTCAATTTTTTTACGAGCTAGAAAGTTCACCGATGAAGTTGAAAAGTATAACAGGGGTTGCGAGCGAGCATTGATTTCCGAGTTAGCCAGATCTAACGCTTCAACGAACTAGTTAACTAAAACTTTTTTTATTACGCCTATTTAGAAGACAGCCGAAATTCAGGTTTCTTGATAATAAATACATACATAATCGTCATGCCTCTTTCCCTTGAGGTTAGGCAGAGATCACATCTTTCCATTTTCAGCTTCATCCACACTCATCAATCACTTTATGCACGCCCGTCGGTTTAGGGTACTCCTGACCTCATAATCTCTTTTTTCCTTTAAAATTGCACAATAAACAGATAATTATTTTACAAACGCATCAAAACAATTATGTCCACCGAAACATCTCATGTAAGTCGTGAAAATATTTGTTCTGTGCAATCGAATACCGCGTCAATCGAGTCCTATTTGTCTTGTTGAACAAATAGGGAGTCCTTGGGACACAGGCACCGAGAGCTTTGATGCCACTTAACGTTGAAGAGAGACTCTAACTTGCAGGGATTAAATAGCTCATATTATTGTATTTATTATGAAATAGTGGTAAACTATTTTTTTGACATTATGGGAAATGAAACTGGTTTTCGCAATTTTTTTTTCAATAGTTGTATTATAAAATTTATTTTATTTTTTCCTCCTATATACAAATATGCGGCGTTTACGAAAAAAAACTATACGATTTTAATACAATGTCAAAAACCAAAATGTTTCTGTTTGACTGTAAAATGTTTAACATTAAGTAATTTTGTATTATTTTATTATTACTCTAGTAATAAGTAAACTAACGCTAAGAATAATAAATATCCTGCTGTAAAAAATCCTTGCATCATATGTTGAAATACAGAATGCTCTCAAGTACAGTTCCTCTCCACTAACAAGTGGTAGACACAAAAAATATGCGACATCACAAACACATAATTCTATATAAGGACGCAATCATTTCAATGGGATCACGATGAAATAACGCGCTGTTACGCACATTATACAGACAGACGACACACTGGCTGATAGTCAGTCCAACATTGATGGAAAGTAAAACAAAATGTAATATAATCATAATAAACAAACAGTTGAGAAAGATAAGCTAAAAAGATGTCTTTCATGACGTATTGAGACACAAAATTGGAATATTAATTGAAATATATGTAGTAATCAGGAGATCTTTGAAGCGTGATTACAACTTTTCAAATTTTATGTCACATCGACCAACCACAAAAGTTATACATTTTATCATTTTATTTACACAATAGCAACCCCTTTGAACATTACTAAACTCAAGATTTAATTATCACTGTGTAAAAAAATACCTATCATCAATTTTATCACCATGAAAAAAACAATCAAACATAACCAAAAACGCATCAATAGCCTACTGCCACAATTACTGTAAAACAAAAGAGGTTTGCTAGCCCCCCGGTCGGTATATCGCCCCGCAATCGTCACAACGTCTCACTGCGGATGTTAATGTTCGCAATTTGAAGCCAGACGTTGACGAATACAGCTCTTCGCTCGAAACCGGTTAAAGTCTACGTCACAGGGAAAGCGTGGTCTGAAAAACCGATCCAAAGGTTTTCCGATGCAGTTTTGCTTGGTCAAAAATGTCATTTCGATATTTTTAAACGGTTAGGTATATGAAATGCCCCATTTCAAAATGTTTTTGATACCAATCGACAACAAATACACACTAAAAGTTGTTGTTACGAGTAACTTAGTCGAAACGTAAAAAAAATGCTATTGATTTATGATGGTTGAATTACAGTTTATACTGTAAATATTGTATACTACCTTATATACATTGACTAGAATACTGTTAAATATTTGACATGCCTGCGCTTGTACTTTAAGACATTCAAGGAGCATGTAGACTTTGCAAAAGCGAGACTACATACTACCCTGCGCGCAAAGTGTCCCGCTTCTATGATACCGACCCTAATTAATTCTACTA